>PISX010001508.1:32083-193460 GCA_004024625.1 Mellivora capensis
TCAACTCCCTTCTCCTCTCCATCTCCCCATGTCCTCCGTGTTATTTGTTATGCTCCACAAATAAGTGAAACCATATGATAATTGACTCTCTCTGCTTGACTTATTTCACTCAGCATAATCTCTTCCAGTCCCGTCCATGTTGCTACAAAAGTTGGGTATTCATCCTTTCTGATGGAGGCATAATACTCCATAGTGTATACGGACCACATCTTCCTTATCCAGTGTTTCTTGTACATTACTGGCTATTGTGAAATTGTTGCAATCTCAGTGAAAGACAATTCCAGAACTTCTGCCAAATTCCAATAGAAGACAGTGGTTTGTTTAGAAACATTAGTTTGGAAGCAGTTAAGACATACTGTTAAATTGCAGTTGGGATCTTTTTTTTTTTTTTGTAAGATTTTATTTATTTGTCAGAGACAGAGAAAGACAGAGCCCAAGCAGGGGGAACAGCAGGAAGAGGGAGAAGCAGGCTCCCCGCTGAGCAAGGAGCCCAATGCAGGACTTGATCCCAGGACCCTGAGATCAAGACCCGAGCCGAAGACAGAGCCACCCAGGCACCCAGGGATCTTAACCAACTGAGCCAACTGAGACACCAACTGAACTACCCAGGAGCCCTAGGATCTTTTAACTCATGCTCAGCACACAGCTTCCATGGATGTTACAGAAGATAAAATTGACCCTGGTCCCTCGCTGTTCTGTGTCTTTCCTATTTCTAACCTCCTCTCTCTGCTTGGACCAGTCACACACTGATTGTTTTGTTCTAGCTGTCACCAGGACTACCTACCTCTTTCAAGATTCTCTATTTCAACCAAAATGCTTCTTTCTTGAATGCTACCATTTCTGATATCTATGCATTTATCATATATTTATAATATATATTTGTTATTTTTATAATCCTATTAAATCAATTTTTGTTACGATATGGATGAGACTTAACTTTTCCAAGAAGCACTTGTACTTTCCAAAGAAGTTTCTTAGCAGAAGCGAATCGGAAGTTGGTGTGCTGCTGGAGAAGTGGCTTTGAACAACCCTGTCGCCTGATTCCTTTCTTCTCCCATCAGTCAGCTGTTTATGTTGCATTGACTTGTGTGTTGGGCCCTGTTCTAGGTGCTGAGGACACAACGGGTGAAGATGCATGAGTCCTCGAGGGGTCTGCACTTCAGGTGGAAAAGTAGACAGTAAATACACAAGCAAATTAATGAAGGTAATTTCAGGTGCTGGTATGTGTGATGAGGAGGTAATGCAGGGCGGCATGTGTCTGAGTGAATGGGGGGTTGGATTGATGTTTTAACCAGGTTGGTAGAAGGCAGGAGCTCCCAGTGATGAAAGGGAGGGCAACCCAAATATCTGGGAGAAGGGTTTTCCAAGCAGAGTGCAACAGTATGAGGACTTTGGCATGTTTCAAGGAAAGAAATGAGACTGCGGGTTTAGATACCATCAAAAAACTCCTAGATTCATCTCTCCAGCCTAGACTTATCTCTTCAATTCCAGATTCTTATATCCAACTTGACTTTAGTAGGTGTCCCAAATCTATTGGGTAAAAAACTGCACTTCTGGTTGCATGAGCCAACCTCAAAGTCAACCCCTTCCTGGTCTCCTTATCTCCGTAAATGGCATCTCTATTTCTCCAATCGCTGAAACTTACAACTTGGGTCATTCCCGACCGTCTCTTCTTCTGGAATCTCATATCCCATCCATCGGCCAATCAGAATGACTGTTTCTTCCAAATAAGTCTGATCACTGCTCACAACTTGGTGCAAGCGTAAACAATGGTTATTGCCTCTACAAGAGTTAGGGTGTTGGGTAACATGCTGAGCCAGAAATACCACCCTAGCTAAGACGTGGAATTAAAATATGGTGGTTCAAATAAGGTAGCTGCTTATTTTTCTCTGGCCAAGAGGTAGAGGCGTCTTTGCTGTCAGGTCATTCAGGTCATCTATCTTGTGTCTCCAGGATTCCTCAAGTTATTGTTCTTCCCTTCATGGTTGGAACAGGCTCAATACCACATCTTCTTTTCTAGCCCACAGCCAGGGGAGAGAAAAAGAGTGAGGATATGTGAGTGTGTGTGTTGGAGAGAGGGGGCTGGCTTCCCTTTTAAGGATGCAACCTTGTAGTTGAACATATCACTTCCTCTCACATCCCATTGGTCAGGAAGTGGTCCCATAGCCACGCTTAGCTGCAACGGAATTTTAGGAAATGCGGTATTCAGCAGGACAGCCCTTGGCCCTGATAAAACTTGGGGATGTTCTTAGATAGAAATGCATAAAAGAGAAACGCCTATAGTTTCTGCCTCTACCATTGTGGCAGTCACACAGAGGTACGACCAGAATCTTCCATCAGGGAAAATTGCTGCCCATCTATAGGAAGTGTGGCCAGCACAGAGCCCCTCACTGTCCTCTCCTTTGATGAAGACCTCCGGTCCTTTCCCAATGTCATGCCTGTCCTGGGCAATGTGCATCCTGTACCTGGGTCAGAGGGGACATAAAAGCCTAGCTGATTTAGGACACTGATAGGCAATACTTTCCCCAGAGCTCCCCACTGGGTTGCCCAAGGCTTGCTGGCTTTACATTTCAGTTCCACTTCTTTCTCTGACAATCTATCTTCTTCTCCTTTCTTCATTAAGTGTTAGTTCCTGTTCCTAATAAACCTCCAGCCCCCCAAACTGTCTCAGCGACTATTAGAGAGCCCAACTTCTAGGTCTCCCTGCTCCTACCTGTGTTCACCTCGAGCATACTCCCCACACAGCCACGAGAGGGATCCTTTCCCCATGAGCTCTGCTACCCTCCCTTCCCTGTTCCATTCCTCCTCCGTCTCAGACATTACTCGCTCCTTGCTCACTCCCCTCCAGCCTCGCTGACCTCTTCCTGGGACATGCCCATTACCTTCCTGACCTGCAGCTGTGTCCCTGATGCATCCTCAGGGATCCCTGAGGCTCAGGTGTCTGGTCTTCCTTTCCTTCAGGTCTCCGCTCTAAGTCACCTCTTCAGAGAAACCTGCCCTCATTGCCCTATTTCAAATAGGACTTCCTTCTCTCTCTCTCTCTCTCTCTTTTTTTAGATTTTATTTATTTATTTGACAGAGATCACAAGTAGGCAGAGGAAGGCAGAGAGAGAGGAGGAAGCAGGCTCCCTGCTGAGCAGAGAGCCCGATGTGGGGCTTGATCCCAGGACCCTAAGATCATGACCTGAGCTGAAAGCAGTGGCTTAACCCACTGAGCCACCCAGGCGCCCCAGGACTTCCTTTTTTCATTTGCTATTCCTTTTCCCATATTTATTTTTCCTCATAGCACTTACCACTTGACACTTCATTTATTTGTTTATTATTATTATCTTCTTGTCTTTCTTCTTCCGCTAGAATCTTAGCAACTTCAAGACAGGGATTTTTGCTGGCTTTGTTCACGGCTTTCTTGGCACATAGTCATCCTCAAAGAATAGTCACAAAATAAATGAATAAATAGAAAAAGAGCAGAAAAGGAGAGAGAGAGAGCGAGAGAGCTGGAAATACAGGTCAGCAGGGGCCAGACTATGGAATGTGCTACAGACCACAGTGAGGAAACTGCATTTTGTTCTGATTTCAATGGAGAGCTATGGAACATCTAAGGTTGATTCCAATGGAGAGCCATGGAGTGTCTAAGGTTGATTTCAATGGAGAGCCATGGAGTGTCTAAGCAGGAGAGTGGGCTGACCTATTCTTGGGATGATCACTCCTTGAACTCTAAGAACCAAGAATGTTACCAGGGACAGGACACTCACCCTTTCTTAAAGAAACCAATGTTATTGCTGAAAATCTTTCATTATTAAACATTTGTATCATATATTGAATCCTTCTTCCCTACCAATGCTGCTCGTTCATCCAAATTCTGCCCTTGGGAACAATTCAAAATGGATCTTGAAAGATTTGGAGACAGCTTTCTAAGTCTTCTCCCTCTCTAGGGTAAACATCCATGAGCCTTTGAATTATTATCCCTTTGCATGACTTGGAGACTATTCATTGTCTCTCAGAGAGTTCTGACTTCTCAATATGCTTCTTAAGAACTGCCAAACTTTGGTCTGACCGGCACAAGACAAAGAAGCAATTGTGTCCGAGACTGGATTTGCCTATGTCTTTGAACACAGCCTACATCGATTATATTTCAGCCCCACCCTAGGAGTCAAGCCAAACTTGTGGTCAGCGGAAGGATCTGGAAATTCTTCAAGCGAGAACTGCTCCATCCCCTACTCAATCAACCTACATGCTGTGATTTACATTGCTCTTGTGAAATTTACCCTGTGGTTTTTGGCTGATGTTGCCTTTGTTGTGATCAATTCTGCATTCTCTTGGCTTGGGCAACATCTGAAAACCCATAGGAGCGTTTTTTAGACTTTATCTGATTGTTGAAAATATTAAACAGAATAGGACCTGGGACAGAATTCTCTAGTTTTCTTCTTGCAAGTTTTTTACATTATCAGCTTTTTTTAATAGACTGAGTAAGGAGAGGAGTGTAACCCTATGCACACAGCGCAAAGATCCTTAGCTCTAGGATATGGATAGATCAAAGAAAATATTAGGAGCAGGGTGAGGACATGAAGGTGGGTGTGCTGGTTAAAGAAGCTGACATGAGAACATACAGAAACAAAGGGGAAGTCATGAATGCCCTTGACAGGTTAAATGGTTATTTGGATTTGTTTTCACCCAGGAGATAAGCGAAGTCATCTGTAAAGGTCCTTGACAGATTTGTGTAAGTTCATATAATTAGATGCTTTAGGAATGTTTCTTAAAATCCATGATCTTTGGGGCACCTGGGTGGCTCAGTGGGTTAAAGCATCTGCCTTCAGCTCAGGTCATGATCCCAGGGTCCTGGGATTGAGCCCCGCATCGGGCTCTCTGCTCATTGGGGAGCCTGCTTCCTCCTCTCTCTCTGCCTGCCTCTCTGCCTACTTGTGATCTCTGTCTGTCAAATAAATAAATAAAATCTTTAAAAAAAATCCATGATCTTCTTGAGTGGTTCACATAAATCAACATTGTTGGGTGTCCACACCTACTTTAAATGTAAAGATTAAATTTTTTAGTATATGTGCTGCCAAAACGAGCACATTTTTTTAAAAAGCCATAGATCATATTCGTGAAAGAGATTTATGCCTCCAGCTGTCTTACAATAGTGAACCATTCTCAAGATCTCCCTTGCTTTCACATAGTCCAAGGCTATGTGAAACCCAGTGGGGTTTGGTTGTCTTGTTGGAGCTACTGTACAGAACTTTTCACATACGGTTTGTACAAGCGCTTGCTAAGTCAACTAGTAATATGTTGGTCTGATCCACACTTCAAATTTTTTAAGTTTTATTTACTTAATTTAGAGAGAGAGTGTGTGCAAGCAGGGAGAAGGGCAGAGGTAGAGAGAGAATCCTAAGGCAGACTCCCTACTGAGCATGGAGCCTGAGGTGGGGCTCGATCCCAGGACCTCAAGATCATGACCTGAGCTGAAATCAAGAGTCAGCCACTTCATCATCTGAACCATCCAGGCACCCCTTTTCTTAAGTTTTAAAATTTATTTAAGTAATCTCTACACCCAGCATGGGGCTCGAACTTATGATCAAGAGTCACACGCTCTTCCGACTGAGCCAGCCAGGTGTCCCAGTCCAATCCACTCTTCAGCAGTCCCTCCCAGGGATTCTATCAGAAGGGAAGTCATCAAAGACTTTGCTAAAATGGAGACTTACACTATAGCTGGAGTATTTCTCTGCGTCTATTAACCTAACAACTGTGTCGAAATCAGACTCTAAATTTGTCATAACCTCTTGGAAAAGAACCCACATGGGTTTTCGGTGATCATCTCACCCTTTATCCAAGTGCACATAATAACTCATACCACTGGGCTGTGTTCAACAGTATGTCAAACTTACTGATCTCCGTTTTCACAATCTATGCCTTTTCCTCCTCTATCTTCAGGAATCTCTCTTCTGTGTCATTTTTAAAAATTCATTTTTTCTCCCACCGCATAGTCTTACAAACTCATTACATAAACTTTGGAAATGGAGAAAACAAGAAAATCTCTCCTCCTACCTGAAATACTCTGAACATGTTGGTGACTTAACTTCTAGCATTTTTTCTCTGTATATTCTTTACAACATCACAATGTTGTACATGTATGTTTTTAAATAAAATATTCAAATTATCAGATGGTCTTCCTTACCATCCTATATTTTAAAGATTAATGACAGTGATGTTGAGGTCATAGATACAAGTTCTTACAACCTGGGATATATTTTTCTGGGTTAATAGCCCTGAAATGCATTTAAAAAAAAAGATTTTATTTTTAAATAGAATCCCAATGTGGGACTTGAAGTTACAACCCTGAGATCAAGAATCTGATCTATATCTAATGAGCTCAGATATAGAAAGAATAGACGTGCTAGAAAGAAAGGAAACAAGGAAAGAAAGAAAAAAGGAAGGAAGGAAGGAAGGAAGGAAGGAAGGAAGGAAGGAAGGAAGGGAGGGTTCCACTGACTAAGCCAGCCAGGTGCCCCCCTCTGAAATGCATTTTGGACAACTAGTTGCTCATAGTATTTTCTAGCTGGTCTTTGATTCATCTTCACGATGTCTACCTTAAGTGTTTTGTGTGAGTATAATTATCTTTGCTAAATAAGTCAGAAGAAGACTAAAAATTAAATAACTGAGCTCTCTCTCTGCCCTATGTTTAACTCCTTCAAGCACTGGAGGGTGGGAATGTAATTGGGCTAATCTTTCTGGAAGACAACCATGTAATGTGTATCAAGATATCCTTAAAAAATGTTTTGCTCTTTGTTCAAGTCCTTCCACTTCTAGAAACAAGATCCTAAGAAAATAATGTATTCAAAGATTTTGTAAAAGGATCTTAACTGTGGGGTTAGTCACAGTGGTAAAAGATACCATCGAAATGTCCAAAAGTCAGGAGATGATTACACTATACTTGATGAAAGATAATACAGTCACTTAAAAAAAGCCTGCCGTTAAAGCGTAAGTAATGATCTGGTCCAGTGCTTATGAGATGAAAATAAAACACAAAATTATATGCCGCGTATGATCCTGATTTCGATTTTGGTATATAAACATTCCGCAAGGACATAACTCTACGTGGCGAGATTATAGGATTTTCATTTGTTTCAAACATTTGTTTTCCAGATTGATTAGACAGATATAACAGGCCTTTATAATGAGTAGAATAAATATGTAATTCTCCGCTGTATGAACCCTCTTCTTTGTGAAGCAGAACACCCACCCCTGTTCTTCCTGTTCTGACTCCCACCTTTGTTGTTCTTGTAGCTTATGTGATCTTTATCTCAACTTGGATTTGTTTTAGTCAGTTGAGCTCCTGACATTTTACAGGCTTGATTTATGCTGCCTTTGCATTCATCCCCTGTACTGTTCCCATCCATCTCCATCCTTCCCTCCTTTCTTCCTTCCTTCCTTCCTTTTTTTCTTTCTTTCTAGCATGTCTTTTCTTTCTATATCTGAGCTCATCAGAGAACTTCTTGAAAAGTCATGTTAGTTTCTCTGGCTGCCTCCTCATTTTCTTCTACATCGGATCATCAGTGAACACATTTTCAACATTTTATTCTCAGGCCCTCATCTGTTAAGCCTCATCTGTTTTCTTCCAGAATCTCCGGTAATGAGATCATATGGATCTTTCCTTTCGATTGCCTACAATATGTTTTTCTAAATAGTGTATGACATCGATGGGAAAGATCCCAGTGTTCTCATCTTTGTGTTCCAAAGCGTCAAGGCCTTCTTGTCCCAAATGGGCCCTAACTCTGAATTTCATGTGAAGCAGGAAAAGGGAGGGAGTTGGGACCAGGCACCAGATCCATACCTGCCAGGAGCAGAGGGGGTTGAGGAGCCTGACTCTGGAGGAATTGGCTGGGGTTTCTGGTGACCACTAGACATTACCTGGGTGACATGATCACTCTGCTTAATCTTGGGGGGAAACATCTGTAGTGTTTTCTATACAAAATAAGTTCCTGGAGCAGAGAAGTCCTATGCTTGTGCTGCCCCTGGGGACAGAGGTCGAGTGAGCAGTGTCCAGGAATGCTCTTTTAAGATGGGAGAATAACATACCTTCTTTTGTGTTTGTAGATTTCTGTGCAGGAAATCTTCTTCTTCTTCTTCTTCTTCTTCTTCTTCTTCTTCTTCTTCTTCTTCTTCTTTTAAGATTTGATTTACTTATTTGAGAGAGAGAGAGAGAGCATGAGCAAGGAGAGGAGCAGAGGGAGAGGGAGAAGCAGAGTCCTGACACTGAGCAGGGAGCCCAACTTGGGACTCAATTCCAGGACCCTGGGACCATGACCTCAGCCCAAGGCGGGTGCTTAACCGACTGAGCCACCCAGGCACCCCTCCGTGCAGGAAATCTTGTATTTCCCCCCAAAGTGGAAGTAGAATTTCTGTCTTATCTACTGATCGGTTTTTAAAAATCAGTAAAAGCAAAATAAAACAAAAGCCTGACATATTAACATGAAGGAAGAAAGTAAAATACTCCTATCCCACCACCTACAGATAACTAACATTTGCAGTAGGGGATGGAATATGGCTCTTTTTTTTTCTTTTGTTCTTTTGTGTTTTCTAGTAATGAATAGCAATTCACTGAGCCTTATTGAAATCTATTACGGTTTTGTGTGGGGATTTCCAGGTCTTGGGTGTAAGACATCTGAGTCACTGATATTAATGACAAGAAGATTGTTAATGAGAACAAAATCTTCTCAAGCACTTGGCATAAACCAGGCACATTGAAAGCACTCTGCATGCATCCCAGTTTAATCCCGACAACCAGCATTTGCCGTAGGTTTTCTTTTCATGCCCATTTTAGAGATGAAAACTTGACGTTAGAGTACCGCTTGCTGAGGATGCCACAGCTTATCTGACACAGAGTCAGGGCTCAAACTCAACGTACCGTGATTAAAGGCTGTTTGTGCTGGGACACCGCCTTCCCTCTATTGTGGTGGCCATGACACCCTTCTCCCATGGAGTCATCCTCCAAAGAACCACACACTGTGCTCCGTTTCTCTATTTGGCTCATATTCCCCTCCATAGACTCTATACCACAGTTACATCTGGGCACAACTCTCCAAATCCCGTTTAAAACCGGAACACTTGGGTTAGTGACTCTGCCAGCGAAATTCCCTCCAGTTCTGACTGCTGTCCTCAGCCCTTTGCTAGGAGTCCATTCTTTGGGAATAAAGTCCTTTATTCCCTTGGTCCTCCCTTTCACTACCTTCAAACTCCTAATCATGGACTATCAGAGGCCTGTTATCTAGATCCTACCCTCCCTCCAGACTCGTCTCCCGCTATTCCATACCTGAAGCATTCTGCTCCAGCCACATTCAACCGTTTGCAGCTCTTGGAAATACAGCTTTGCCTGAGCAACTCCTTGGACTGTCTGATCCATCCCGTCCCCACCCCACCTCGTTCCCTCTGAACCACTAAGGTTCTGTCAAGCGTAATCCAAATGAAACACTCTCTGTGATGTTTCTGCAGTCGCTTTTAAGGAGAATAAGTATCTTTGACTTTCTTCTTCTTCTTTTTTTTTTTAAAGATAATATTTATTTATTTGACAGACAGAGATCACAAGTAGGCAGAGAGGCAGGCGGGGGAGGGGTGGGAAGCAGGCTCCCTGCTGAGCACAGAGCCTGATGCGGGGACTCCGTCCCAGGACCCTGGGATCATGACCTGAGCCGAAGGCAGAGGCTTTAACCCACTGAGCCACCCAGGCGCCCCTCTTTGACTTTCTTCTATTATTTTATTTATAACACTGTATTTCAATCCTTGTCAATTGTGAACGCCTTACAGGCAACAATCAAGTCTTATGTATTTTTCTGAAATTCCAATATCAACTACAAAGCACAGCTTAGTAAGGGCTTAGTAAATGTTTGTAAGAATTTGGGGTGCCTGGGTGGTGCAGTCGGTTAAGCATCTGATTCTTGGTTTCAGCTCAGGTCGTGATCTCAGGGTTGAGAGATCGAGCCCCATGTCTGACTCTGCACTTAGTGCAGAGTCTGTTTGAGATTCTCTCCCTCCCTCTCCCTGCCCCTCCTGCTTGTGCTCTCCCCCTTTCTGTCTAAAATAAATAAATCTTTTTTTTTTAATGAATGAATTTATGGAACCCAGCAGTAATTCGTAAGAGCTCAAAGAGTCGCATACTACAGGAAGTACGGAGAGTTGTGTCACTTTGGCAAGAGAGAGAATGTATGTGGAGGAATCCCATGGCTTGAACTTAGGTAAATATTAACATGATGAATCAGAGGGTCTTAACCCTCACTGCAACTGTAATTATCTCAGCACTTAAAAAAAAATTAATCAATGCCTAGACCTCTACTAACCCCAGAAATTCTATTCAATCTTCAAAAATTTAATTTAATTTAATTTTTTAAAAGATTTTATTTATTTGTTTATTTGTTAGAGAGAGCACAAGCAGGGGGAGCAGCAGGCAGAGGAAGAAGAAGGCTCCCTGCAGAACAGGGAGCCCAATGAGGGACTCGATCCCAGGACCCTGGGATCATGACCTGAGCCGAAGGCAGACACTTAACTGACTGAGCCACCCAGGTGTCCCTTAATTTTTTAAAAAAAATAGTCTGGGGGGACGCCTGGGTGGCTCAGTTGGTTGGACGACTGCCTTCGGCTCAGGTCATGATCCCGGAGTCCCGGGATCGAGTCCCGCATCGGGCTCCCAGCTCCACGGGGAGTCTGCTTCTCCCTCTGACCTTCTCCTTGCTCATGCTCTCTCTCAAATAAATAAATAAAATCTTAAAAAAAATAGTCTGGGAGATTATAATGTGCCACCAAGGTTAAGAATAACAGCTCTAGGTGAAGCCTGAAATTGTAGTATATAAAAGACATCAGTTTTTTCAAGGGAAATGCGATTTACATGTAGGGAATCTCAGAATTCACACAAAGATGTTTCAGTGCTGACTTAGGCTGACTGTGTGTATATTTCTAGATGCATATAATCATGCCCATTAAGCCCTGTGATAATGGTCCTTTGTCCTCTCGGCAAATACGGGCATAGTTCCTGATATATTCTGCTATCATAGGAGCAAAGGCACTTGGATCTTTCCACTGGGAACTTGTTGGTGGTTGTTGGCTAGAATTCCATCCCAGAAAGAGACAATATTGAAAGGTTTGTTGTTGTTTTTTTTTGTAATCCAAACTGTTGCTAAATGTTTAATGTTACAGTCAAAGTCTCTGCTTGTAAAGTAAATAAGTTTTGAACATGTGATGCAATGTGATGTTAGGAATACAGAACCTTGGACTCTGAGTCTAGGTCTCTATAGTTCAATTTACAAAGGAGAATAGAGAAGGATATGTAAGGTCTTTAACAGTGTCGAGTACAAAGTCCCATGTTTCTTGTAAAACAAATGTTATCATGTACTCTTCAGCTCAAATGTCTATGTGTCTGTGTATTCCCGTCCATGGTTAACAAAGCAATATACCAAGTCCAACACCGAATCCAAGGGTTGGTTAATCTTTAGTGGTGAGTATAAACCCCAACACTACAAAACAACCACTTGATTTGCCAAAATTCCTAGGTTTTTTTTTTTTCTTAATGGTTTCTCCATTCGCTCTGCCAAATTAAACTTCAATGGTAAGTTTAAATGTGTCTTCAAAGTGCCATGTAACCTTGGTGATCAGCCAGCTTCTCGGTTATTATCGTTAGGTAGTTAGTGTGAGTTGATCTATAGGGAGAGGATAGATGAGACTCTGGACCAACCACGTGGCGCTGAAGTTACACAGAGAAATGACTCACCCATGCAGGGTGAATGATTGCATCTCATCTTAAGGCTCATCGTGAAGGCTTTCATCAGACCCATGCGTGTTTTTGGAAGAGTTCTGAGAACATCTCGTAATTCTCAGATATGTTCAGGTGGCAGTACACTCAGGACTAATAATAACTATAATTTATTAATTGTGTAAAATACCATCCTTTATCTTTGTATTTAATTATACAAACCAGGGAAAATTTTGCTAACAAAAAAAAGGAGGGAATAAAGAACTCCCCCTCCCCTACTGAAACCATAAACACATGTGACTCCTCTCAAAAGCTGTCGGACTAAGTTTGATTTCCTCATTGGCTTATTACTGTATTTTTTAAAATATTTTATTTATTTATTTGACAGACAGAGATCACAAGTAGGCAAGAGAGGCAGGCAGAGAGAGAGAGAGAAGCAGGCTCTCCGCGGAGCAGAGAACCCGATGTGGGGCTCGATCCCAGGACCCTGGGATCATGACCTGAGCTGAAAGCAGAGGCTTTAACCCACTGAGCCACCCAGGCGCCCCTTATTACTGTATTTTTTGCACTATTTTCCATAGCTTAGTAGGTGACAAATAGGAGTGGGATGTCAATGGCTCAAAATTAATGTGTATACATAATATATATAACTACTTAAAGCTCTTTTGCTTTATACACACACACATACACACATATACGAAATTAAAGTTGAAAGAATTCTGTCCATTACACTGATTTTTATGGGGTGATGCCAAAAAAAGTTAAGGTTTGGTTTAAGAACAATATTTTATTGGGCGTCTGGGTGGCTCAGTCATTTCAGTGTCTGCCTTCGGCTCAGGTCATGATCCCGGGGTTCTGGAATCGAGCCCCACGTCAGGCTCCCTGCTCAGCGGGGAGTCTCATCTCCCTCCCTGCACTGCACATGCTCCTCTTTCTCTCTCTCTCTCATAAATTAAATCTTTAAAAAAAGAACAATATCTTATGAAGACCACTCTCAAGGAAACCACAAGAAAGGAACATATTCCTTTTCATTGTTGTTATATTTTTAACCAATTTCACATTTCAAATACACAGGAAATTTCCAAGAATAGAACAAAAACCTCCATATACTCTTTACCCAGAGACTCCATTCAACCTTCACCAAAATCCCCTCAGGCTTTCTCAGCAATGGCATGGGACGCACACTTGACCATTCTCCCTAGGTTCCCCCAGTCTTTCTTTGCCTTTCATGGCCTTTGCCATTTTGAACTTTACAAGGTGGTTATTTTGCATATCATCCTTGAACTTGAGTATGTGCCATATGTTCTCAAGACACAACCCAGGTCTTCATGTTTAGGGCAGGAGTATTGCAGAAGAGATGCTGTGTCCTTCTCATTGCATCTTATTTATGGGGCACACTATGTCAATTTGTCCCATTAATGGTGGGAGAACTTTGATAATTTGATTCAGATGGTGTCTGCCAAGTTTCTTCACTATAAATTCCTTTTTTCTCTCTCTTTGTAATAAATACGTTTTTAAGTGGAGACATTTTTAAGACAATATGAGTGTCTCATTTCTAATCCCACTAATACCTCCTAGTTTTAACATCCATTGATAGTTCTTGCCAGAATTAAATATTTCTCAATTTTCCAATTCCAGTATTCTTTTTTTTTTTTTTATTTGTCAGAGAGAGAGAGAGAGAGAGAGAGCGCGAGCACAGGCAGACAGAGTGGCAGGCAGAGGCAGAGGGAGAAGCAGGCTCCCTGCTGAGCAAGGAGCCCGATGTGGGACTCGATCCCAGGACGCTGGGATCATGACCTGAGCCAAAGGCAGCCGCTTAACCAACTGAGCCACCCAGGTGTCCCCAATTCCAGTATTCTTATTGTATTAATTAATTGGCATTCTACCACAAGGAAGAACTTTCTTATCTTCCCATATACTTGTTAATATGCTTATTGCTATCAACATGGACTCATTGATTTCCATTTTAGTCAATGGACTTTAACTTATTATATCATTACTTAATTTAACACTCAAATGGTCTCATCTCTTCAAATGCCTTCCGGGTCCTTCTAACATGTCCCTATCATTCTATGAGCATTTTCTGCACTACTCTTCACAACACGATGTTCCAGAATTGTCTTATAGTTTCCACTCCTAGAATCAACCAATTTTTTGAGGACCCTTGGTGCCTTTCCATGGATAATTGTTTTAGAAACCAAGATCTGGGCACGAGGTGTGCTCATTGCTACTGAGTATATTGTCATTCCCAGGCCATCTTGGTGGAGAGAGCTGGGAGTAATATGTATGTCCAGGCATACATACATACACACATGTACACAACTTTGTATCTATAATTTCTGTGTCTATCTGGGTCTATGAAAATTTGTACTGATACCACTCCTTCCAGTCCAACACTACAGGGTTTATTAGAACTTTCCTTCTTCCCCTTTTGTTCCTTCTCCTCACCAGTAAAAATCCTGACTCTCATTATCCCTAATATATTTGCTTGTTTGCTCAATCCCTTTTTGTAGCCAATCCTGTGACAACGCTCGGTTGTCATCATCACAAGAGTCAATGTGACTGCCCCACTGGGTCTGCCCCATGACTTTTGGACAGAATTAGGAAGGAAGGACAAAGGAATGGAGGGAGGGAGGGAGGGAGAGAGGGAGGAAAGAAGAAAGGAGTGCATTGTTTTTAATTTGAGGTATAATTAGCATATAATAAAATACACAGATTTTAAATGTTTACTTGGATAATTTTTAATATTTAATAAATTATTCTTTTAAAAATTGAAGTATAGTGGACACACAATGTTACATTAATTTCAGGTATACAGCATAGTGACTTGACAAGTCTATCCATGATGCTATACTCACAGGCGTGGCCACCCTCTGACACCATACAGTGCTATTACAGGTCCATTGACTTTATTCCCTATGCTGTGCCTTTCCTCTCCATGACTTACTCATTCGGTGACTAGAAGACCGTACCTCCCACTCCCTTTCACCATTAGTTTGTTCTCTGTTATTTATGGGTCTGATTCTGCTTTTTGTTTATTTCTTTGTTCATTTGTTTTCCTTAAATGAGTTTTGATCATTGCAAGTACCCTAGTAACAAACGTGTAAAATATACAATGTTCCCGCCCCTCCAGAAAGGCCTCTCCAGTAAGGGTGCACGTCGATTAGCAAATACTGTTAACAACCCCTCTTCTGTCACTGCTCCTCTCAACGACTATCACTCCATTTACATGTTGCCAAAAACGCCTCTTCTTAGTTTCACACTTCTCAAATATGTTTTCTTGATGCCCAGCCTGTTTGGTTTTTCTCTCTCTTTCGCCATCTACCTCAGATCTTTATTATGTAGAACAACTCGGCCTTATCTTGTTTAGTTTCTCTCTTCTCCACACATTGAGGAAATTCTACACAATAAAACAGAGCCCCTGAATGATCTAGAAAAGCCTTAGGAGGGGAAGGTTGAGTGTGTGTGTGTGTGTGTGTGTGTGTAAAGACTTTGATTTAATCACAGAGGGGGAAGGGCCATGATATTTTCTATTGTGGGAGTATACTTTTCTTCTTGTCACAGAACATAATGTTCATCAGAAGCAAAGTTCAAGAATCACTGCCTGACAAGAATACTTCTTAAACTAATGTGTGTCAAGCAACTTTAGACCTCAAAGGCCATCTAAATGAGGACCAGCAGAGGCAACTGACTCAGAGCTTGCCGTAACAAGGGAGCCAGCCATCGTTATTTGCGTTTGGCAGAGACTCTAAGTCAGAGGAGTGGTCAGACTTGATTGTGGACACAAAGGGCAAATTTCAAGTATGTCCCAATGGAAGGTTGTTGGTATGATAGGGGCAATGGAGGTGGACTAACTAGAAGCTGGGCATCCTATGTGATTGATTAAAGAACGTATTTGGCTTTTTCTAGTTTGTCCTAAGTTGGGCTGATTGCTATGGGGGTTGGGATTTGGCTTGCTGGATTGGTTGCTACAGAAACTAGGGGTCAGAGTTCTATCTTCATATATTTTCTGGCCATTGTCCACTTGTATATTCAACCCCTCTGACAGTGGGGGATGCATGAGAGGACTAGGGAGTCATGGCTGGTCCTCTCTGAACCCTCCAAGCAACGTCATCATCATTGGCCATTGTTGCCTCCTACTCAACTTCTGTTCTTCTCAGAGTCCCAGCTTGTAACTTCATGTCAACTTTCCAGTCCCTAAAACAGATCTAGAAATCTGCCTAGACAGATCTAAGAAGTATTAAGAACGACGAGAAGGACTTCGTGTTGACTTGACATGAGAAGACTGAGGATTTGAGGATAGCTTTGAGGTTGCACCTGGAGGTCCCAGAATGATCTGTTACTAATTGCCAGTAAAACAGAAATCTGGAAGAAATCGTTTTTCTGAGGGAAGATGATGAACTCAGGTTTTTAGGCATTGTAGTTCTAGATGCCTCCTTGTGGATCTTCTTCAGAATCATATATCTGGAAACGAATATCATTTTAGAGATGTGGAGACCGAAAGCCAGAGATGGTCCAAAATTTCTGCATCAAGACTGTGGGGGAAGCAGGTGCTCCAGGCTTCTGATGTTCCACCCACTACGTACACAAAACTAAGGATGGAGGATAAGAGGTCTGGAATAGAGTCCTGACAATCTGGAAATCACCAGGATTCTATTCGAGGTGATAATGGACCATGTTGTGCCATTAAAATAAATGTTATGAAGATGGAAACCATTTGCCGAGGATTTCACAACAGACCCACAGAAGTGAAAGTAAATGATTAAAAAATGTAGGTCTCAGAGTTCCTTTCAAATTGTGATATTTTTACCTTCTATTTACAGAGGTAGAAGATCACAGGAGAAAAGGTTAATGTTTAAGCACTTTTATATTTGGTCACATTTATATATGGTCTGCTTTTTGATTCCTCTTTTTAGCAGAGGAAACCATTTTGGTAGTGCCTGTGTGAGTCATCCACAATGATTTCTCTGGGGCTCTTCTTGTTCTCAAGTTTTCTCTGCCATGTTGCTACTGCAGGACGGAGTAAGTACTCTTTGCTTTTGCAAATATAATTAATACCTCCAACCCCCTAGTATATGACAGGGATCAATAATGATGATTAAAATTCTTTCTAGTGTGGATGCTGGGGAGTCTGGATTGATACTGATTCTTCAATATTGTCACACTTAAAGCTCCTCCCTAAGATATTCAGCAAGCTGAAGCCTTGATGTATCTACACATTCCCCTATAAAAGAGGGACACCTATAGTACCCTTCAAAGTTGAGGAGATTAGATGAGATCTTGTATACGTGAAATATTTGGTACAGAATTTGGCATAGTTACTATTGGCAGCATTAGTTTTTTTTATTTTTGTGCTAGCCAAGCTTAAAAATGAAAATATAGATTTTTAAAAAAAATTTTTGTTTAAGATCAATTAACATATTGTATATTATTAGGTTCAGAGGTAGAGTTTAGTGATTCATCAGTTGCATATCACACCCAGTGCTCATTCCATCAACTGCTTCCTTAATGCCCATCAACCGGTTACCTCATCCCCCCAGCGCTTCCCTTCCAGCAACCCTCAATTATTTCCTACAGTCAACAGTCTCTCATGATTTGTCTTCCTCTCTGATTTTGTCTTATTCTAGAAAAATGTAGATTTCTTAACTAACCACTTCGTGCTCTATTTCAGCCTGTCCCAAACCAGATGAGCTACCATTTGCCACCGTTACTCCATTAAAAAGAGCCTATGACCCAGGGGAGCAGATCGTGTACACCTGCCGTCCAGGCTATACGTCCCATGGTGGGATGAGGCGGTTCACCTGCCCTCTCACAGGACTTTGGCCTGTCAACACTCTGAGGTGTACCCGTAAGTCAATGCCTTCTCTCACATGCTCTCCCCTCATTGGGATTCAGGACACGTGGCGGAACCCCCCTTTGTCATGCTGGGGGCACAGAGGACCAGGCGAGCCACAGAGTGGAAGGCTGTGAAGAAACAAGAGGACCTGGGTGGTGCTCATGGGAGGGGACAGTAGAGGTAATAGGTGCTATTTAGAGAGGAGGAGGTGAGCATAGCCCAGAACTAGAAGAGATGTAAAAAAGAGACCTGCTAGGGGCGCCTGGGTGACTCAGTGGGTTAAAGCCTCTGCCTTCGGCTCAGGTCATGATCCCAGGGTCCTGGGATCGAGCCCCGCATCAGGCTCTCTGCTCAGCAGGGAGCCTGCTTCCTCCCCTCTCTCTCTCTGCCTGCCTCTCTGCCTACTTGTGATCTCTGCCTGTCAAATAAATTAAAAAAAAAAAACTAAAAAAAAAAAAAAGAAAGAGAGACCTGCTACAATAAGAGAGAGAGAGAGAGAGACACTGCAGATGTAAAAAAAAGATGTACAGATACTCTGAAATTTAAACAGATGCCAAAGAGACTTTTGAAAAACACAAGGAATCATCATATATTTGGACTTGGCCTCAAAACGAAAGCATATTTAATGGAATCATCATATTATAATAATTTATAATAAATATAATAATATGAATGATATATGACTATGTAACCATAATTTATAATAAGTTATATTATATATAAATATAATATAAAAACTTAAATATAAATTTATTGCTTTCCCCTTATGGTAGATGGTTGCTTTTCTTTATTCCTCAGTACATGGTTCTGTGCTATCATACCAGCATCCCTTTTTACAGTCAAATGTGGAGCAATTAACCCAATAGAACTTCTGGCCATTTTATGTAGAAGTTAAAGAGTAAAAATCACTTTATGGGTCTCTCTGAGCTCCGGTTGTTTTGGTCATATGAACATGACCTTTGTGAAAATCATATATTTCATAAAATTGATTTTGGTCTGCTTTTTGATTCAAAAAAGACTAAACATGATTTTTTCGTGAAAACCAGCTATAACATCATGAGGGAAAAGTTTTCTTTAAATCAGTCATAACTCTGGAATACTAACAATTTCATTTTTTCAAGTTACTTTCCATGTGTATATTTTTGCATCATTGCAGAAAGTAGGTACCATTTTTGTATTTTTCTATATTCATCGGCATAAATATTGACAGCGTCTCCATAGTCTTTGTAATTCATATTTTGTTGGCTGCCTAAGAGTTCAACTGTTGATTTACCATAATTAATCAAGACAACCACCTGTTGGTAAACATTTAGGCTGTCTGATTTTTGTTATTAGAGGTAACAGTGTAATGAGCCTCTTTGTGCATATATCATTTGATAATTTTGAGTTGTTTTCTTAGAATAGTTAACAGTAGAGTTATTGGATCAAAGAACAGAAATGAGTTTATATGTTGTTTTTTTTTTAATTTGACAGACAGAGATCACAAGTGGGCAGAGAGGCAGGCAGAGAGAGAGAGGGGGAAGCAGGCTCCCTGCCGAGCAGAGAGCCCGATGCGGGGCTCCATCCCAGGACCCTGGGATCATGACCTGAGCCGAAGGCAGAGGCTTTAACCCACTGAGCCACCCAGGTGCCTGAGTTTATATGTTTTTACTCTAATAAAAAAACTCAATAAATTGAAATTTACCTCTCTATTTTTAAATTACAGCCAGAATATGTCCTTTTGCTGGAATCTTAGAAAATGGAGCTGTACGTTACACAACTTTTGAATATCCCAACATGATCAGTTTTGCTTGTAACCCCGGGTAAGGACTTCTAGCTAACAGAGGAAGAACGTCTCTGTGCCCTTACGTTAAATATCAAGACATATTTTATTTTTGGCCTTCAGGCTGGAGTTGCTGAATACAAATCACTTTGAGTCCTGCTTTTAATCTGTGCCACAGTGGCATTGGGATGGGGGAGGGGTGGAGACTTTAACAGCTAGTGATACATGAAGTTGCTACTTGTATCCAACTTCCCCTCTGGTTAGTTACTTAACTGAGGAGGTGCATCGGAACCATTAAAACTGGATGGTAATTCTTTATCATCTCTGGGACTTGGCATGAAGGTTAAAATACTTTAGGAATTGGACTTGGGCTTTAGATATGAACCTAATTTGATTGACTGACCTGGGAATCTCCAGGAGGGTGTTCTCTGGTGAAGTAGGGAGTGTGTTGGTCTAGAAGGTAGTTCCGTTGATCAACATCCCCAGCAAGAAAGCAGGTCCGGTTGGTCACATAGCTCAGCTGCCTTATGAGCAAAGGCACCACCAGTGACATTGTTGGTACAGGTCAGCTGGCTGTACCTTAGGGCAAAATTTTACTGAGGATTCTTTTTTTTTTAAATTTTTTAAATTAATTTATTTATTTGTCAGAGAGGGAGAGAGAGAGAGTGAGCACAGGCAGACAGAGTGTCAGGCAGAGGCAGAGGGAGAAGCAGGCTCCCTGCCGAGCAAGGAGCCCGATGTGGGACTCGATCCCAGGACGCTGGGATCATGACCTGAGCGGAAGGCAGCCGCTTAACCAACTGAGCCACCCAGGCGTCCCTTACTGAGGATTCTTATTTGGGATTGGAAATGAAGAAATACTATGTGTGAAAGAGAAATGAACTCTTTTCATCCCAAACACCAATTAACTTGTGGGTCTGATGAAAAAGGACCTTGAAGCAATTGGCTGGAGGAGACAATGTTACATTTTCGATGGAAATAGATGCATTGTTTCTATCAATTTATCTCAGTAGAGTGAATAGTTTTAGGAAATGAAGAGTAGCCATGACTCAGTTTGATTCAGTTTTGTGACTCTGAAGAAGAGATGCTTCTTTGCTCTGCGTATGAAGCAGTTATTTTTGGTCTGCTGATTGGAAAAGAGGGATCTGGGGGTTTGGCTTCTACGCCTCCCACTGTGGAAATTTCTCATTCTTCCATGAGTCCCCTGCACCCCTGGGCTGGGAGATTTGATGAGCCTTAAGAGTGCTGAGCTCCTCAAGAAAGCAGCCTTACAAAATAGGGGGAAAGTCGGTAGCATGACTCAGAGGCGATGCTCAGTGACGAGGACATTTGAGATGCCATCGATGGGTGATTTTACTGCTTGATGGGTTATATTGTCCTTTTGCAGGTTTTATCTGAATGGAAGTAGTTCTGCTCAATGCACCGAGGAAGGAAAATGGAATGTTGACCTTCCTGTCTGTACTCGTGAGTCTGTGGGTCCCCAGTTCTGGGGAGAGAGATTAGTTGTTTCGCCTGGGACTTTGCTGTTCTCAACACTGTACATTCCCTAGCCTGGAAACCCCTCAGTCCTCCCTCCTTGGGATGGTTGCTCATCCTTATGGGGTGTGTTCCTCCCGATACCATCTTACCTTGGAGGATGCAACAACCCTTTTGGAAGGACAGAGGGAAGCATTCAACTCTGATCACATTTGTATCCTCCACCTGGTGAAACCAGTCATATCTGGGCTTATTCATTCCCTCACTCCCACAGTTTTGGGTTGGGGCTTGGCTACATGTGATACTGGTCAATTGGGGATGGCCATCATTTGACTAGAAGAACTGGAAACAATCTTCCTCCCACTCTGGGACCACATTCATTCATTTATACATTCACCCATTTATGTATCTCATAAATGGGTATTGGGGTCCTAATGTGTGTCATATCCTGTTCTCAGCACTGAGGCTGTATGGCTGAAGGAGACTTTGGTCTGCCCTCCGGCAAGTGTGTCTAGTGATGAGGGACATAGGAAAGAAACCTTCGCAGTGACCTTAGACTCCATCAAAGGGCCTCGCCTCATAGGAGTGGAGTGGGTTTGCTTCAAAGCACACTGCTGGTTTATTCCGGGACCCTCAGCCATGCAGTCAGGGGTGGCTCTGGACATTGCTGATGGAGGCAAGGGTGTTCTGATTGTGAGTCGCAGGAGTCCCATCTTCGACCAGGAGGCCCACACGTCACAGTCATGGTTATGGTTCTCCAACCTTTCAGTGAGATCTGTCTTAACAAGAGCCAGTGAAAAAGTCAAGCAATTTCAAATTAATGATCGTTTGAGAAAAGTTGAACTACCCAAACAAAAGGTTTTTAAGGCTAAATTAGAGTTCTTTACTCAGCAGTAAAAATCACCACAGTTCCTCTAGTTTCCCTTGGAAGCAGGTTTACATCAAATATGTAAAGTCACTTTTGCTTCTTGGTTACAAACAGGAAATCTGCTTCAGCTTCCGTCTAATCTAAATCAATGCTCCTCGTACTTTAATGGACGCGTGAATCATCCGGGCATCTCGTTAAGATGCAGATTCTGATCCACGAGTCTGGATGGCGTCTGAGCCGCTGCATTTCTAGCAGGCTTCCCACTTGGAGTAGCAAGAATTTAAATAATTCAGATTAAATCACATTCTGCTCTGCACTAACTTCCTTTACATTAGTATAACTCTCTCTGGATTTATTGAAACCCCGTATTGAAACCCCGTATTGGTCATATCTCCATGTAAAGCTACGTGTGCGAGCTCCAAGCATTCGGAGTGCAGAAGCAGGAGATGTTCAGTGGGAACAAAGCCATGTTAGACAGCAGTGGAATGAAGATGTCACAGAGGACGTTGTACCAAGTGCTCTCATGTGCATTCATTGCAGGATGGTCCTCTATCCTCCACTAACTCTGACTTCCAGAAACACCTAGCATTTGGATCAAAGCCTTATGGAGACCTATGCACTGTGTCATTGTAAG
Source organism: Mellivora capensis (assembly GCA_004024625.1). Classification (NCBI taxonomy): domain Eukaryota; kingdom Metazoa; phylum Chordata; class Mammalia; order Carnivora; family Mustelidae; genus Mellivora; species Mellivora capensis. Next base: position 54,391 of record PISX010001508.1, read on the forward strand.
AGGCAAATTCATGGGGGACAAGACTTAGACTTACTTCATTTTTCAGTCTTTTCACTGGTTCGGACATCTGATTTTTCAGGTCCTATGTTCTTCCGTGACTTTTGTAAGTGATTGTTTTTACCCTGGCATTTGATCCCACTTTGCATTTTCTCAAGTTAATCTTTGTTGTTGTTTTTTTGTTTGTTTGTTTTGGTTTTGTCTTTTGTTTTCCTTTCTGGAAAGAATAGCTTTAAAAGACTCAACTATTTCATAAAAGTGACCGTTCTTTCTTTTTCCAGCTGTAACCTGCCCTCCACCATCCGTTCCTAAGTTCGCAACCCTTAGTGATTTTAGGTCATTGACTAAAAACCACTCCCTCTATGGAACAAAAGCTGTCTTCGAATGTTTGCCACACTATGCCATGTTTGGAAATGATACAGTTACCTGCACATCACATGGAAATTGGACTGCATTACCAGAATGCAGAGGTAGGTGCAAGGACAAGACGAAACTATTATGACAGTGTAGAATCCCATTTTTGAGAAGTATGGAAAATTCCACTCTCATCGAGTGTTTCCAATGGCCTTGTTCGATAAATGTTTATTGGCATCTTGCCAGATTGCCAGAACATGGCAACATAAGCATGTTCTGGGCAGTGTGCTAGGTGTTGGGGATATCAGATGAAGGACACCTGGCTTCTGACATGATGTGACATGACAATGCCATGAACTGTTTGGAGCTGCCTGGGAGGGCTTCCCAGAAGAGGAGAAGTGGAGTATGAGGGGAAGTCATGGGAAGTCAGGGAGCCGTGAGAGAACAGGGTGTATGCATGGACAGTCAAATATGGTAGTGAGATTGGTGGGGAGAAGGCAGGATTAAATTGGGGAGGTCTAGGAGATGTTGGTGAAAAACTGGGCTGTAGTCAGTTTGTCCCAAGCTTTTATAGTCCACCTAAATTTAAGAATCACAAGAACATTTGATTTAAAAAATTATGAAGGGGCGCCTGGGTGGCTCAGTGGGTTAAAGCCTCTGCCTTCGGCTCAGGTCATGATCCCAGGGTCCTGGGATCGAGCCCCACATCAGGCTCTCTGCTCAGCGGGGAGCCTGCTTCCCTTCCTCTCTCTCTCTGCCTGCCTCTCTGCCTACTTGTGATCTCTGTCTAATAAATAAATAAAATCTTAAAAAAAAATAAAAAAAAATAAAAAATTATGAAAATTCTTCCTCTTCTACTTATTTTTATTTTTGAGAGAGAGAGAGAGAGAGAGAAAAAGAGAGAGAGAGAGAGAGAGAGAGAGAATGCATGTGCTTGTAGGGTGGGGAGGGAGAGAATCTTAAGGAGGCTCCATGCCCAGCACAAAGCCTGACATGAGGCTCAATCCCATACTCTGAGATCATGACTTAAGCTGAAATCAAGAGTGGGATGTTTGACCAACTGAGCCACCCAGGCGCCCCCTTCCTCTTTTAATTTGATCTATCACTGTTATCTTTGAATTTGTCAACTGCCAAACAAGTAGACAAATTATAGACTTTATTATGCACACAAGGAGTTATACTAAGGACTGCTACTTTCTCCTCAAGTAGATATTGCTGATTTCTTCTGAATGATTCAAAGCATAAATGCTTTTTAGCATGGGGAAACTACGAGTAATAATACCTAGCACCTTCTGTAGGATTCAAACTCTGGGTCAGGTACTGGTCTCCTGCTGTATATATGTCATCTCATCTCATTTAATTCTCTCAAGTCCTAAGCAGTAGGTTCTTCCCCCCACCCCAACCTTTCACCTACATGTATCAACCATCAACATGTTGTGACATTTTTTGTCTCTCTCCCTCTCTTTCCATAGACAGATGTTTTTTCTTCCTGTACCATCTTAAAATAAGTTGTACACATCATGACACTTACCCACAAATACTTCAGCAGGAATTTTCTAAGAACAAGAACATTGTTCTGTAGGCAAGACATTTAATGTTTTGAATTATTAACAATAATGATTTAAACTATTATAATAATATAAACAATTAACATTTATTTCATGTGGAAATTTCACCCCAATTGACACCAAATTGTTCTTAGACATATGTTTTGTTTTACATGGGATCTCATCAAGAATTACACATTTGTCTTAGCTGTCATGTCTCTTCAGTCTCCTTTGGTTATAGAATGATCCCCCTGTGGGACGCCTGGGTAGCTTAGTTGGTAAAGCATCTGCCTCCTGCTCGGGTCATGATCTCAGGGTCCTGGGATTGAGCCCCCTGTTGGGCTCCCTGTTCAGCTGGGAGTCTGCTTCTTCCTCTCCCTCTCCCACTGCCCCTCCCCCCCCATGCTCATTCTCTCTGTCTCTGTCTCTTTCTCAAATAAATAAATACAATCTTTTTCTTAAAGAATGATCCCCTACCTTTTTAGTAGTCTTTAGTTGACATTTTAATTTTTATTTATTTATATTTTATTTTTATATATATAGAGGGAGCATTTGTGAGGGGGGGGGCAGAGGGCGAAGGAGAAAGAGAATGCCAAGCAGACTCCATGTCCAGCGTGGAGCCAGACCTGGGGCTCAGTCTCTCAACCATGAGATCACAACCTGAGCCAAAATCAAGAGTCAGATGCTTAGGGATGCCTGGGTGCCTGGGTGGCTCAGTCAGTTAAGCATCTATCTTTGGCTCAGGTCATGATACCAGGGTCTTGGGGTCAAGCCCCACATTGGGCTCCTTGCTGAGTAGGGAGCCTGCTTCTCCCTCTGCCTGCTGCTTCCCATGCTTGTGCTCTCTCTCTCTCTCTCCCTGTCAAATGAATAAATAAAATCTTACAAAAAAAAAAAAAAGAGTCAGATGCTGCTTAACTGACTGAACCACCCAGGTGCCCCTCCTTGACATTTTTAAAGAATACAGGCTAGCTGTCTTGTAGAATGTTCCATACTCTGAATCTAGGTGATGATTTACTTGTGATTAGATTCAAGCTAAATAATTTCATGAAGAATTCATTCCATCACATCAGGAAGAATCACTGGTCATGGTTTGTTTGATCCCTCGGTCGGGTAGGTTGTGTCAGATCTCTTGGTAAAGGCATTGTTTCCTCTTTGGAAGCAAATGGTGGGTGATACTTTGAGACTGTGTGAATATCTACCCTCTCGCTGACATTTTGGCATCCTCTGATGATGCCGACTTAGTCAGTTACATCACTGGTGGGTGCAGACTGGTGACTTTCTATCTTTTCTCCTATATTTATTAGTTTTCATTCTTCTGTTGAGAAATGCTTTACATTTCTTCCATGGACTATTTTAAAAATATTATTATAGACTCATAGATTCAGGTGCCAGGAAAAACATGTTTCTCCTTTGTATTTCATTTTGGCTTCTCGTACAGACTAAAGACATTCATAAGAATTAGATTTAACATCTAGGGGTGCCTGGGTGGCTCAGTGGGTTAAGCCTCTGCCTTTGGTTCAGGTCATGATCTCAGGGACCTGGGATGGAGCCCCGCATCGGGCTCTCTGCTCAGCGGGGAGCCTGCTTCCTCCTCTCTCTCTGCCTGCCTCTCTGCCTACTTGTGATCTCTCTCTGTGTCAAATAAATAAATAAAATCTTAAAAAAAAAAGAATTAGATTTACCATCTAAAATCCAATAATGGTGAGCTAGTGTGCGTGGAGGGAGGCTTTGTGTTCTAATTTCATGGTTTGTTGATTAAAAGAGGCAGAATCTTTTTTTTCTTTTTTTCAAACCCACCATTTTAGACTGCATGCAGATGAAATTTGGAATAAGTAACACCTTGCTATTGCACGAGAGCCCAAAGCACCTGGTAACTCATTGATTTACTTTCAAAGTATTGTTTTTTCCTTTATAATATCTAGGATCCTGTGGGCATAAGAAAAAGGGGACAGGATTAAGTACCTAGGTCCCTAGAAATTAAATTCCAGTTACGTGGCTCAGTTGGTTGGACGACTGCCTTCGGCTCAGGTCATGATCCCGGAGACCCGGGATCGAGTCCCGCATCGGGCTCCCAGCTCCACGGGGAGTCTGCTTCTCCCTCTGACCTTCTCCTCGCTCATGCTCTCTCACTGCCTCTCTCTCAAATAAATAAATAAAATCTTAAAAATAAATAAATAAATAAATAAATAAATTCCAGTTACAGGAACACCCAGTGACTCAATGGGGTAATGGAGATTGGAATGTAAATATTTTGTAACCGTGGAAGAGCACTACATATATACTAATATGTCTTACTGAATATACTTTTTAGAAGTAAAATGCCCATTCCCATCAAGACCAGACAATGGGTTTGTGAACTATCCTGCAAAACAAGCACTTTATTACAAGGATAAAGCCACATACGGTTGCCATGACACATACGTCTTGGATGGCCCAGAAGAAGTAGAATGTAACAAATTTGGAAACTGGTCTGCACAACCAAGTTGTAAAGGTATGAAATAGGGGTGTGGTCTTAATATGACCCTGAACTTACCCAGTGGATTACTTTTACCTGCCATTTTCTTGTTCCAATTATTTTCGGCTTGTTGCTCAGACTTGCTTCACAGTTATTTGTATGTGAAAGACTTTAGGACTCACATGTGCCTTGGGGAGCCTCATTTTTAGCAAGCATGTTTGAGATGAAACTGTAGGAGATACACAGATCCTTTGTAAGCATTGATGATATGGTGGAAAATGGTATGGGTTTCCTATGCTCGTTTTCCTGTGAGCATCCTTTTCTGCTTTATTCTAGTCTAGACTCTTCTTGTTGCTGCAAAAAACCAACCACACATTCAAGCTAGTTCAAGGAAATAGGGGTTTATGATAAACAGGCAACAGGTGATCATATGGACATTGATGATGAATGACGAAGATGTGAAATGCAACTGGTCCTCTTAAGGACTTGAACTGAAACCAGGCTCTATTGCTACTCTTTCCATATCTCAGTGACCTCATGTTCTCTCTCCATGTTTCCCTGCTCACTCTCCTCAAACCTGGCTTGACTCTGCACTAGGACCTCTCAAGCAAAGGGCTCATCACCAACTGGCATCTTTTCCTGGAAACACTGGTTCCTTTTGAGTTAGGTGTCTATCCTTGATCCAGGGTCATGCTTATGCAGGGAACAATTACCTAGCACTGTATTTCTGCACTGGTTGTTACAGGGCTGGGCAGTTTAAGCAGAAAAGGAAACTAGGCACAGCAGGCAAAAGGATGTATTATTAGTGTCTTAGGTTGGGGTCCCCTAGAAACAGAGCCTGAGACAGGGATTCAAGTGCAGGTGATTTACGCAGTGAGTATCTCAGAAAAAGTGAGGCAGGTAGTGCACTGGTTCTCAAACTTCACTGTGTCCAGAATCGCCTGGAGGGCTTATTTAAACCCAGAGTTTTTGATTCAGTAGATCTGGGATAGGACCTGAGAATTGGCTCAGGTTCCTAAGTGATACAGCTGCTGCTGATCCTGGGACTAAATTTTGAACAAACAGGTGGTCTCAAATAGAGTCTAGTTTCAATTTCATCCCCTTGGGAGCTCTGGACCATGAATTCTACCCCAGAGTTGATCCCCCCAAAAGGCATGGGGACCTGCTTTTTGTATCCCCTTATTCGTCCATCATTGGCTGTGGGCTGCTCTCTTCCCTGCCCCTGGTGTGGAGGCTGATTTGCTCCTGGAAGAGGTGGCTCCCTTATGGCTGAGTGCAACTTTTCAGAGAAAGGAGCATTTGTGAACTATCATCAGCCAACTCTCACAGTAGCTGTTGGATGGCTGCATTAGCTCAATAAATGAGATCTCAGTGGGGCAGTGGAGGTTTATATAAAATGTCAGTATCTCATAGAGGTTCTTTTTCTCGGAAGCCTAAAATCTGACGCGTCTGCTCTGACCTTATTATGTGGGTACTATAGGGGGAGAAAAGGGCGTCTTGGAAGCCATGATTAATGGTTCTATGGATAAAGAACTGCTATTGGCCATGACACTGAGGTTACTCACTATGAACATTTTTGGAATCTTCCTGTCTGGAGCAATGTGTTTCAAGCATACTCATCTACTGATTCAAATGCTACATTGTCCTTAAGACTCACTGAACTCCTAAGTCTTGACCATGAATATTGTGTCTTTCAGCTTCTTGTAAATTATCTGTTAAAAAAGCAACAGTGCTGTACAAAGGAGAGAAAGTAAAGCTTCAAGACAAATTCAAGGATGGAATGCCGCATGGTGAGAAAGTTTCATTCTTCTGCAAGAATAAGGAAAAGAAGTGTAGCTATACAGAGGATGCTCAGTGCATCGATGGCACCATTGAAATCCCCAAGTGCTTCAAGGGTGAGTCTGACCCTGGTAATTTTAGCTGGGATTCCCACTTGCCTCTCACCATAGTAAGTACTTTAATTACATAATGATTACAAGAAGCCATGTGAGTTTGGCCTCTGGATTTTCTTTCCTTTTTTTTAAAAAAAATATTTTATTTATTTTATATATAGAGAGATCGCAAGTAGGCAGAGAGGCAGGCAGAGAGGTGGGGGGGGGGGGAAGCATGCTCCCCACTGAGCAGGAAGCTGGATGAGGAACTCTATCCCAGGACCCAGGAATCATAACCTGAGCTGAAAGCAGACGCTTCACTGACTGAGCTACCCAGTTGCCCCTGGCCACCAGATTTTTAAAAAGAGCAGGGGAGCAGGAGAAAACAGTGAGATGAAGCAATACACTGATTCATTTTCTCCATTTGCATTAATATTTTCCTTTCCAATTCTTTTCCTTAAAGCTCAGGGTTGCAGTTTTATTCAGTGAATAGAAGATGAATCATGCCATCTTGCATAATTCCAGATTAGGCTAAAAAAATAATATTGCATGGAATATTGAATAATAATAATATTTACTTGGGGCGCCTGGGTGACTCAGTGGGTTAAAGCTTCTGCCTTCCACTCAGGTCATGATCCCAGGGTCCTGGGATCAAGCCCTGTATCTGCATTGGGCTCTCTGCTCAGCAGGGAGCCTGCTTCCTCCTCTCTCTCTCTGTCTGCCTCTCTGCCTACTTGTGATCTCTGTCTGTCAAATAAATAAATTTTTAAAAATCTTTAAAAAGAATTTGGGGATTTAAAAAAATAATATTTACTGCCCCTCAGTCCCAAATTACAGAGAACTCACCCCAATTACAAAGTAGCTCATGGTAATGGTGGTTAGTTTATAGAATTTCTAACTTTTTTTTCTCTTTCTTCAGCAATTCCTGGAGTTTGAAAAGTCTTCATTAGGGCAAAGTATTCATTAGAGCAAAATACTTTAAGGAGGATGAGGTTATGTTTGTGTGAGATCAAGAAGTATACAATGATCAGCATTTAGGACTGCCAAATTTTTAAATTTTCAGGTTTAGGGCTTAAATAGCTTTGTACAATGAAGGAAGAATGAACCAGAGGCTAAAGGTACTATTGCCTCTTAGTTTAGAAGTGGGATCCAAGAGGGATGCCTGGGTGGCTTAGTTTCTGCCTTTGGCTCAGATCATGATTCCAGGGTCCTGGGATCCAGCCCCACATCAGGCTCCCTGCTCAGCGTGGAGAATACTTCTCCCTCTGCCTGCTGTTCCCCCTGCTTGTGCTCTCTCTCTCTGACAAATAAATAAATAAAATCTTTAAAAAAAATGTTCCAAGAACGCTGACAGCTGTATACTGGGCAGGCAGGTTAGAGAAGATGAGTGGTTTGAGAAATGACCAGCTAGAGACGGAAAAGGGAATGAAAATCACACCCACTTCATAGGTTTGTTTACCAGAAATATGATCCATGCCACAGAGGAAGTGCTCAAACAATGATAGTTATTATAATCACTAATGGTTAGAAATGCACTGGATAAATTGTTATTGTTTCAAATATAGCAGACCCCTGGGAAGATATTAAATGCTGAAATTGACAGAGGACCTGTAGCCTCATTCAAATCAGTACACAAAATATTAGAAGAGGATAATTTTTAGAAACCAAGCTGAGTTTTGTTGATGTATTTTTTCGGGCCATTGTTCCTTACAGTCTTCAGACAGACATGGCACTGTTAGTGCATCGAGAATAAATAAAAGGCTGATACAGTTGGTTTCTTTTTTTTTTCTTTTAATCTTGACTGTCAGAATTATACAGAACCTTTTATTTTCTCTCTTGGAAATGAGTGCCTTATCGTTTCCCTGATGTTTTCTCGTATCACTGAAACCTCACAGTCGATGGTTTTATTCATATAATTCAATTTTCCCACCCAATGGTAAAAATCTATTTGATTTAGCTTGGGCACTTAGCAAATTTAAGAAATGATAATTTCTCTTAGAATCTTTCTCTTTCTCTTCCTGAACAGAACACAGCTCTCTGGCTTTCTGGAAAACCGATGCATCAGATGTGAAACCATGCTGAACTGGTTTTCAGATTCAAAATTAAGTGGCTCACTTGAATCGGTGTTTGTCCAAGGAACATGACAGAAGTGGAAAAATAAAGTGACTAAATTTATTCCATTTCTCGCTGCAGCGTGGTAGCTTCCTTTTAGTTATGTTAGCTGGTTAAGAAACCCAGACACTTGGAACTTGGCCATTTTGTGATGTGGAACAGAAAAGGGTACACAATTACCCAGGTAACCTAGTTCGGCTCTCCCTGGTTCTATTCTCAAATAATTTCACCTTAACCAACTGCAGTATTTTTCATAGAATGGTCCTGAGAACCATCATACAAGCCCTCAGCTCTGCCTGGCAGTCTTACCGTATTTCTCTAATTTGTGCACTCCCCTCCTCTCCAACGTGGCTACTTCTCTTCTCAACCCTCCTCAAGCCACCTTCTCTCCCCTCACCCTCATCTGATAATCTTCCTCTTCTTGCACCAAGAAAATAGAAAAGACCTTTGAAAAGACCTTTCCATGGGGCACCTGGGTGGCTCAGTGGTTAAGCAACTCTTGATTTAGGCACAGGTTGTAATCTGAGGGTTGGGGAAATCTAGCCCCAGCAGGGAGTCTGCTGGAGAGTCTCTCTCTCCTTCTCCTTCTGCTCCCCCCAACCCCCACTGGTGCATGCTGTCTCTAAACAAATTTTTTAAAAAAATAAGTAAAATAAAAAATCTTCCCATGACCAAATCTGTCAACTTACTAGTACCTGTACCAGATTCTCTGCCTTCTGTCTTGTTGCAGTGGATAAACTCAGTTCCCATCTAGGGGCAAACCATATGCACTGGATCCCATCTTCTCTCTCTCACTTAAGGATTTTGCTCCTGCCACAAGTGATCTTCCATTTTTATTTTTTTTCTTCCTATTGGACCATTTCTATCAGTGTAGAAATATACGGTAATACTACCCTTTATAAAAACCCTTCCTATTGTCTGACATCTTTTTCCAGCTACTGCCCCATCTTTTCCCCCTTCTTTTTGTATTTATTTTAATTTATTTTAATTTTTAATTATTTTTATTTTTTATATTCCCCGTTTTTATAAAAGTATTAGAAAAAGGTGTTTCTCTTTGCCAGCTCTACAAATAGTACCTGTCACTACTCTTGAAATCTATCTCCCCCAAATTCCCTCACTGATGTTTTCTCATTAGGTTTGACCTGCTTGCTGTGGCTGGGGGCCAGATCTCTCTTCCAAGATGTTTCTTCCCTCCTTTCCTTCCCCCTCAAGGTGGTCATTCAAAAGCTCCACATTCCCATACTTAGCCTTAAAAAAGTTTTACTTTTTCTTCCTCCTTCCTTTCCTTTCCTTCCTTTCTTCCTTCCTTTCTGTATTGTGTCTCTCCCTCTCCCTCTCTGGATCTTTGGGTTTGGGTTTGAAGCTATTTGATAACTTCTCTTTGTAAACCAAAAAGCCCTATTTGGGGATTTTGCTGGGCAAAAGAGCCTTCTGCTCTGGACTTCCTCTCTTAGCACAAAGCTCTGCACCAACTGTTTCCTTTAACTTGTTATGTACTGTTTTTTTTTTAATTTTTATTTTTTTATAAACAATTTTTTATCCCCAGGGGTACATGTCTGTGAATCGCCAGGTTTACACACTTCACAGCACTAACCATAGCACATACCCTCCCCAATGTCCATTCCCCCACCCACCTTTCCTGACCCCCTCCCCCCAGCAACCCTCAGTTTGTTTTGTGAGATTAAGTTATGTACTGTTTTTTAAATGGACTTCCCAGGGCACCTGGGTGGCTCATTCGGTTAAGTGTCTGACTCTTCATTTTGGCTCAGGTCATGATCTCAGGGGTCATGAGATAGAGACCATCTTCACACTTGGCACAAGTCTCTTTCTCTCTCTTCCTCTGTTTCTCCCCTCCTCCCAATCTCTCTCTCTAAAAATAAGTAAATAAATAAATAAATAAGATCCTTAAAATAAAAAATAAAAAAAGAGACCCTCCCCCCTCATCCTGCATAACAGGACTAAGAATGAAAAGACAGCAGTAAAAATTTTAGAGCATCTCCCCCTGCTCTAGACATCGCAAGGTTTGCTCCAGAAAAGGAGAGAACATGTTTTTCTATTATCCTTCTTTTTGTTACAAATATTTTCCTGATTAATTTTATTATTTCCAAATTTAAAAAATACATAGGAAAAAATTTTAAATTGCTCACTGTCCCTCGGCTCACTTGAACAGGACTATGGAGCCATGAATGTCAGTGATTTTCTTGGGTGTTTGGTGAGTGGTTATTGGGGGACTTTCTAATGTCGACCAGAGCTCCAAGGCCTTTTATTCTATCTCTGAGGGCCTCTTAATAAAGACTCACAATTAAGCTTTCCTGTTCTTTCACAAGGCCATTACCTACTTGGATCAACTGAGACATAATCAAGAATTTTTGAAGTTCTATAGTCCAGCTTATACCCAATGAATGAACATACTCAATGAGGGATTATTTACTTAAGTATTACCATGACCCATCTCAAGGGTATAACCAGTAGGATATGGGCCAATCAGAATGGATGGCTGTCTTGGACTGGGGGCTGGGGTGGGGAGTTGGGGCTGAAAGCCTCCCGATGTATGAGGTGTTACCCTTCAGTTAGACTGGTGAAAGCAGGACACAAGGTCTTATGGGAAGAGCTGTTGGCCTCATGGTTGGTACTCAGAGATTTGGGGCAACAGCTATCTATCAGCTGGTATAAAAGGTTTTAAATATTTTCACACCCTGTATGTCCTACCACGCCTCCTTTCAAGAAAGATTTGGAACATCTTGATGTTGAAAGGACATAAACAACATAAAAAGAAAAAAACCCTCATGCAACAAAGAGAACAAGAACATATATATATGATATATATATCATATATTTAAAATTGTTATACCATTTATTTTTTAATGCTTTATTATTTCTTTAGAGTAGTTTCAGGTCTACAACAAAACTGAGAGGAAAGTACAGAGGTTTCGCATACCCCGCCCATCCTCACACACGCAGAGCCTGGCCATTATCAGCATCACTTACCGAAGGGGTACATTTTTAGCCAAAGTGAAACCTACACTGACATATCACCCCAAGTTTACCTCGCTCTATTTCTGGGCTCCCTGTTCTGTTCCATTGATCTATTTGTCTATTATTTTGCCAATACCACACTCTCTTGATAACTGTACTTTCATGTCTGTTGTTTGGTAAGATCGGGTGTTCACAGCGCCAAAGTTTCCTGAGCCCAGAACTCGTATCTCTCTATCTCTCTCTCTATCTCAGTATCTCTCTACCTCCTATCCCCTTAACCTGCTCTACAAAGAAGCTCCTAGAACATGGTAGGTTTGTTGAGGATGGTGTTTTGCACCATTTTTTTTTTCCACTGGAAGGCATTTCAGGCTGCTGGATAGGCTTGGGTCCCTGAAAAATTAATCAGAGTAGACTTTAAAGCTTAAGCCATAGTCTGAGTCTTCTAATTTAATGGTATTTTCATAGAAAGAAAAATCTGCTACTTTGGCAATTCGGATTAAAGGGCCCCGTCAGTAAAAACTGCCCAGTTCAGCCCTCCATTTCATGATTATGTGGTCCATTTAGCTACATAGTAGATTCTCTTTCCCAAATGTTTTTCCTCTTAAAAGCTTAGGTCATCAGGTCACCCAACATTAAAATTCAGCTATCCCCTCCCTAGTAGGTGTGCAGTGATCTCCCTTGCCAGCTGACAGAGCAGGAAGGACCTCTCTCCTCCTCCCACAGGGTCAGATGGAGAAAGAGTGAAACTGTGGTTAAGGAGCCAGTTATCATCCTATATTTTAGCATCGCTGAATTCATCTTCCCATGTTATGTGACAGAAATTAACTAGCAACAGCAGACCCAACCAACACTATAAGCTACATATGGCCAAGGAGGATTTCTTCCAAGACTAGGAGGTCCCCAGCTGTGCCTCCTAATGCCCAGCTTTCTTTTCTTGGATGATGGCTGGTTAGGTTTCTTTTTTTTTTTTTTTTAAGATTTTATTTATTTATTTATTTATTTATTTATTTGACAGACAGAAATCACAAGTAGGCAGAGAGGCAGGCACAGAGAGGGGGAGACAGGCTCCCTGCCGAGCAGAGAGCCCGATGCGGGGCTCGATCCCAGGACTCTGGGATCACGACCTGAGCCGAAGGCAGAGGCTTTAACCCACTGAGTCACCCAGGTGCCCCGCTGGTTAGGTTTCTACATGCAAAGGTGTCCATGTTTTAGCTTTTCTCTCACACTGTCCTATGTATCTGTCAGGGGTTTAGAGTATCAAAAATGACTTCTCTCATTTCTAAGGCGTTGACCAGTCTTTCAACATATAGGGTATCATTTCTGAGGCCCCAAACTCAATAACAAATATTCATCAGTGAAATTTCTCATGTACCCTGAGAATCATTCCCCACCTTAATCCCTAAGTGAAAGATGGAAAAGATACAAGAAACAGAAAAAGAAAAGAAAATCACCTGGAATGTGTGCAAGTGTGTGTGTGTGAGTGTGCGACATATGGGTCGCATATGAATGTGTGTGTGTGCGTGTGTGACTATGCAATGTATGCTTGTACACAAATGTGTGGGTGTGTGAGAGAAATAGTTCTTTGTGGGCAAATGCTGCCTCCCAGTGGCATCTTTTACTTTTAAAAGTGTTTGTGAAAACAGTTGGCAATGAATGAGAAGATAACCAAGTCTCCTAGTGTCAAGCATCAGGCAACTTTCCATGTATCTCACCTTTGTTAATTTTATTTTCCCATTTATGCCATAGGGAAGGTAAAGAAACTCAAGCTCGGGGAGGTTATGTCACTTAGTTTATCAGAGTCACAAAGCTAGTGACAGTTACTCAAACTTCAGAACTATGTCTTTTTCTACCACCCTCAAGCTGCCAATTTAGAGATGAATTTTCCCGGTGGTTTGTCAAAATGATGGCAATCTAAAGTTAGAATTTCACAGCCTCGGGAGGAGTGAAACATTCTTGGAGAGATTTCCTGGCAGGTGGTTGCCAGCGTGTAAACACGCTGGCTGGGGCATATGTGTATTTCCGAAGGGGAGAAAAGCCATGTCTCTCTGTTGGTAGCTCCCTCATGGCTCGTCCAAGAGGGCAGGATAGAGCAAGCCGCAGGGACAGGGATAGAATGCCAGGTGCAGCTTACTTCCGGCGTAAGTATGGAATCCAGCATCACTGTGATAAAGGTGGTAACTCTTTTTCTTCTTTTTTTCTTAGTAGTGAAGAAAAGAAAATAATGCCTCACAATTCTGTTTCTGCTCTCTTTACACTGCATCTATTTTTTGTCCTACAGTTTATATTTTATGACCTGAAAATAGGAAGTTCTGAATCATTTCCTATCCAATTTAAGGAATTTGCTGGCTGTAGGATTACTTTGATATCTACCTCTAATGTGTTTACATAATAGTTATCATACTTGGTATTTGTAAATTGCTTTCCATTTAGATAGCTGAGATTCATTCATTTATTTCACTCTAATGATACAGAGTATCTTGATAATGGCAAATGGTGAATCAACTGAAACTTGAGTAGTTAGAATATCAGCCCATGCTAAGTACTGTGTGCAGAGGCATTATTGGTTTTGAAACGATAAATCAAAATATGGAAGTTATGTACATCAGGTCAAATTCTAGAAAAATGGACAAAGGGCTAAAGGGGTCTTTTGCAAATGAATAAAAAGAAAAAGGCAGAGGCTTTACCCCACTGAGCCACCCAGGCACCCCTTATGGTCATGTTTTTATTACTATCACATTCATACTCTATTATCAACTGTGTTACCCTTGGTTTTTTAAAAGTTGAGGTTAAATATTACTTGTTTTTGAAACAAACTTCTTTCATTTAAGTCATTAGTAGCTGATAGAAAATAATAGGTATTTTTTGAAACAATATTTTCAATGGGAATAATGTTTCAATTTCAATCAGGTTTCTAAAGCTGGAGCTAAAACAAGGTTGGGTATATATTTTCTTATCCTGACGTTACAATTACTATATAGTGTTTGCTTTATCTCCCCTCTATTCCCATAACATACTTTTTATATACCTTTTAAGCCAGGTGATGTAGTCTGATTCCAAATGTGGTTATTTGGTGTTTGTCTTATTACCTCCTACTATATGTTAAACTTTTGGAGGGTGGAAATTCATCTTTGTTTTCACAACTCGTGAAGCTTTGTTGAAGCTGTAATCATTTGTGGTAACTCCTTAGTCCCCTTCTCTAAGAAAGAAATCCTGATCCCTGTCCTTCTGCACAAAGGTGAGCTACTAAAATCACGTTAATACAGCGGGATGCCCCATCTCCTGGCCACATCTGATCTGATTAAGTGTTCTCGCTTGATTCAAATTAGAACAATCAAGTGCACTCTCCCAGAAAGAAGTTTGGATTCAGAACAGTTAGTCTTCCGGGCCTCTTGAATGAAAGCTTTGTAAACCAGGAAGTTAAGGGTGGTCATGTTCCACCACAGGTGCGGAGAAAAGCACAAAGGACCCGTCTGCCTTCATTCTTTGACTGATAAACATTTACAGATTGTATGTGGCAGGTACTCTGCAAGGTGCTGGGTCTCCAATGATAAACACAGCATATATAGTTCTTTTCCTTGTGGATCCTACAAACATTTGAAAAAGATTGCTAGTTTAGTGAATAATTGATTACGAATTTTGATAAATGCAATGGAGAGAAGGAACAGGGGCTTTGAAAGAGAATAATGGGTGCATTAAGAATCAATGAAGGCCTGAGTAAGTGACATTTAAGCCGAGGTGAAGAGCAAGGCGTTAGAACATTCCTGGTAGAGGAAACATCCCCTGTAGATACGTACCAGATGTTCAATGACACCTAGTAGCATTCAATAAATATATTTTCAGCTGAAAAATTATCATGCATTATAAGAAAACCGGACACAGAAGTCCTATTAGTTGGTTGCCCTAGGTGTTTGGCCATAAAAGGTTTATGTGAAGTTGTATTTTTCAGGCCACATAAGCTTGGGGCTATACTGCAGCAGTCACAAAAGAATATTTATCTGACTTTACCTTTGAGCTCCCTGAATGGACTCTGATTCCAGCCATTTCTTCCCGAATATTAATGAAGATCTCTAGGGTGGGTTTCATGCATGCTGTGTATGTTATTAAACTACTGTAGGCTTGCATCATTTATTTTTCTCTAAGTGCTTGTAGCTGTGAGGATGCTCTTATTCTCACTTCTTGTCTCTGATGCTTGATGGTGTTCCTGCTGCTAATTTTTACTGATGCTGCCTTGAGGTTGCTGGCGCCCACTATTGGGGGCAATGTTGTCTGTATTGAGTGTGCTACCTTCAGAAATTACGTTCACAAATGCCGGTTATGGCCTCTGTTCCCAACGGTTAAATGGGTAATCAATCCACACCCAGGAGTTCTTAACCTAGGCTCTACGGATGGGCTTCAGAAATTCTGGAAACCCTTTGATTTGTATCCATACTGTGGGGCATGGGGGCATTTGATGGTGAAGGAGGAAGGGAGGAAGGTTATACATTTTTAAGATTGTCGAAGGATGTTCCTTACCTCTAAAGATTAGGAATTACTCTGTTACAACAAGAGGAGGAGAACTGGAAGCCATTCCAAGGCCAGCACTGTGCTTTATGGAGAATAGCCTTTCCCTTCAATATTTGTATCATCATGGAACCAGACCTGCTCACCATCTCTTAGGATGAGTTACCTCCTAGCAGTTCCTTGATTCTCATGTAAGGAGATTCTTTACATTTTCCACCAGACCGCTCAATAAGATGTATTTAGGCTTAAATCCCAAAATGAACGCAGCTTAGTCTCAAACTGGTATTCCAGCTTCATATTTATAACATAAATGACACTAATAACCTCCATGCATATCCTAACAATATTTTTGTCTGCATAAATATAAATGTATGTACAGTTGACACTTGAACCACATGGGAATGATCCATGTTGAAAATCCATGTATAATTTTTGACTCTCCCAAAACTTAACTACTAATAGTCAATTGTTGACCAGAAGTCTTACTGATAACACAAATAATCGATTAATACATATTTTGTGCGTTACATGTATCATTTACTGTATCCTCACAATAAAGTAAGCCAGAGATAAGAAAATCATAAGGAAGAGAAAAAACATTTCCAGGACTATACTATTGTTATTTATGGGAAAAAATTGGTGTATAAGTGGACCTAGGCAGTTCCAACCCATGTTGTTCAAGGGTTAATATACTTTTTTTTTAAAGATTTTATTTATTTGACAGAGAGAGATCACAAGTAGGCAGAGAGGCAGGCAGAGAGAGAGAGGAGGAAGCATGCTCCCTGCTGAGCAGAGAGCCCGATGCGGGGCTCTATCCCAGGACCCTGGGATCACGACGCGAGCTGAAGGCAGAGGCTTTAACCCACTGAGCCACCCAGGCACCCCTAATATACTTTTTAAATGAAAAAATTGGCAGTCTTCTAGTTCTTAAAAGTGGAAAGGGAGATTTTCTTATCTTCTTATCTTCTTTCACTTATTTAGGGAAAATACTTAAGAAGTCTACTTTCTTAATTTTTTTAGTTATTATTTTTTACTTTCAATCATATTTTTCTCTGCAATTATTTCCGCTCAGATGAACTTGACGTTATTTTTACCCCTGATCTCTTTTTTCACCTTCCTTTTTTTTTTCTCTCATTCTCATTTAGACATCAATTGTCAAAAACTCATTTCACGTTCTCCCTTCAATGTGGTTATATATTTTGAACTTCACTGAGTGGTCAAATTCCTGCAATTAATTGCTTGCATGGGTTTTGCATCCCTGAATCTCAGGGCAAATGATCTGGATGACTGATCATTCTTTAGCTATAAACATGCTTTGGAAAACTAATTTCTAAAGCATTTCAATTTCCATCCTTTAGCCTTCATAATTTGTCATGGAAACAATGAAGAACTGTTGGTGCTTATTTCTGGTAGGATGAGTTTGAAAAATCACCTTGGAGAGAATACGACTTTCCTCTGGAAGCTTGAAAGTAACTAGTTACAAATGAATGAATCTTCTATTTTCTTTATGGAAAAACTGAAAAGTTGCTTCAAGCTGTGCTTATGTTAGATTTGGCATCACACTGAGTGTATCGTGGATACTGCAGAAGAAATCCTGTTGTGAAATTAGATGAGAAACAGTGGTAAACTGAATTGCACTTAAGTGAGTGTTTTTACAATTTAAATTTTGTTTCTGCCTGGTATTTGGATAAATATACTTCAGAGCTCTTCCAGAAATGTAACAGAAGACCAAAAAATATCACAACATAGCAACGCAGACATGGAGACTGCCGTTGAGGTGCTTGAGAATTCCTGGGAGTAAAAAAAGTTACATTTTCCCACTTGATCTTGCTATTCTACACAGAACTGGAAAACACAAAACCCTTTATTTTATTTCAGCATCCTCAGAATTTGGGGTCCAGTTTCTTTAGACCTCGGAGAGTTCTGAATGCCAAAAAAAAAAAAAAAAAAAAGAAAAGAAAAAAAAAAAGAAACAAGTTAATGCTCACTTTCCCCTTTTAATACGACCTCATTCACCTCTGGTTACCACTTCTGAGATACCAGGCAGTAAATTCTCACTTCTGTAGACTCAATGACGTCTGTCCACATGGGCACACCCTTCTGTGAACACCCCTCCAGCTCTTCTACTTCTCTTTACCCTTTACCTGTTTCTTCTCTACAACACCTAAAATGTTCACAAGATACTCTCCTCGCTGGATGACCCAGGGGAGCAGTGTGCCGACAGCGATCGTGTTACCCTGGGAACCTCCGCCTACGTACCATCAGGCTGCTCAGCCAGCTTGGAGGCTGCGCGACACCGGGGAACGTCGCCATGGCAACAGCGCGGCGCGCTCACCGCGATCTGGAGGAACGATGACGGAAGTCCCGCCTCCGAATTGCCCGGAGCGTCGCCATGGCAACGGCGCCGCGCGCAAGTCGCGAGCGGCGGGGTGGGAAGGGGGCGGGGAATGAGGGCGCGGAAGTCCCCGCCCCTGGGCTGCTAGGGCGGCGGCGACCGCGACGGCCCGCAAGGATTTGAAACCGTTTTTTCTGTGGCGGAGGTGGCGGCGGCGGCGCGGCCGACCGGAAAGCTTGCACGTAGGGGCGCCAGGTTCTCGACTTCCCGAATTTCCTCGCCCCGCCCCTACACCCGGGTTCTCGAGTGGAATTTTGCGCGGGAAGGCGGCCGCCCCTCCCGTGCGGGCCCGTTCGGGGAGGGGAGTCGCCCCGCAGGCCCCGGGCCCGTTCGCAAGGCCTGTGGGGCGCGCGCCCGGCTGAGGGGTGGGAGTGAGGGTGAGGGAGGCCTTGAGGGTGGGGGTGGGGCGTCTGGGTGCGGACCGCTGCGATTCCACTAGGGGGTGAAACCCAGTCCCGGAAAGTTCCGGGTAAAGTTTGCTGGATGGATGGAGCTGGTCCGCAGGACGCGGTCCCGAGGTCGGACCGCAGGGCTGGTGCTGGGGAGGAGAAATCTGTGTCCTGCACAGGGCAGGGGAGCGGCCGAGGCCTCGCGGGCTCGCAGCCCCCCGCGCCGCGCCGGCTGGCCGCTCAGACGGGGGAAGTTCCTCCCAGGACAGGATGGGCGACCCCGGAGTTAGGGCCGGACCCGTGTGCTGGCTCCCTTGTGGGCGACAGTCCCGACGCCCGAGCCCTCGGAATGGCCTGGCCCCGCGCCACGGCGTGCGTGCGGGGGACACCGAGTGTCCCCGAGGTCCGGGGTTCAGGAGAACAGCACGGGTGCAGACGAACAGCTTTTGTTCTGATCCTTGTGTGGCTGTTTTAGCAATTTTCCTTTATATTCAAAGATGAGTAAAAATAAGGTACAGAAGGCGAACGGAATGACAGGGGCCTCTGCGTAGTGGCCGGGCTGCAGCCTGGCGCGCACGACGGCGGGCACACAGTGTCCAGGCCCAGCTGCCACTTTCCGTGGGACTGACTCTAGGGCAGTTACTTAACGCCGCTGAGCCTCGACTTCCTCCCTTGGGAAGTGGCCACGAAAGAGTGCCGGTCTCCCAGGGCGATGACTGGGAACCCTGTGTAAAGCGCACAGCATGCTCCTGGCACCATCAGGGAGGGCCCAGTCCGTGCTCTGGTAACTGTCCAAGCGTCACGTGCACCTGTGAAACTTCTGATTTACCGAGGGACGTATTTCAAGTTTTCTGGAATGACTCACCATGCGTTTAAAATATGGTTTGAGCAAAACTGATTTTTGCAACTCCCAGGAGTTTGTTTATTGTGTTTGGCCGAGGGCACGATATACGGGAGGTGTATTCTTTGGCAGTGTGGCTGCTTTTCTCCCAAGGTCTTTTAATATTGGTGGCTTGCATCTGCTTTGCTGACGCCTGTGGAGGCTAAGCACCTTGAGAAGGTCTTAGCCCATTTAATAGGTGTCCACACATAAATAGGTTTAAAAAAAAGTCAATGCCAGTGAGTTAAATAAAAGACGTGGTCAAATATAGATTATAACCATAAGCAAGAGTGACCCAGCTGAGTTCTTTTTTTTTTTTTTTTTGCTTTTAAAGTAATTTATGTGATTGATAGGTAAATGAGACATACTGAAATACAGTTTTATGTAGTGATAAAACTTTTTGCCTAGCTGGAACTAAGTAGATAATAGTTTGTTTACAAGATGTAATTTGGGTAGCAAGAATTCCTTGAAGGTTTGAAATGATAACTTAATTTTTTCCTTTTTGCATTTCTTAATTTTGTTGGCAAATAAGGGATAAGGAGATGCAGATTTTTTAGCTTTTTCCCAATATCACATTGACCCTTGATTGAGTTTTTTAAAAAAAAAGTGTACTCCACTATTGTGTCTTTATAGTGATTGCCTTTCTGCTTTTCAGAATATGTCTTTATTAGTTGGAGATGTTGCTGATGTTTATGTAAATGCCTAAGAGGTCAGGTATAATGGATCTGAGAGCTAGGGATTTCAGAATTTTAATCTGAGCTTTGTGCTTAATTTCATGACTTTGAGGAAGTCTTTCAGCTGTTGAGTTTTAGTTTTCCCTAACATTAAACACTAACATCTCCTGTGTGTGTCAAAGGATTTATTGTGAATTGTGATTATTAGAAATCTTTTTGTTTTAGCTTTATCTATGGGTGTTCTCAGGCAAATGTTTGAGCACCTGGGCAGGCTGCACTGTTTCAGTCTGGGAGTACTCCTAGGCTAGAGTGGTGCTTAAGATTGTGAGTTTGGGAGTTTCTATTTGTCTTTTCATCCATTTGAATAGTTACTTTTTAGCTTTATGATCTAATATCCTGCAGTGGTAACATAGCCCTCTGCTACCAAGTACCTTAACAGGTGTAATTATATAGGAATGCAGTTAGTTAGTGTAGGAATGCCAGACGACCAACCAAACACCCGCAAGCCAACTAACCAATCAGAAAATGCATTTAAGGGACGCCTGCGTGGCTCAGTTGGTTAAGCGGCTGCCTTCAGCTCAGGTCATGATCCCAGCGTCCTGGGATTGAGTCCCACATCGGGCTCCTTGCTTGGCGGGGAGCCTGCTTCTCTCTCTGCCTGTGCTCGCTCTCTCCCGTTCTCCCTCTCTCTGACAAATAAATAAATAAAATCTTTAAAAAAAAAAAAAGAAAATGCATTTAAATAAAATTTGACTTAACCAAGTCTTACATTTGAAAATATGTTTCTTCTACTGTGGTGCACAAGGTAGGATGACCAGTTATGGTAAATAGAATTAAGGCCATGTACTATTTCTATTCTGGAAGACCTATTTGGTACTTGGAACAGGATCTTCTAAAAAATTATTAGTCTCACTTTAAAGTGGGACATTATTTTGTTTTGTTAGCATTTATTTACCAGTCAGTTCTTTAGCTTCTAATAAGGTGCCACATAAGGTACCAGGTACCTACTAAGACGTGTAAGTCATGGGCCCTGCCTTTCAGGAACATCTCACAGATGGTGGGAGACATGTAAACAGTACACAGGTGTACGAAAAATAGTGGCACGGTGAATGCCGCTCCACACATGTGAGCAGTGCACACGGAGAATGGAACCCAGGACTCTGGCCCGAGAGGGGCAGGATTTTCTCTGAAGTACCATTTGGGCTGCATTTTCCTGACTTCAGGCAGAGGGAACCCCCTGTGAAGAGGATGTGGAAACATGTCAGGGCTTGGAGTGTTGCAAGAATGGCGCAGAGGTCACCGGCAGGGATGTGGCCCTTGGAGGGTAGACGAACTAGGCGGCGTGTATGTAAGGAGAGGTGAGACGTGGGCTCAAATGCAAAGGCACTCGTAGGCCTAACTTTGGGTTTAGGTAGCATGTTGATGCAGTAGGTCAAGAGAGATTCTTAAATAGAGAGTGTTATACCTAGCTTTGCACTTAGGGAACTTACTCTGGTACCAGTGACTGAAGTAGGGAAACCAGACGGTGGGGAGGTCGGCTGGAGGAAGGCAGGGGCGTGGCGGGAAGGGCTTTCTCTGAGATGGTGACAGTGAGAAGCGAGACCCCAGCAGGTTTTGAGACATTTCTGAGTATTTGTTGATATATTGGCTTGAGGGGGGTTTAGAGAATGGGAACAGCGGAGGGGATGGAGGCCGTGGGGATGGAAAGTTTGAACCCACGAGGAGGTAGCTGGTAGGTGATGGAAATACTAGCCTTAGAGACGACAGTTAATGCTTCAGATTCAGACACAACGGAGGTACGGAGGTGTTCTGTTCTCTTAGAGGTGAGTCGAGAGGTGGAGGGAAGAGAATTTGGGGTGTCACCGCCTGATTATTTTTCCCATGAAGGAGGAGGTAAGATTTTTTAAACATTGAGAGTGAGGGGAGACAAGAGCAGGTTGAGGGGCTTTGAGCAGCTTTTAAGCTGCTTTGTGGAGGAGGAAATAGTGAAAGACACGTGAGGGTTCAGGTAAGGTTGGACGCTGTCTGTCTGCGGGCAGCGCCAGTTTTCTCCATCAGACCCTGCGTGAGGGAATGAAGGAGGCGTCGCAGGGGTGCAGTCTTGCTGAGGGAAATGTACATATTTCTAACTTAAGGAATTTCATCAAAACCTAATGACTTTTGGGATTCACCTTCTTATAGGTAGTGTTTTTCTTGCTATTTTGGAAGAAATGCGAGGACTAATGTTAAGGTTTTTTTGAGGGGAATTAAACATTTTGAATGTAGAGTTAAAAATCGCTTTTTTGGTATACAGTTCACTGAACTTCTACACATGCATGGAATAGGGTCTTATAACTCCCTGTGCAGACAGTATATACAGAACAATTTCCAGCGCCCCAGCTACTTCCCTTGTGCCGCTTCTTTGTATTCAGACTGTCCCCTAACTGCTAACCCCTGAGAAGCGCTGATCTGTTCTCTATACTCATACTGTCCGCCTTTTCTAGAATGTCATACAAATGGCTAGCTAGAGTATGTAGCCCTTTGAGAATGGTTTCTTTCGCTCAGCGTAATACAGTGGAGGGTTATCCATGCCCTGTATGTTAGTAGCTCGTAGCTTTCTGTTGCCGCGCCCTCTCTTCGTGGTGTGGATGCACCGTAGTTTGTTTATTTCCCAGGTGAGGGACATTCGGATTGTTTCCTGTGTTTGGTGATGACCCAAGAACAAAGCTGCTACAAGCCTTATACTCAGGTTTTTGTGTGATTATAGACGTTGTTTCACTTGAGTAAATACCCAGGAGTGGGATTTCTGGGTCATATATGGTAAGGGTGTGTTGGACTGTGTTAAGAAACTGCTAAATTGTTTTCCAGTGTGTCTGTGCCATTTTGCATTCCTTCCAGAAATTCGTGAGAGTTCTTGTTCTGTGTTCTCACCAGCATTTGGTATCGTTTATTTGGTATTTTTTATTTTAGCTGTCTTAATAGGTAGAGTGAGATCTCACTGTGATTTTATTTGCATTTCCCTAATAATTAGTGACACTGAGCATCTTTTCACGTGTTTAGTCGTCATTTGCGCATTTGCTTTGGCAAAGGGACTCTTTTTTTTCCCCCATTTATTTTTGTTGTTTTTTTTTCCCTTATGATTGAGTTTTGAGAGTTCTTTGTATGTTTTTCATATAAATCCCTTATGAGATATATGATTTACAAATATTTTCTCCCAGTCTGTGGCTTACCTTTTCAATCCCTTAATGGAGTACTTTGCAGAGCAGTTTTTTATTTTGGTGAAGGTCAATATGATTTTTCTTTTATGGGGAGTGCTTTTGGTTGTCATATCTGAGAAATTCTTATCTACTCCAAGGTCATGAAGATTTTCTCCTGTGTTTTCTTCTAAGAGTATTATAGTTTTACATTTTACCTGATTTCTTTTAATTTTTGTACACAGTGTAAGGTCTAGGCTGAGATTTATTTATTTACTTTGCACATGGATATCCAATTGTTACAGTGTATTTGTTATAAAACCTGTCATTTCTCCAAGAATTTCACTTTTGTCAAATACTAGCTGTCCATACTTGCATTGGTCAATTTCTGAACTCTAGTCTGCTCCGTGAGCCTTATGCTCTCACCAGTACCACATTGTCTTGATTCCTTAGCTTGATAGCACATCTTAAGATCAGATAATTGAGTTCTCCAACTGTGTTTTTTTTTTCAGAATTGTTTTTGATATTCTAGTTCTTTTATATTTTTATATAAATTTTAGAACCAGCTTGTACACATTTACAAAGAACACTGCTGGAATTTTGATTAGGACTGCAATATATTTATAGGTCAATTTGGGGATATTTAACACTATTTAACACTAATGAGTTTTTCTTGATCTCTTTCATTAGAGTTGTGTAGTTCTCAGGAGACTGGTCTTAATATTTTAATTTTAAATCTTTTTTAGACTGAATTATGGAAATTGGAAGTGAAGAAGAAAAATGGGAGAAGCTGGATGCAGAATTTGATCACTTTGTGGTAGATATGAAGCCCTTTGTTCTAAAATTACCCCATAGATCAGGTAAGATTACGATCACAAACCAGATTTTAAGATTAATTTTTCTTTATATTATCTTTTCAAACCAGTGAATTATCACAATGAAGAGAACTCTTAATTTCTTTTTCTTTCTTTTTTTTAGTGAAAGATTTATTTATTAGAGAGTAAGAGTGTGCATGTGAGCAAGGAGAAGGGGAGAGGGAGAGAGAGAATCTAAAGGAGACTCCTTGATGAGCGCAGAGCCCATCTGGAGCTTGATCTCACTATCCGGAGATCATGATCTGAGGTGAAACCAAGAGCTGGATGCTCAACTGACTGAGCCACCTAGGTGCCCCCAAAAGCTAACTTTCTTTAAGCACAGTTTCATGTTAAGCTACTGTAGAATTGTTTGCTTTGAGCTATTCAAGGGTGAATAGAAATTTGTGACTATATCCTAGTAAACTGTGGAAGATCTAGTAAACTAGATCTGTAAACTGTGGAAAGAGTGTGATATCACTCTTAGACATCGTGAGCTTATAGCCCGTGGATCTCTAACGTTATTTTCTTCCCTGAAGTGCATCTTCTTTCAGGAGCCTACTACTATCCATCTGTTCTCTGACAGTTTTATTTATCAAAGCAGAAAAAAAAAGTCTATTGATCTTGTATGCTTATTGGTTGACTGAATGAAATCAATGGTGAATGAGTTTTTGTTGCTATCTTGTCTATACTTCCTGGCCTGTTTACTCTAATAATGGGATGAGAGTCTTTGTATCAAGTCAAAGACTTTCAGATGACTTAGGCATCAGAGAACAACTGGAGAGAGTTTGGGGGGCCAGGATGATTCTCTAAGCCATTGTAGGCTGTAAAGGTTGTGATTTGTTAGTGGGGAATAGGGCCAAGAAACTCTGGCTTTTACTCATGTTTTGTCCCAATTTCCCTGTTTCCCTGAGGTGTATAAGTCAAGTCCATGTTCAAAATGAGGAAGCAACTCCATATTAGATATTTGTTCCAGGGGTCTGCGCTGGGAGAAGGGAGTGTAGTGTATGAGTTATACATTCTGTGGTCACCTTCTGTTCTGGGGCTGTGGCCTTTCTTAGGATAGCTTGGCATGGTCTTCCTTCTAAGCTTCTTTCTCTGCTCTCTTCTTTTGCCTCATCAGACTGTAACCTCTTCTTTCTCACTCTGCTAGTCTTTAAGATGCATATTTCATGTCCTGTGGCTCAGTCATGATAATTTGTATTGTTTGTATATTATTTGATTAATTATATTTCTGTTTCATGATATCTATACTGTGTTCTTTTCTGAAATTTCCTACCTTTTTTTTGGTCTTTTCTATTGTATTCTTTTGTATTTCTATTTCTATTCTTTTCTATTTCATGATATCTATACTGTGTACTGTGTTCTTTACTGATATTTACTACCTTTTTTTTTGTCATACCTGCTGATTTGGACAAATTGATATTAAAGTCTCTCATATTTCATTTTTTTAAAATATTTTTTCAAAGATTTTATTTATTTATTTGACAGAGAGAGAGATCATAAGTAGGCAGAGAGGCAGGCAGAGAGAGAGAAGGGGAAATCAGGCTCCCTGCTGAGCAGAGAGCCTGATGCAGGGCTCGATCTCAGGACCCTGAGATCATGACCTGAGCTGAAGGCAGAGGCTTAACCCACTGAGCCACCCAGGCGCCCCTTCATTTTCTTTTAAAAATGGATGTTAGGTCATATGATTGGATTAATTGTAATCTTTGGTTCATGACTCATTGTCAGTATTGGTATACCCTGCTCTTTAATTAATTAATTCATTCATAATGAATGTTCCAGAACTCACATCCCAATCAGGAGCTGGAATAATGATGATAATTTATATCTTCTTATAGCTAAATGCTACTTAACAATAATGGCTCTCCCAGTACTTTAAGCAGAGTAAAGAATTCTTTTCATGGACTAGATTGTACTAAATTCTGGCCATTAGGTTATTATATAGATTTCTGTTTGCAACAAGGCATATAGAAAATACATAATTTGAAAAAAGTGTTTTCTTAAGTTTATCAGTTTCACTCCCCCCCCCCAAAATACACCAGGTATTTCATGAAGTTTGCTTTGTAATTATATAATTTTCAAAGCTAAAAATACAAAAGTTCTTTAAAGATTAGCCCTCATACCTGTAAGTGATAAATCTGGTATAAGCAAAGTGGTAAATCCGGCCTTAGTGATTTTTATAGGTAAAACAGTAAATGAATGTGACCTTTAGAAATAAGAGCTTAAAGCAGAGTTATGATTTATGTTAGATATATAATCCTTAAATTGAGTTAAACTGATAAAAGATTAGTCTCAAAATAGTTTTCATGAGACAGGAAAATAATTCTGTGTAGTGGTCAGATAAGGTAGTCAATAGGTCATTATATGTGGATTATATGTATATTTTTAAAGTAGTTTTTAAAGGGATAATTATTTTGCTAACTTACATGTTGATAGTCCTCAATTATTTTTAGAGAGGTTAAAAGAAAACCCTAAATTAATCAACTACAAATCTGAAATTTATCAGCTTAGTAAATAAAACATTTGAGATCGAATTTTAGGATAAGTTTAAAATGCTTAAATAAGATTGCATTTCAGCTCTCCTTTGGTTTGTATCATTAGAATTATAGAAAGATTTTTCAGCCCAGCTAAAATTACCTTAGAGATGTAAAATTTATAGATACAGATATAATTTAGAGATATAAAATTTATAGCATAATTTTATCTCAGAAATTATTCAATAGCAATCAGAGATTTTATTTTTGAGAACATATTTCTTTGCATTTGTCTTGCCTGATCACTATTTAACTGAAGAAGTTAAACTTTTCAGAGGTTGGCAAACCATAGCCTCCCAGGGCCAAATCCAGCTTGCTGTCTTTTCTCTAAAGTTTTATTAGAAAATACTGCTGCCCATTTGATTACATGTGGCATGGGGCTGCTTTCATGTTACGGTGGCAGAGTCAAGTAGTCATGTCAGAGACCGGCTGGCCAGCACAGCCTAAAATGACTGCCTGGCACTTTATAGACAACGTTTGCCACCCCTGCTCTAGACCAAAAAAGATGTTTTATAGGCTTTTACTGTATTATTTTCTGAAAAATCAAGTTTCTAATGGTTCTTATGTATTTCTAGAACGGCAGAGGTGTGCACTTTGGATCAAAAAATTGTGTGAGCCTTCAGGAACAGGTGCAGGAGTAATGGGCAGGAAGAATCGGAACCTGTATGCCAAACTGTTACTGCATATGCTGAAGCGAGGAGTGCTCGAAGGCCCCTTTACACACCGACCTGAACCGGGGACGCTGAAAACCTTACCCTCGTACATGGTAGGTGTCATTGACCAAAAGGTGTCTCAGCTTCATTTCTTTAAAAATGTCAACTCATGGGGCGCCTGGGTGGCTCAGTGGGTTAAAGCCTCTGCCTTCGGCTTGGGTCCTGGTCCCAGGGTCCTGGGATCGAGTCCCACATCAGGCTCCTTGCTCGTCAGGGAGCCTGCTTCTCCCTCTGCCTCTGTCTGCCACTCTGCCTGTGCTCGCTCTCTCTCTCTCCATCTCTCTCTGACAAATAAATAAAAATTTAAAAAAAAATGTCAACTCATGGGGCGCCTGGGTGGCTCAGGGGGTTAAAGCCTCTGCCTTCGGCTCGGGTCGTGGTCCCGGGGTCCTGGGATCGAGCCCTGCATCGGGCTCTCTGCTCAGCAGGGAGCCTGCTTCTTCCCCTCTCTCTCTGCCTGCCTCTCTGCCTACTTGTGATCTGTCTGTCAAATAAATAAATTAAAAAAAAATCTTTAAAAAAAATGTCAACTCATCATCCTAGTTGGGAATGGTTATATTATTGTGTTACAAGTCCTGGATAATATATGAGTTAAAACTGTTTTTTTTCCTTCCTGATTCACTTTTTCCCCCTTTGAAGAGAAACCAGATATTGGCCTTATGGGGGTTATGCATATTGATCTAGCCATCCCACAATATTCTTCTCCTGTATTTCTGAAAAATAGAAAGTAAACTTTTTAATATGGAGCCTTAGTTTCCCCGCTAGTTTTCACTGGACAACATTAACCATTATTTATGTATATCAGTGAATTTTAGTTTATTAAGCTCACATACATCATTTAAAAATTCATGAGAGGTTGGATTGAGTGACTTTCTACTCTAGTAAAATGACATAGTAAGTTGGAGTTTACACTTCATTTAATTTCACTATCAAAATCAGCAGTTACAAAAGTAGTTATAATTATGTTTGATTGATGAGTTGCCACTGTCTTGATCTTTGAAACCATGAAATACGCCTTGGTTTGTGTGGTGTTTGAGTACTTGAGAAACATGACTTGAGTACTTGGTATTGATAGCTGTTATTAGGATATTTATGTATTTAAAAAAAAACTTTGGTTAACTTAAACCAAAATGCAGTGAAGAGGCCTACTGCGCACTAGACGATAATTTTGTTGTTCAAGGAGAGATGCCAAAAGTTGTAATGCTGTTTCCAATTGTATGGTAAAGTAGAGCCGTGTATTTTCCTTCAGATCAGTGGGCTTGGGGGTAGTAGTGAAGTTTCCGGTTAATGCAGAGTTTCCTTCAGAAGTGTGTCAGGAAGCTCTAGTCACTTGAAAAGCAATTAGTGGGCCACTGCCATTCTTCTTGAAGACTGAAAGTAGAGTCTTGTGTGAAGCACATTCAGATGTTGAGATATGGGTATGTTGCATCATGTTTTTCCATTCATACTCATTTCACAGACTCATTGGAAGGCTTGATTTCACCAATAGTAACAATGAGAAGGCCCAGGGGCCCATCTTGGATCTTCTAGTTAGTTTATGGCCAGAACTAAACTCCAGGTCTTCATCTCTATTGCTCCTCCTTTGCCTTATCGACGGATTCTTAATTTCTGTTTCCGATTTTTATGGAGTGGTTTCTCTGCCCACTGATTTTGTGTGTGTGTGTGTGTGTGTGTGTGTGTGTGCAGGGTAGTTAGTGATCACAGAAAGAAATAGAGCACATGATTTAAAAAGAATTTTCGATTTATCTTTTTTTTTTTTAAACTGGGATTTCTAGTATTCCATTTCATTTTCACCATCAGTTTATTAGCCATATCTCTCCTTTTTAGTAGTTGCCTTAGGGCTTACAAATTGCATCTTTAAGTTATGGTAGTTTACCTTCAAAAATATTATACCAATTTATGAATTATGGAAGAAGCTTATAAGATTTCCTCCTCCCATTCTTTGTGCTGTAAGTTTTCATACATTTTGCTCCTACATGTATTTTATTTTTAATTTTAATTCCAGTATAGTTAACACATAGCATTATATTAGTTTCATATGTACAGTATAGTGATTCAACATTCTATACATCACTCAGTGCTCATTGTGATAACTGTATTCTTTTTTTTCAGGTTTTCTTATTCCCAATTTTATATTTTTTTAAATTTTATTTTATTTTTCAGTGTCCCAAGATTCATTGTTTCTGTACCACACCCAGTGCTCCATGCAATACGTGCCCTCCTTAATACTAGCCACCAGGTTCACATATTCCTCCCCCACCACTCCAAAACCCTCAGTTTGTTTCTCAGAGTCCACAGTCTTTCATGCTTTGTCTCCCCCTCCGATTTCCCCCAATTTACTTTTCCTTTCCTTCTCCTAAAGTCCTCCATGTTATTCCTTATTTTCCACAAGTAAGTGAAACTACATGATAATTGACTATGTCTGCTTGACTTATTTCACTCAGCATAATCTCCTCCAGTCCCGTCCATGTTGATGCAAAAGTTAGGTATTCATCCTTTCTGATGGAAGCGTAATTTTCCATTGTATATATGGACCATATCTTCTTTATCCATTTGTCTGGGAAGGACATCTTGGCTCTTTCCACAGTTCAGTGATTGTGGCCATTGCTGCTATGAACATTGGGGTACATATGGCCCTTCTTTTCACTACATCTGTATCTTTGGGTTAAATACCCAGTAGTGCAATTGCAGGGTCATAGGGAAGCTCTATTTTTAATTTCTAAAGGAATCTCCACACTGTTTTCCAAAGTGGATGCACCAACTTGCATTCCCACCAAGAGTATAAGAGGGTTCCCCTTTCTCCACATCCTTTCCAACACTTGTTGTTTACTTTCCGGTTAATTTTGGCCATTCTAACTGGTGTAAGGTGGTATCTCAATGTAGTTTGATTTGAATCTCCCTGATGGCTAATGATGAACATTTTTTTGTGTCTGTTAGCCATTTGTATGTTTTCTTTGGAGAAGTGTCTGTTCATGTCTTCTGCCGATTTTTTTACG
The DNA here is from genome assembly GCA_004024625.1 of Mellivora capensis. Taxonomy (NCBI): domain Eukaryota; kingdom Metazoa; phylum Chordata; class Mammalia; order Carnivora; family Mustelidae; genus Mellivora; species Mellivora capensis. The sequence goes on from PISX010001508.1 coordinate 84,814, forward strand.
TGAATATCTGTTTTTTGAGAGTTGAGTTTGAGGAGTTCTTTATAGATCTTGGATATCAACCCTTTGTCTGTAGTGTCGTTTGCGAATATCTTCTCCCATTCTGTGGGTTGCCTCTTTGTTTTGTTGACTGTTTCCTTTGCTGTGCAGAAGCTTTTTATTTTGAAGTCCCAAAAGTTCATTTTCGCTTTTGTTTCCTTTGCTTTTGGAGCTGTCTTGAAAGAAGTTGCTGTGGCCGATGTTGAAGAGGTTATTGCCTATTTCTCCTCTAGGATTTTGGTAGATTTCTGCCTCATGTTGAGGTCTTTTATCCATTTTGAGTTTATCTTTGTGTATGGGGTAAGAGAATAGTTGAGTTTCATTCTTCTATACATAGCTGTCCGATTTTCCCAGCACCATTTATTAAAGAGACTGTCTTTTTTCCACTGGATATTTTTTCCTGCTTTGTCAAAGATTATTTGACCATAGAGTTGCGGGTCCATATCTGGACTCTCTGCTCTGTCCCACTGGTCTATGTGTCTGTTTTTGTGCCAATACCATGGCTATCTTGGTGATCACAGCTTTGTAGTAAAGCTTGAAATCAGGCAACATGATGCCCCCAGTTTTGTTTTTCAACATTTCCGTAGCAATTCTGGTCTTTTCTGGTTCCATACAAATTTTAGGATTGTTTGTTCCAGCACTTTAAAAAGTGCCAGTAGAATTTTGATTGGGATGGCATTGAAAGTATAGATTGCTCTGGGAAGTATAGACATTTTAACAATGTTTATATTTCTGATCCATGAGCATGGTATGCTTTTCCATCTTTTTGTGTCTTCTTCAATTTCTTTCACGAGTGTTCTGTAGTTCCTTGAGTACAGATCCTTTACCTCTTTGGTTAGGTTTATTCCAAGATATTTTATGGTTCTTGGTGCTATAGTAAATGGAATCAATTCGCTAATTTCCCTTTCTATATTTTCATTGTTAGTGTATAAGAAAGCAACTGATTTCTGTACACTGATTTTGTATCCTGCCACATTACTGAGTTGCTGTAAGAGTTCTAGTAGTTTGGGGGTGTGATAAGTGTATTCTTAATTACCTTCACCTATTTCCCCCTTCCCCCTCACCCACCTCCCCTTTGATAATCACCCGTTTGTTCTCTATTAAGGGTCTGGTTGGTGGGTTTTTTGTTTGTTTGTTTCCTTTTTTTTTTGTTCATTGGTTTCTTAAATTCCACATATGAGTGAAATCATGTGGTCATTTATCTTTCTATAAAGCTGTAATTTTTTATAATATAAATAATAATCAGATTTATCTGTTATATAATATTTATCATTTATCACATTTCTTATACAGCAAAGCATAACTAAAATGTAAAATGGTATCCACTTAATGTTTTTTAATATTTCATAATGCATTATGCATTTTTAATGTAATTGAATTTAAGTTGAGTACTTGAAAGGCTGTTACCAGACTAGAAACTTGGTGGAAATCTTAACTATTTCATTATAGTAAATTTTGAAAGAATAATTTTTCTAATTTTTAAAAATCAGTCCATCTATTTTGATGAACCAAATCCAGCACGAGCAAAAGGTTCAAGCCCGGAAGGATTACCAGACTGGGTAATGGGTGAGCTGGGGACCAGTGAACACAAGTTAAATGAATCGTGGAAGCTTTCTTCCGGAGAAGATTACTCTTTGGTGCAGTCGCCAACTGATGTACACAGGTATGCTATGAAAATGGGATTTAAACGCGATTCATTACTTAAACTGTCTTCAGATCTGGTTCATATGTTGTTTTTCCTTGTGGGTTTTTTTTTTTTAAATGGTAAGTAGTTGGTTTAGTTTATAATTTCATTATATTCGAGGGCTGTGAAGGGATGTCAGGTAGGAAAAATAACAGTTTTGCTTAAACACTTATGATATATGCAAGATTCTGTTATAGTTTTAGCCACTTTTTGGGTGTTTGTTAAATAAATAAATAAATAAATATATATATATATATATATATGTGTGTATATATATATATACATACATACATATATATATATGTATGTATGTATATATATATATATATCCCGTACTCGGAAGGTAGTGCCTGAGAACCTTTAAATAATTTCTTTGTTTTCCTTTATGACAAGCATGAACTAAGAACATTGTTAATGACTTCGCCAACGTGTAACATCCTGCATATTCATCTTGAAGCTTATGCTTGAATTTCTCTTCTTTCCCTCTCATTGCACAAAATTTGTTTTGATTTAATAAAATAATGAATGTAAAGGTAAACCCCAGTCAACTGTGTTTTCTCACCAAAGCATGAAACTTAAGTGGGATTTTTAGTGCAAATAAGAATAAACTTCTAAGGTTTTAAAATACACAAAAAGTTTATTATTGTTGTAGTATAACTTTTGGCCTTTAGGAGGGATAGATTTCCATTGGGCTTTTACCAAATTTTGAATTTAACTTTGGCATTGTTTTCTGAAAAGTTAAAATTTTGGACAGTGGCAAATTGACATGGAGCATACTTTATGCTTCTCCTCACCATTCTCTTGCTAGTTTTAATATTTTGGAACTTGATGTGGTTAACAGTATAATCTTTCTTTTTTTACTATAATTTTTTTTGCTTATTCCTTAATCAGATAGAGAAATGTTATTAGTGATTTGAAATGTCTTCATGATTGATGTAGTCTGGTTCTAGGTTTTTCAGACCTCACACATTATGGTGGAAAAGAGCAGAGAGATGAACACAATGCAAGAAATCCAGTCTACGTGACATTTTTTTTATTAGAAAGGGGAAACAAAATGGAGAGGCAAAAGGAAAGAGGTGGTAGTATTAAGGATACATTCAGAAGATTAAAGAGAAATGAATAGATGAGTTAATAGCAGGTGGTGTTAGGTACTTATTTTTTTCAGTCACAGAAGATTTAAAAATAGAAGAGGGTTATTGTGGCATTTTTGTCACCCCTGTAGTTCGTAAATTGAGGTATAAAGAGATAAGAAAAACAATTCTTGGTTTGGCTGCAAAATCCATTAGGTGTTTGCCAAAACATTTTTCTCTCTTTTTTTTTTTAAATTTATTTATTTGTCAGAGAGATAGGGAGAGAGAGCGAACAAGCACAGGCAGACAGAGTGGCAGGCAGAGGCAGAGGGAGAAGCAGGCTCCCTGCCGAGCAAGGAGCCCGATGTGGGACTCGATCCCAGGACGCTGGGATCATGACCTGAGCCGAAGGCAGCCGCTTAACCAACTGAGCCAACCAGGTGTCCCAGCCAAAACATTTCTTAAGTATCCAACTAAAAGCTACATTCCTTTCTAGGTAATAAATATGGAGATGATGGTATAAAGGTGAACTAAAATAGTTTCCCATGGCTTGGAGCTGAGCAGAGGTTGGAAACTGATGATCTTCTTGGACTGAATGAATCATGGGGTGGATAGGTTTGTTTTGTTTGACTTGTAGAGTTTCTTCAAAGATTTTTGAATGAGTCATTCAGAATTAATAATTGGGGAATTTCATATAAACACCTAGTTTTTTTGACTATTAAAAAAGCTGGAGACCCAGCTGTCTTTAGAGAAGACAGCCATAGGTTGGAGACAAGTAATACTTGTTCCCCTAATGCATCATGCCTTCACTGTTTGCTGCTCGTTTCTGACACCGAGTTTGACTATGAGCTCTTTTTCCCTTTTGAAGGGCTGAGAGGTGAAAGAGGTACTTCTTTTCACATTTTTATATTCTGTCACGAGTGGGAAGAAGGAAGGTAGATGAAGAGTGTTCATATGACTCAAAAAGAGGAGAGAGACTGCATCTTTGTAGAAGTGAAGACTGTCCCTACATCTGGCAGCGTAATCCCTCATTTGTTACCTGGATCCTACAGACATTGGATTGCTAAGGGTAGTTTTAGATAAATAGGGAAGAGAGTTAGGTGCGTGGAGAATTTCCATATGGTGATTATGTGTGGTTGTGGGGATTTTTGTGAAGATTGAGGTGTGTGTAAAACTAAGGTTGGGGTAGGAAATTTTTTTTTTTTTAAAGATTTTATTTATTTGTTTGACAGAGAGAGAGACATCACAAGTAGGCAGAGAGAAAGGGAGGAAGCAGGCTCCCTGCTGAGCAGAGAGCCCGATTCAGGGCTTTATCCCAGGACCCTGAGATCATGACCTGAGCTGAAGGCAGAGGCTAAACCCACTGAGCCACCAAGGCGCCCTGAGAGTAGGAAATTTTAGAAATCAGGGAGTCCAGATGAATGGGCTTTTCTTCTTGGAACAGAGGATAAAGTTTAAGAAAATATAGTGAGAATATTCTTCAAATATTATCCAGTGACTTTTCTGGAAAATGATACCGTAGTAAAATCTTCACAATTTTAACATAATTTTTTTCCTTTTTGCTCACCTGTAATAAAATGGCATGTAATGCAAGTTATTCAGATAATACATAATTGATGGGAAAAGCAGGCAGTTGTTTGGTCCTCCTCAGTCCTTCAGACCTTACAGTTCAAAAAAGTCTTACTTGACACCCAGGGCTGTTTAAGGGACTCTGTGTTTCCCTGGTGCACTCATGACGTTCAAGGGTTCCATATCTGTCCTCTGTGCTAGAGTGTAAACGTCATGAAGCAGAGACTGTGCTTTTCCTATTTGCACTGTGTTTCCAGCACGTAGTGCTGGGCAGGAACCTCTTAGGAACTCTGTAAGTATTTGTATTTGTTGAGTGATTACGTGCATGAATGAATGAATGGTGTTGGGCACTGCCACATACTTAATCTGTGTAAAAATCTTTTGAGATGGGTAGATGTGACAGAGAGGATGGCCCACGAGGATTAAAATAAAACTTTCAGGACAAGTTGAGGAAAGGATGAATTTTAGAAGAAGTTAAGAGAAGTGTGCCACAGTGTGTGATGGATATAAAGACAGTGAACTGGAAAAGGCATACTGAAATATCTTTCTGGCCAAGTATCAGAATACCACGAAGGCTAGTGTCCAATTAGTGTTACAAAAAGAAAACTTCTCAGAATATCTTTTCTTATGTTTTTCTCTTAATTTAATTTGATCTACTTTCATATTTTAATTTGATTTAAAATTTTAATCCACATATACATGAATTAACAGATATTTGTAATTTTATACACATGAAGGCATTTAAAAAATAAAACTGACTTTTACTTTAGCTAAGGGCAATAAAATTGATTTAAAAGCCAAGTACATAATTTGTGAGATGAGATCAGAAGTGGTGGTAAGAGTCTACTGAGGGTCTGTCTCCATTTTCCTAAAGTTGCTCCTTTACTAAGCGGTCATACTGTGCTAATGAAAAAGTTAGTATCTGCTAGTGTTGGCCTAATCCAGCTAATCAGTTCTGTAAGAAATTGTTTTAAAAAGTTTAAGAGGCTTATAATATTTGACACATGTATGTTTTTATAGTGAATAATTTATTGTTACTTAGAACTGAAGTTTAATGCTGCCTCATAAATTTTACAACCACTTCAACTTGTCCTTTGAAAAACCTCTTTAATCTTAAAAGATTTTCCCCCTTAGTGTTTCTTTTTTGATCACTTTATAAAATCTTGCTTTACTTAGACCTTTTTGTCTGTGAAGTATTTCTAATGGCATTTTAGATTATGCTGTTTGTGTCCTAGCCTTTTCATATTATTAAAGATGCAGAGCCCTTCTGAAGCCTCTTTGTTAGGCCTCCCTATTCAGCGGAGGTGACACCTTTCCTTTACCTTTATTCTTCCTGTAGGATGCGGGCTGTAGCTTCGTTCTAAACATGTTAGAAGTAGTAGGAGGTTATATTCTGTCATGCTTATCCTCATGCTCCTCTGCCATCCCCCCCCACCCCGATACACATCATACCACAAGTAAACTTAGCATTTCACATCAGACAGTTTTGACATGTAGTTAGTTCCATCCTGGTTCTGTTTTTTGCTTTCCTTTCTCATTATTCTTTGTTTAGGGTTAGGTTATTATCTATGTTTTCTTTTACAAAAACCATTTTTCACATCATTTTGCTATTTTATTAGAGATCTATTGCTGCATTTAAATGGCAGACGTCTGCTTATTTTCTTGGTGGTGAAATATTTTACTTACATTGTGTTTGGAGCATGATTTTGCAAAATCTTACTGATGAGACCATAGACTTAGATCTCATCCCTGTCTGGCTGATTTCATTTAGTTCTGCCACCATGAGCTGTATCCATATATATTGCTTCCCAGTTATCCTTTAGATACTTACCACTGTGATCTGGTAAAGACCTTAATTATCTTTGTGGTAGATAGACTTTCAGGTGGCTCCATGGTCCTCCTCTGGGTTTTCACAGTCTTATGTAATCCCTACTCCTTGGGTATGGGTAGGACCTGCGACTTGCTTCTAACTAATAGAATATGGCAATGGTGTTGGGATGTCACTTCCATGATTACGCTATGGTATGTAAGACTCTGTCCTGCCAGCAGACTGGGTCTGGAGTCTTGCTGCCTTTTCCTTGCTGGCTTCGAAGAAGCAGGCTGCTGTGAGTTCTCTAGCTGTAGGGCACTGAATGCTGCTGACAACCCTACGAGCGGGGAAGGGGATCCTTCCCCAGGAGAGCCTCCAGATGAGAACCTAGCTCTGGGCAAACCATGATGGTGGCCTCATAGGGTCCTAAGCAGAGGACCCCGCTCAGCTGTACCTACACTTCGGACCCACAGAAACTATGAGAACATACGTAAAACATATGTGTGTTGTTTAAAGCTCTTCAGTTCGTTATGCAGCACTAGATGCCTAATACAGTTTTTGTCCTCCTTTTAGGAAGCTATACAAACTGTATACAGTACTTGCTGCTTGTAAAAACCTCAGTGTAGAAACACGTGGAGTAAAAAGTCAAAGCCCTTCTCTCCAGGTCCTCCTAGTCCACTTGCCTCACGGGATGTAATAGTCACCAACAGTTTGGTGTGCAGCATTCTCTAGTAGACACATAGCCACACAAAGGTGATTACAAAGTTAAGAGTTAGTTTACACTCTTTGCACTGTTCTGAGACTTGCTCTTTTGCCACTCGACCTTGTCTGATCCTGTCGTGTAGTCCGTGTGTCTTTTTAATTGCAGATCATAATCCATAGTGTGCATAGACTGTAATTTAACCTGTCTCTTTTGCTTTTAATTCTCTATTGTTACAGAGAATGCTTTGGTTAACATTTTGGTACATATATTGCCGTGCAGCTACCTGCATTTTGGACTATTACTGATGCCCAGAAAAGAAATCACTGTTTCAGTAGCTAGGTACATTAGCAAGTTTAATGGATAAACTATTGGTGGGATTATTAGTAGGTGCAACATTTTGTGGGTTGGTAACAAAAATCTGTATGGGCTAGTATGGGGAAATCTCTAAGATATATAAAGTTTAAAAGAAGCATATGAAAGTATAGCGAGCTTCCATTTGTGTGTGTGTGTGTGTGTGTGTGTGTATGTATTTTAAAGAGAATATGTGGATACATGTGTATACATGTGTAAGGGATATTTCTGGGTGTGACATTTGAAACAGTTTTACTTTTAGAGTATAGGACTAGTTAGGTGTGGAAAGTTGAAAACCTTTATTTTGTACATGTGTCTGTGTTATTTTTAATAGTCTACACACTTATTTTTTTGATAGATTCTGTTTAGTTGCCCTCCAGAATATCATCTTATTAAGATGTTTGGGCATGGACGTCATTAACATTAACGATGTACACTTAACTATAAGAAATATACAAGTTTAAACATAAGAATGAAATTTTTCCCCCAAATTAATACTTGTGGATTTCACTTGTATTTCTAGTTTGTGAAAACAGAAATCAAGTGGGACAAGTTGTACCATTTATGGAGCATCTACTGCATGCTAGACACTATTCCAGACATCTTTTATGAGTTATCTGATTTCATCCTCCTACAGTTCTTTGAGGTTGCCGTGATGGCCCTTTTATTTATAGATGAGGTAACAGCTTCAGTAAGGTCGTTCCCCTCACGGATCCAGTTTCGGCGTCTAGGTCTTGATGATTCCAGACCTCACGTTCTTTCTAGTCGACCATGTAGACACGAGTACTTTCCACAGCAAATAAGGAAATTCCACTTTCATCTCTTTTTCCCCACTTGAACTGCATCAGCAGTCTTGGGTGACTGTGCCTTTGTTCTTGGTTATTTCTAGGCTGAGCTGAAATGAGGCAGTTTGCCTTTGTTCAAATCTCACTTCTGACACTTGGCAACCATGTGTCCTCAGGCAAGTTACTTAATTTCCCTAAACTCTGGTTTCATCATTTGTAAAATGGAGATGTAGAGGCTCTGACATGAGACCTTTGAAAGTGTTAGCTGTTGTGGCCACCATCATTGCTGACATGGTGATTGTTATTTTAATAGTTCCTGCAGGGCCTTGCTTCTTAGTTTATTTGACCATTCTTTGGCTCCTCTAATTATCCAATCTTCCTAAAGGATATTATCTTAAAATCGATTGTTCAGTTATTTTGAGTTACTAAAAATCATTGTGTTCTTGAGAAAAATAAATTAATGGGTATGCAGAAAGGTTCTCACCTGCACACTTTCAGAATAAGGAGTGGTAGGAGTATTTTAAGAGAGGCTTTGAAGGAATCTTTATTTAGGTAAGGCAGCAAATCCCTTTCCCCTTCAGATAGAAGGAATACAGTGTTGCTGGCCCCACGCCCTACTTTTTTTTTTTTTTTTTTGCATTTGGCCATACCCTAAATTAGAGGCTGCCTAAGTAATAGTTAGACATAAGTTCATGTTGTCTCTGTATGTTCTTTTTGTGCATTATCCCAAACACAGAATACAAAGATAATAGGTTATATTCTTGTCTTATGATTCTGTGGAAAATGTTTTGAAGCTTCTTTTTAATGGCTTGTAATTATTTTTATGACTTTTCAGTGAAGTATGATGTGGTTTGGTAGCTTATCACTGAAGTGAAGTTAGGGTCTAGGATGGAAAAGATGAAAAAGAATGCTTTAATGCCACTTATTATTTTTACTTGAAAGTTTGCTTCAAAGTTATGGGTTAAGAGAGGGTGGAGGGGAGTAAAGATGAATCAGCCTGCTTCCCCGTGGAAGAAACACATGGCTTCTGCTTATTTTAGAGAAAAGAAAAAGAAAGCATTGGTTTAGATTTCTTTAGATGCCATCTTATCAAAAGCTACCATCTAGATTACATAAAAATTCTAGGAATGTGCAAACAGAATTATTATTTATTGTATATTACTTTTACAATACAATATTGTATATTGTATATTACTTTTATTGTATATTGTATATTAGGTTATCTGTATATGAATTAAACTTTTATCTCTTAATTTATGTTGTGTCCTTTAAATTATGAATTTGTTTGTACCTATAGGAAGGACTTGGAGAATAATTATCCTATTTTAAGTGATTATAGAGGACTATAATTTTTTTTTGCATCTAGCTTTAATGAGATCCTTCCATGGGTTATTCGATGCCAGATTTTAGTTTGGAGTGAAGAATCTAATTATAGCCCTGCCTTTATGGAAAATATGATTTGCTTTACAATGATCCTCTTTATGATGTGGTTTTCCAGGAATGCATTGCAGCAAAAAGCTGGGACTGTGTATGTCCTTTAAAAATGTCTCCCAGTAGAGCATTTCATTTGCTTGTGTAGTTTACCAACATGGCCAGCAGATGGCGATCAAGTATAACGAAAATGTAGTTGTGATTGGGCATGTTGATCTATGTGAAAAAAACATTTTTCACTTTAAAAATAATGATGCAATTTTCTAGTCTGGATACTTAAAAACTGTAAAAAATATTTTTACTTTGTTAAGCTCTATTTTTGTATGAAAATGACCTTAATACTATAAATAGCCTCTACTCCTAGATTGTTGGATGAGTATATGGGGGAGCTGATCAATACCTTTCCTTCCTAGGGATTCTTTATATCCAATGGCATAAATAAATATGGTTGGGATTACACGTAGTAAAACATCCCTAAATGTTCACCAAGTGCATTCATTATATTTACAAATAGCCCTGCTGTTTGGGCAAAGACACGTTCTGCAGCAGCACCTTCCAGTAGAACTTACTGCATAGAAATGGCCTATGGCTGTGCTGTCCAACACAGGAGCCACTATTCACATATGACTGCTAAGCACTTGAAATGTCACTAGTGTGACTGAGGAGATGAATTTTACATGGTAATTAATTTAAATAGCATCTGTGATTTAGTGGTTGCTGTATTGGGCTTGGAACGGTAGACCCAGGTCTTCTGCAGGGCCATTGTGTTGTAAAACCCGAGCTACCAGTGGAGAGCTGCCATCTAGGTGGGGCAGTGGGATGCAGACAGGGACTAAGCGTTGGGTCTTGTGCATATAAACCGCCTCTGCCCCAGAGGAGACTTTTTTCCATGCTTCCTTGTAATTTCACAGGTATCTCTTCTTTGACGATAATCACCCATGACCAACACCTGGTTGCATTTCTTTCAGTCAGTCTTGGGTTTCAGAGGAGCTCTTGCGAATAAATATTTTTGAAAGAAAGAAAAATTAATCATCTTTCTTAAATTAATTTTTTTCACTATTTTGTTTGGGTAGAACACTTAGGATGGATTATATCTGATTAATTTATTATTTTTGATATAGTGGCCACTTAACCTTGAGCTCTAGGAATAAGTCTGCTACATAAATGAAGAATGAAAACTGTTTCTTAGGGTACTCCATAAAACCTAACATAATATTTCACTCTCATAAAACCATTTAACTACTCATTAATTTTCAACATTCATGTACTAATTAAATATCATTCTTCGGTGTTCACCAAGGCAAGGAAGTGGCAACAGATTTGTAACTGAGATGGGATTGCTTTGAAAATAATAGCCTTGCTTTTCTCTTAGGCATTTTTTTTTTAAAGTGAGTCAGATTTTTTACAAACATAGTCACTTTCTTAAAAAAATTTTAAGGAGTGGGGCTTTGTAACAGCATCTTTTTATTTCACAGGCAAGTTTCTTTTTGTGAGATCATAATATTGAACAGTTTTCATTGTCCTTTTCATAAAAAAGGATGACAGTAAGCTTATAAGTGTATTACTATAAAACTTAATTTTAACGGAATGAAAATACTTTCTAAGTGTTGTGCTATTAAACCAGAGATCTATTATTAAATGTTTACTTAATTGTATGATTTTTAAAGACAATTTTTATTTTTAATTTTTAAAATTACATGTGTTATTTTAAGGTAAGAAATGGGGAAAACATGAAGTCTTTAGTCTATGACTCTGGTCATTTTTTAGTTTTGTTAAGCATCTAATTTTTTTTAGTTTTTCCTTTTATTCCTAATAAAGTTCCCTTTGAAAAATTAAAATAAGTATGTTTTGTTTTTTTTTTTTAAGATTTTATTTATTTATTTGTCAGAGAGAGAGGGAGAGAGAGCGAGCACAGGCAGACAGAGTGGCAGGCAGAGGCAGAGGGAGAAGCAGGCTCCCCACCGAGCAAGGAGCCTGATGTGGGACTCGATCCCAGGACGCTGGGATCATGACCTGAGCCGAAGGCAGCTGCTCAACCAACTGAGCCACCCAGGCATCCCTAAAATAAGTATGTTATGGGTCATTGAAAGTTATTCATATTTTCTTATTTTCAATGTTATTTGATAGTTTACTGCATTATTAATTATTGTTATTTATTTTTATGTTTCGTTCATATTTAGCAATACCCTTAGAAGACGATTCTTCAGATGATTGTGTAACATTATGACCCACTTCTCAGATTAATGCAGAGACATGAAATCTAGTTAGTTCTTGCTTTAATTTTCTGATCATTTATAATGCAGTAGTTGTGCAGAAGTTGTACTACTCTGCGATATTTTACAACTTTGAAACAGCATACATGTAAAAAAGTGTACAAGAATATACAGGTACAATTTAAAGAACAATTACAAAAAAAAAAATCCCTATCCTTTTGGCGCACCCAAGAAACACCATGTTATAGTACTCCAGGGGACCTTTGGGTGTTTTCACTATTGGCTCCTTTTCCCATCTCCTGAGAGGAGCATTGTCCTGTCTTTTATGTTAATCATTTCTTTGCATTTTAATTTTTGAACGTTATATAAGTGGGACCATACTTTTATATTATTTTGAAGCTGCGTTTTCTCACCATATTTCTCAGATTCATCCATGTTAATAAATGTAGCTGTAGTCCAGTCTTTGTGGCAAACTTCTAAAATCAACATGTAACATACAACAAGACACAAAATCTCATGTCTAAAGCTTGATGAAGTTTTACAAAATGAATACCTTTAGATAACCACCTTTTAAATCAAGATAGAGAACATCACCAGCTCTCCAGAGACCTGTCTTGCTCCTTCCCAGTCATTTATCATCCCCACCCCACCAAGTAACCACTATTCTGCATTGTATCACCATAGATTAGTTTTAACTGTTCCTGATTCATAAAGTATGTTCACTTTTTTCTAGCTTCATTGGCTCAACATTATTTTGGGAGATTGATTCATGTTGTTGCATTTAGCAACAGATTATTTTTTTAAATTTTACTACTGTGTGAATATATCACATTTATACATCCATTCTACTATTACTGGGCATTCGGGTTTTTCCAGGTTTTGGCTATTAGAAATAATTTTGCTGTGAACATTCTTTTACATGTCTTTTAGTACACATATGTACGCTATGTTGATTGGAAGTGTAATTACAGCAGATACTGTCAAAGAATTTTCCCAAATGGTTATAGCAATTTATATTTCCATAGTAGGACTTTGGAGTCTGTGGCTCCCCATCTTTCCCAGCACTTGGTTTGTCAGTTTCTTTTAGATTTAGCAATTCTAGTATGGCGTTTTAACTTGCATTTTCTGTCATGACTAATGACATCGAGCACTTTTCCCCATGCTTTTTGGCCATTTGGATGTCCTCTCTTGTGAAGTTCCTATTTATTTTTAATAAAAAATGGATTGTCAGTCTTTACTGTATTGGTTTGTCATAATTATATATTCTGCATACAAATTGTTTATTGATACACGTATGGCAAATATCTTCTACTTTCACTGTGTGTTGTTAAATTATAATGTAGTTTTATTTGTTATTTATCTCTGATATTGTTTGTGTTTGGTTTTGTGTGTCCTGTTTAAGATTACTTGCCTTATATATCCCAGGATTTTGGAGAGACTTGTCTGTGTTAGCTTCTAGAAGCTTTCTAATTTTATCTTTCTCATTTAGGCATGTGCCACATCTGTAATTGATTTTTACATATGAAGTGAGGTAGGGCTCCCACCACACCCCTGCCCACTACTGGTCCAGGATAGCAGATAGCCGTTTGATCTAGTACCTTAAAACACAAAACAAAACAACCCCCCCAAACCCCCATTCTATTCCCTCTGCTGTAGTTGGCATCATTATTGTAAACTAGGAAATCTGATTTGTGTGGGTTTGTTTCTGGACTCTATCTCCTGCATTTGTGTGTTTGTCTATCTGTGTGCTAGTCCATGCTGCCTTAATTACTGTAGCTTTGAAATAAATCTTGATTTTTAGTAGTGTAGTATATGCTTTTCTTGGCTTTTTACATTTTCATTTAAATTTTATAAATAGCTTGCCAGTTTATACACACACACACACACACACACACCCCTCTATTGAGATTGTGATTGTGTACGTATTGAGTTTGTAAATCAATTTGGGAAGAATTAATATCTTTATAATATGGAATTATACTCCAAGGCTCAGGCAAGCAGTGATCTGCTTTTTGTCTCTACAGTTTTGTCTTTTCTAGAAATTTCATGAGTGGGATCATAAACTATGTAGTCTTATGCATCTGGTTCTTTTATTCGTGCATTATTATTGAAATTCATTTGCATGTATCCATAGTTTGTTATGAATAATGCAGCTATGGGCATTCATATTGCGAATTTTTCTTTGAGCAGGTGTTTTTCATTTCTTTTGGGTGGATATCTAGCAGTGGGTTGTATGAAAAGTGTATAGTTAACTTTTTAAGGGAAATATCAAACCATGTTCCAAAGTGGCAGTACCATTTTACATCCCCATTAACAATATATGAATGTTTCAATTTTTCACATCCTCAGCTCTTGGTATTATAAGTGTTTTTGATTTTGATCATTTTAATGGGCATGGGGTAGTATTGCATTGTGGTTTTAATTTGCATTCCCCTAATAACTGTGCTGAGCATTTTTTCATGAGCTTAGTGGTCATTGGTATATCTTTGGAGAAATGTCTGTTCTAATAGTTACTTGCTCCCCACACACCCAACTAACAATAATCATTATAAACATTTCTAGGAAGGAGAATAATGGGAGGCACAAAGTAGTCATTGGTCCATAGCAATTTTGAAATCTAGTTGGGCAAATATTAAAAATTCTGTAGTTAAGGCTCAAGACCTTGGGGTCTTATTCCATGTCTCTTGGCTCTTCCCCCTAGGTTCTTGATTCCATCTTGTGAGTTCTTCCTTTTTCATGAAAGATAGCACATATTTGCAGCTGAGTAGTTTTCTCAACCTGCTTTCTTCCAGAAGAATTTTGGGGGTCCACTGACCCCTTCTCATTTTGTATTCTATCTTTTCAGTCCAGGAGAGAAGTGATTTTGCTGATATGATTATCTCAAAAACTTTGTAGACCTCCTATACATCTCATTCATGTTCATTCCATTAGACAAAATCTACCTATATTAATCTCATTGAGATTCCCTTTCTTTGTGGGGTTGCTTGGGAGAAGATTGAGTGGCAATGACCTTAACCTTTCTGGAGACTTCATTGTTTGAGAGAATCTGTATGGAATAGGCTTAATCTTTTTAAAGGTCGCTTTAAGCACACTGTGTCTATGTATAGTACTCTGATGTACCACCTTTAATCGTTTTGATCTTATAAAAAGGATTTTCATTTCTACTGTATCTCAAGGCAGTGCCCAAACTTCACTTGGATGCCATTTCTTTCTTTAGCATCTTTTGCCAGCTAGAGACTGAAAATTTTTAATACCATGAAGCCCTTGTTCTTTTTTCTTTTAATTTGTTACTCTCCTCTTGTATTTTACTGTAGGCAACAAGAAATACTTTGCTTGGAAATCTCCTTCACTGTATCATTTATCTAATTTATTAACAACATTTTCTATTTTACATGTTACTGAAGGTGATAGTGGGCTTTCTGCCACTGTATAAAAAGGATCCCTCTCCCTCTAGTTTTTAATAACATGTCTCTCACTTCATCTTGAGCTCTCACTGGCAGTGCCCTCAAATTCCAGATTTCTACCTACAGCTTCTTCAAGTCAATTTTGTCTTTCTCTAGCATACTATTCAAAGTCCTTCCAGACTCCCACTACTATCTGGTTCACATAACATTTCCAAGTTTTTAGGCACTATCTCACTTCCAAGTACCAAAATCCATATTAGTTTTTGTCTATTGCTGCATAACAAATTACTCCAAGTCTTAGCAGCTTAAAAACAATAAACATTTATTATCTTGTGGACATGACTTAGCTGAGATTTGTGGCTCAGGTTCTCTTAGAAAGCTGCAGTCAAAGTATTTGTGGGTTATTTGTCTGAGGGTCTCAATCTTATGGCTTTCATTCAGAGGCTTTCCTGAGTTTCTTGTTGTTTAGACTTCTCCAATGGACAGCATGCAGCATGGTAGCTGGCTTGCATTAGAGAGGATAAGCAAGGTGGAAACCAGAGTCTTTTTGTAAACTAATCTTGGAAGTAATATCCTACCACTTGTGTTAGATTCAGGTTATTAGAAGTAAATTACTAGATTCATTGTACAGTCTAGGAAAAGGGCTTATACAAGGGCATGAATACCAGGAGATGGGGATCATAGGAAGCCATATTAGATGTTGTATACCATATACCTAGAGCAAGTATTAAAAATATAATAGAAAGACCTATAACCAGGAAGAAGTATAACTAGAGGGATTAAAATGGAATACAGTAAAGTAGTCAACACAAAAGAAGGTAGGGAAGGAAGAACAGGGGAACAAAGAGGAGATGGGACAAATAGCAAAATGGCAGACTAAATAGAACCATACCAATAATTAAAAATGTAAATAGATTCAACTGTCCAATCCAAAGGCAGTGACTGTTACATTGGATTAAAAAGCAAGAACAAACTGTGTATTATCTATAAGAGACATACTTTAAAATACAAAGACAAGTAAATTGAAAGAGATATAGAATGTAAAGATATGTAAAATGAAAACAAGCATAAGGAAGTTGGAATGGCTATATTAAATATCAGTTAACTAGACAGTAAGCTAAGGAGAATTATTAGAGACAAACATAATTTTCTAATGACAGAAGGGTCAGTTCATAAGCATGACATAACAATTATAAATGTGTGTGTAGCAAATAGTAAAGCTTCAAAAACACGAAGCAAAACATAACTGCTAAATGGAGCAAAAAATCCACAAATGTTGCAGATTTTAACATCTTTTCTTAGGAACTGATGTAGCAGAAAAACCAATAATGATAGAGGACTTGAAAAATGCACTGACCCACCTCAACGTCCTTGACATCTATAAAATACCCCACCCAATAAGTGCGGATTACACATCTGTTAAGTACACATGGAATGTTCATCCAGATAGGTCATCTCTGGGTCACAAGAGAAATCTCAATTGGTCTCAGAAGATGAAGGACATGGAGTATATATTCTGTCCTTATATGAATTTAACGAGAAATGAATAATAAAAGTATTGCACATCCAGAAAAGCCCTCAAACATTTATGAATTAAAAAAACCTACTTTTAAAAAAAGATTTACTTTTAAATGATTTCCACACCCAGTGTGGGTCTCGAACTCATAACCCTGAGATCAAGAGTTGCATGCCCCACTGACTGAGTCAGCCAGGTGTCCTCAGAAAAATCACCTCTATGCAACCCATTGTTTAAGAAAGAAACCACAAGAGAGGTTGTGGGTGGCTCAGTGAGTTAAAGCCTCTGCCTTCAGCTCAGGTCATGATCCCAGGGTCCTGGGATGGATCCCGCCATCGGGCTCTCTGCTCAGCAGGGAGCCTGCTTCTCGTCTCTCTGCCTGCCTCTCCGCCTACTTGTAATCTCTGTCTGTCAAATAAATAAATAAAATCTTAAAAACAAAAAAAAAGAAATCACAAGAGAATTTAGAAAATATTTTCAAACAAAAAGTAAGGAAAATGGAAAATTTATGAGGTACAGCTGAGGTAATGTTTAGAGGGAAATTTAGACTTTTTAATGCTTATAACAGTAAAGAGATATCAGGTTCCTGGGTGGCTCAGTCATTAATTGTCCGACTCTTGATTTCAGCTCAGGTCATGATTTCAGGGTCCTGGGATTGAGCCCAGTGTCAAGCTCGATGCTCAGCATGGTGTTTGCTTAAGATTCTTTCTCTCCCTCACCTCCCAGTTTGTGCACACACTCTCGCTTTCTCTTTCTAAAATTAAAAAAAAAAAAATCTTTAAAAAGAAAAGAACAGATATGTAAAATCAGTGATCACAGCTACCCCCCTCTGGAAGCTAGAAAAATAAAAGGTGAGTGGACCCAATGTAAGCACAGTGAAGGCAAAAAATAGATGAGTGGAAATCAATGCAACAGAAAGCAGTAGAGAAACATTAATGAACCAAGCACTGATTTTTTTTTTTTTAAGATTTTATTTGTCAGAGAGAGAGAGTGTGCACAAGCAGGGGCAGCATCAGGCTGCAGGAGAAGCAGGCTCCCTGCTGAGCAAGGAGCCTAAGGCGGGTCTTGATCCCAGAACTCTGGGATCATGACCTGAGCTGAAGGCATACAGTTAACCGACTGAGCCACCCAAGCGTCCTGCATTGATTTTTTTTTTTTGAAAAACTAAATAAAATTGATAAATTTTGGTCAGACTGATCAAATAAAAAGAAATATAGGAATAAATATAAAATCCTGTAGAATTTTCATTTTGGCTTATAATTCCATTTTTTGTTTTTTATAGGAGTATAAAGAAATATCCATAAAATAATTATAAATATGTGTTAATGAGTACATGGTATAAGTAACAGAAAGCTGTGGGGAGAGACGTGGAGCTGTAAAGGTAGTAGAGGTTTTATATCCAATTGAAGTTTAAAATATATTGTTGTAACTTTAGGATTTGTGTGTGTGTGTGTGTGTGTGTGTGTGATTGATCTTCCTGGTAACCACAGAAAAAATATACACAAAAAGCTATGAGAAGGCAGTCAAAACATGTTGCTACAAAAAATCAACTAAATAGAAAGGGCAGGCAGTAAAGAAGGAAATGAGAGGCAAAGAAGCTATAAGAATACAGAAAATAACAGGATGGCAATAGTCTTTGTCTATCACTAATTATACTTTATGTGTAAATGTATTAAACTCCACAATGAAAAGTCATGGTGTAGAAGAATCCAACTATATGCTGTTTATAGGAGACCTACTTTAGATCTAAGGACACATACATTGAAATTGAAAGGATGAAAAAAGATATTCTGTGTAAATAGTAACCAAAGGAGAGCAGAGGTGGCTATATATCATATAAAATGGACTTTAAATAAACTGTTATGAGACAAAGAAGAACATTATATTATGATAAAAGGTTCAGTTCACCAGGAAGATTTAACAATTATAAACATAGATGCACCAAACCTCAGAAGTCCTAAATATATGAGGCAAACATTGACAGAACTGAAGAGAGAAATAGCTCTTACAGTAATAGTAAGAAACATCAGTACCCCACATTCCCATATTCAGTAATGGGTAGAACAATCAGACTGAAGAGTAAGAAATAGGAGACTTGAAAAACTATAGACAAATGGGACCAAGCAGATATACACAGAGCAAATCACCTAACAACTGCAGAATACACACTTTTCTCAAGGGCACATGGAATATTCTTTTTTCTTAAATTTATTTATTTGTCAGAGAGAGAGGGAGAGAGAGTGAGCGAGCACAGGCAGACAGAGTGGCAGGGGGAGGCAGAGGGAGAAGCCAGGCTCCCTGCCGAGCAAGGAGCCTGATGTGGGACTCGATCCCAGGACGCTGGGATCATGACCTGAGCCGAAGGCAGCCGCTTAACAAACTGAGCCACCAGGCGTCCCGCACATGGAATATTCTCTAGGGTAAACCATATGGTAGTCTACAAAAATTCTTAATAAATTTTGAAAAATTGAAAACACAGTATATTTTTCTGATCAAAATATGGGGAAACTAGAAGTCAGTAGCAGAAGTAAAACTGGAAAATTCATAAAGGTATGGAAATTAAATAACTCACTCTGAGCAAGCAATGAGTAAGGAAGAAATCAAAAGGGACATAAGAAAATATCTTGAGATAAATGCAAATGAAAACACAATGAACCAAAACTTGTGAGATTCTGTGAAAGCAGTGCTAAGAGGAAAATTTATAGCTGTAAAAGTTTACGTTAAAAAAGAAGAAAGATCTCACATTGACAACCTAAATTTGCATCTTAAGGAACTGGAAAAAGAGGAACTCCAGACTTAGCAGAAAAAAGGAAATAATAAAAATTAAAGCAGTGACAAAAAAATGGAGGATGAAGAACATTAGGGAAAAAATAAAACAAAGAGTTGTTTTCTTAAAAAAAAAATCAACAAAGTTGACAAACCTTTGCTGAATTGACTAGAAAAAAAACCTCAAATAACTGAAATTAGAAATGGAAGAGGGGATATTACAACTGATTTTATGGAACTGCAAAGGATTATAGGTGAGCATGATGAGCAAATACATGCCAACAAATGGGATAAACCAAATGAAATGGACAAATTATTGGAAACACAATCTACAGAGAGTGAATTATGAAGAGATAGAAAATCTGAAAAGACCTGTAACTGGTAAGGTGATTGAAGGAATATTTAACAGTCTCACAACAAAGAAAAGCCTAGGACCAGATGGCTTCATGGGTGAATTCTCTCGAGTATCTAAAGAATATTTAACACCAATCCTCTTTATACTCTTCCAAAAAAATTGAAGAGGAGGAAACACTTTCAATTCATGACATGAGGTAAGCATTACCCTAATACCAAAGCCAGACAAAGACACTACTGAAAAACTACAGACCAATTTCCCTGATGAATATTGATGTAAAATTCTTAAAAGAAAGAAAAAAAGAAAGAAGGAAAGTAAAAAAGAAAGAAACACAACTAGCAAATAAAATTTGGCAGCACATTAAAAGGATTATATACTGTGGCCAAGTGGGATATTCCTGGAATGCAAGTTTCAACATATGAAACTCAATCAGTATAATACTTGCATTAATAGAATGACAGAAAAAAACCCCCACATGATCATCTCAATTGATGCAGAAAAGGTATCTGACAAAATTTAATACCCTTTCATGATAAAAAATACTTAACAAACAAAAGGAATAGAAGGAAATTATCTCAAAATAATAGTCCACATACGAAAAGCAGATAGCCAACATCATACTTAATGTTGAAATACAGACTTTCCTCTAAGGTCAGGAACAGGACAATGATTCCCACTCTTGTCACTTCTATTCAACACAATACTAGAAGTTCTAGCCAGAGCAAGTAGGCAAGAAAAAGAAAAGGGAACCAAATTGGAAAGAAAGAAGTCATCTCTGTTCACAGGTGACATGATTTTATACATAGAAAACCATACATATCCCATAAAAAACTGTTAGAACTAATAAATTCAACAAAGCAGTGGGATACAAAACCAACACACAAAAAAATCAGTTGTATTTTTTATACATTAATAGTAAAAAATCTGAAATAGAATTAAGAAAACAATTCCATTTACAATAGCCTCAAAAAAGAATAAAATACTTAGGAATAAGCTTAATTAAGGAGGTGAAAGCTATAAAATGTTGCAGAAAGAAATTAAAGAAGACACTAGAAATGGAAATACATCCTGTGCTCATGGAAGACTTAATATGTGAAGATGCCAATACTCCTCAAAGTGATATATGGATCCAATGCAATACTATCAAGATTCCAGTGACATGTTCTTTTCCCCTCCAGAAATACAAAAATCCATCCGAAAATTCATATGGAATCTCAAGTGACAATGAATAGCCAAAACAATCCTGGAAAAGAAGAGTTCCCACTCTTCCTGATTTCAAAATTTATTGCAAAGCCACGGTAATCAAAACAGTGGTATTAGCCTGAAGACAGATATATATATATATAGAGAGAATAACATACTGGAATAGAGGCCCCAGAAATAAACCCTTGCATATATGACCAAATTGTTTTTGTCAAGGGTGCCAAGAGCACTGAATAGGAAAAGGACAGCTTTTTCAACAAACTGTGTGGGGAAAACTGGATGCAAAACACATTCAAAAGAATCAAGGTGGACTTTTACCTTACACTGTATATAAAAATTAACTCAAAATGGATCAAAGACCTAAACATAAGAGCTACAACTATAAAACTTTTAGTTGAAAATATAGGGGAGAAGCTTCACAATAGTGGATTTGGCAATGATTTGGCAATGGATATGACACCAAAAGCAAAAAAAAAGGTGAATTGAGTTAAATCAAAATTAAAAACTTTTTGGGGCACCTGGGTGGCTCAGTGGGTTAAAGCCTCTGCTTTCAGCTCGGGTCATGATCCCAGGGTCCTGGGATCGAGCCCCACATCGGGCTCTCTGCTCCGCGGAGAGCCTGCTTCCTCCTCTCTCTCCCTGCCTGCCTCTCTTGCCTACTTGTAATCTCTGTCTGTCAAGTAAATAAATGAAATCTTGAAAAAAAAATTAAAAACTTTTGCATATCGAAGGATGTAATCAACAGAATGAAAAGACATCCCATGCAATGGGAGAAAATATTTGCAAATTGAAACACGGTTAATTTTCAGAATAAATTAAAAAATTCTACAACTTGGGATGCCTGGGTATCTCAGTCAGTTAGGCATCCAGCTTTTGATTTTGGCTCAGGTCATGATCTTGGCGTGATGGTACTGAGCCCTTTGTTGGGCCCTGAGCTCAGCTTGGAGTCTGCTTAAGATTCTCTCCTTCTCCCTCTGCCCCTCCGCCCCCATGTGTCCTCACACACGTGTGTCCTCACTCTTAAAAGAACAAAACAAAACAAACAAAAAGCTTCTACAACTCAGTGACAACAACAAAAAACTACCTTTTCAGAAAATGGGTGAAATAACTTGAAAAGACATTTCTCCAAAGAAGATAGGCAAATGGCCAATAAAACACATGAAAAGATGCTCAACATCAGTAATCATTCTGGAAATGCAAATCAAGAACATAACAAGATATCACCTCACACTTATTAGGATGACTACTATTTAAAAAAAGAGCCCCAGAAATTGTTAGCAAGGATGTGGAGAAATTAACCCTTGTGCGCTATTGGTGGAATGTAAAATGGTATAGGCTACTGTGAAAAATAATATGGCAATTCCTCAAATAAATTAAAAATAATTACATATGATTGAACAAACCCAAAAGAATTGAAAATAGGAACTTGAACAGTGATTTGTACACCCACGTTTATGATATTATTTGTACTAGCCAAAATGTGGAAGAATTCCAAGTGTTCACTAGTTGATGAATGGAAAGAAAATGTGGTATATACATACAATGGAAGATAAGTGAGCCTTAAAAAGGAAGGAAATTTGGACATATTACAGCATGGATGAAACTTGAAGATGTTATGCTAGGGAGAATAAGCCAATCACAAAAAGATAAATAATGTATATTTCCACTTCTGTGAGTTACCTAAAGTAGTCAGATTCGTGAAGGCAAAAAGTAGAATGGTGTTTGCCAAAGGCTGTAGGCAGAGAGGAATGGGGAGTTATTTAATGGGTAAGAGTTTCAGTATGGGAAGGTGAAAACATTCTAGAGATGAATGATAGTGATGGGTGTGCAGCAATATGCATGTACTGTTTATTTTAAAAGATTTTATTTGTTATAGAGAGAGTGTGAAAGCATGAGCTGGAGGAGGAGCAGAAGGAGAGGGACAAGCAGACTCCATGCTCAGCAACATGCTGAGCATGGAGTCTGCTTGTCCCTCTCCTTGATTCCAGGACCCTAAGATCATGCCCTGAGCCAAAACCAAGAGTCTAATGCCTAACCAACTGAGTCACCCCGGTACCCACTATGAATGTACTTAATGCCACTGAACTGTATACTTAAAAATGGTTAAGACAGTAAATTTTGTTATGTGTATTTTTCCATGATTGAAAATAAAAAAGAAAACACAAATTAACTGTATCAAGAATGAAAAGGAGACACCATATGGATCCTGCACACATTAAGAATATAATAAGAGAATAATATAAACAATTTTATATCACTGAGAACTTAGAGTAAGTAGACACGTTCCCTGAAAGACACAGAACCAATAATGACTCAAGAAGAAATGGGAAATTTGAATGGCCCTGTTAATCTACCAAGGAAACTTAATTCATAATTAACCACTTTTCCACTAAGAAATCTCCAAACCCAGGTGGCTTCCTTGGTGAATTTTATCAAGCTTTTCTGGAAGAAATATCTTACATGAAAATTTTCCAGGAAATAGAGGAAGAAGGAATGCTTCCCAACTGATTTTGTTAATTCAGTGTTATGTTGTTTCCAAAAGAAGACAAAGACATTATAAGAACATAAAACTGCAAACTGGTACGCAGTATGTTTAAATCAAGAACACTTAAACATTCTTAATTAGCAAATTGTATGCAGAAGGAGGATAAAAAGGGTAATATATCGTGAATGTATGGGATTTTTCTCAGGAATATGAAGGTTTTTGGCACTTGAAAATCTATGTATTTCATCACATAAACAAGAAAGAAAAGTCATGTCACCATCTCAATGGATGCAGAAAAAGTGTCTAACAAAATGCAACAACATCCATGATAAAAACTCTCAGCAAATTAGGAATAGAGGGGAACTTCCCCTGCTTGATTTAAGTTATCCATTATAAACAAAAGCAATTAAGAGAGAAAAGAAATTAAGGAAAGGAAAGAAAGAGGACTTAACATTCCTGATTTTTAGAATTAAAGCTCCAGTAAAGAGATATCAATGTTGGTGAGAAGATAGATAAAGTCGTGGATTAGAACAGAAATTCTAGAAATACATCACGTATATGTTCGGTTGATTTCCCACAAAGACAGAATGGAATAAAAGGAATTAAATCAAATTATGGGGGAACAACTTGACATCATATGGGAAAAAATGAAATGGGTCATAGACTTAAATGAAAATGCTTAACACTAGAGAACCTTTTTTTTTTTCAAGATTTATTTATTTATTTGAGAGAGGGAGGGAGAGAGAGAGAGAGAGAAAGAACAAGCCAGGGGGAGAGGCAGAGGGAGAAGCAGACTCCCCACTGAGGAGGGAGCCTGATGTGGGGCTCGATCCCAGGACCCTGGGATCATGACCTGAACTGAAGGAAGACAATTGGCCGACTGAGCCACCCAGGTGCCCCCAAACTAGAGAACATTTAAAAGAAAACAGAAAGATCTTGATGACCTATGAGTAGGTAAAGATTTCTAAAATAGGATATTAAAAAAAAAAACAACCCACAATGAAGAAATAAGTTATAAACTGGACTATCAAAATTGAAACTTTTTTCTCTGAAAGACATCATTTGGAAAATAACCTGACAAGGCACAGAATGGGAGAAAATATTCTAAATACAAATATCTGACAAAGGGCTTGTGTCTAGAATATGTGAGGAACTCTTTATAATTCAAGAAATAGTAGATAACCCAATGTGCAAAAGATTTTACGGGTACCTTGCAAAAGAAAATATATGAATAACTAATAGACATGTGTGGAAAAATGGTCAGCATCATATTTGTTCAGAGGATGACCATGATCAAGCACAATGTGATATCACCAAACACACATTCAAATGGCTGAAATGATAAAGACTATGAAAGCCACATATGGTGATGACGTGATCAAATGGGAAGGCTCATACAGTGTTACTGGGAATGTAAAATGGCACAACCACTTTGGAAAACAGTTTGTCACTTTCTTAAAAAGTTCAGGATAACTTACCATATGACCCCATAATTCTATTATTTAGTCAAGAGAAATGAAAATGTATGTCCAAGTAAATAGTTGAATGTTCATAGCAGCTTTTTTCATAGTATCCGAAATGTGGAGACAATCTGATTGTCCATCAGCACATGAATAAATATGCAAATTATGGTTCATTCATATAAGGGAATACTGATCAATAAAGATAAATGAACTTAAAAAAAAAGATTTATTTATTTGAGAGAGAGAGACAGACAGCCTGTGAGCAAGCCGAAGGAGGAGCAGAGGAGAGTATCTTTCAAGAAGACTCCCCTTGAGTGCTCCATCTCACAACCCATGAGGTCATGACCTGAGCTGAAACCAAGAGTTGGATGCTTAACCAACTGAGCCACCCAGTTGGTCCAGGAAATGAATTTTTGATACATGTAACAATATGGCGGAATCTCAAAAACATTTCCTCAATGAGAGAAGCCAGATATATAAATGTATATACTGCTTGATTCCGTATACATGAGGTTCTACTAAATGGAGGTTGTCTGGGTACAGAAGATTGATAACAAAGCAGCTCAAGGGAACTTTTAGGTGCAATGGAAAGAATCTGTATCTTTATTTGGTGGTTATACAGGTATTTGTCAAAACTCATCAAACTCTACATTTTAAATGAATACAGTTTATTTGTACATAAGTTATACCGCAATAAACTTAATAAAACTCAGGGATGCCTGGGTGACTCCGTTGGTTAAGCGTCTGCCTTTGGCTCAGGTCATGATTCCAGGGTCCTGGATTGATTCCCACATTGGGCTCCCTGCTCAGTGGGGACCCTGCTTCTCCCTCTGCCTGCTGCTCCCCTTCTTTTGCTCTCTCTCTGAAAAATAAATAAATAAAATCTTTAAAAAAAACTTAATAAAAATCATATCCAGGTGTAGCTGAAGCTTCCTTGGAGTGCCTTCCAGTCTAAACACCTGTGAACTAAAGGATCAAGTTATTCCCCCCACCCTCAGCCATCCAGCCAGCACATGGTAGAAGGCTGGAGAACTCCCATTCAGAAACCAGGGAGAACAAGAGATACATAGTGATGACAATTCTATAGCAGTTCTGAAATCTAGCCAGGCATTTGTTGCCTATTTCTTGATTAGGGTTTAGAGCTCCTTCCCAGCTCTTTGCTTTTCTGTTTGGGCTCTTGGCTTTTCCGTCTGAAGTGAGTGAGTGAGTGTGTGTGTGTGTGTGTGTGTATTTCTTTTTTAAGTTATAAGGAATGATTTGCTTTAAGCTGAGTAGTTTTCCAGCCTGCCTCCTGTTTGTAGGAATTTGGAGAATCAAGTATCTCTTTTCATTTCGAATTCTGTCCCTTTCACATGAAGCTAGTATGATTCCTTGGTTTTGAGGCTGTCTGTGACCTTTGCCTTTCCTAGGCATACGGTTTCTTATAAGCCAGAGCTGTCAGAAGTGATCACTCGCACTGATTTTTAGCTTCCTCTCAAGAGCAAGGAAATCCATCCCTGCTTCTGGATTTTTGGAGTTTGACTTTGTTCCTCTACTTTGGGGAACTTTGGTTCCCTACTAATTCTCCAGAGTCATACTTCCTGCTGTCTCTAGTTGTTTCTGGAACCAGAACCGGGCAGACCTTTAGTTTCCATCATTTTCATGGCATTGCATTTTTGTTCTAGCTAAAAGTGGCATGCAATATTGACTGGTACTGTCACTACTATTTCTTTAATTATTATTTCCCCAGTTTCTGTTTTATTTATTCCTTCTGGAATTCATATTTTTTGATGTTAGAGATTGTGAATCTTTCTATCTTATTTGTTGTGTGTTTTTATTTATTATAATTATCCCTTTATTTTTTCCTTTGTGTTATCTGAATATTTCCTGAAACAGTTTTTTAATTCACTGATTTGATTTTATACTATATTTAATCTGTTATTCTCTTCTTCCATTATGATTTTAAAATTACCAAATTTTACCAAAATTTGAAATTACCAAATCCTGTTTTTCATTTGTAAGCACATTTTTATGATCATGGATTATTCATTTTCTTTTTATATCTGAAATATCCACTTGAATGACACTGGAAACACAAAGATACATTTAGAAGCTTCTGGTAAGTTTCGTTGTAGGAGGACATTTGATTGATCTTCCTTTAGGCTTTTAAATCTTACATGTCCTGTGTCTTCTCTCTCTATTTTATGGGGACAAGTCTTTGTTTCTCTAGTATTTGGAATCAGGAGTAATGCTGAGAGAATGATTCTGGATTCCTGTTGAAATATTTTAGCATTAGGAAAAAGGAAAAAGGAAAAATTTATATTTCCTACAGTTTTATTCCTTCCGAGGAGAAGAGAGGCATTTACATGTGAAGAAACTTACTAACATGCTTACTGTGTTAGTTTTAGTTCCCTAAAATCGATTAAGCCACAGTCCCTCTCTTCTCATTGATGCAAGTACCATAACCATGAACTCGTGTAAAGATGTACCTGTACCAGGTACTCCATAAGCACCACGCCTTGCTATTCTGTGTGGTAGACAGTACCTGTTGTTCCTGAAGAGGCTTACAGGGTTGAGCCTTGTCTCCTATCTTCTCTGTCACTGTCACCCTAACCTCCAGCCCCATCACTGTGAGTCTAAACGATCTACTTTGAGTTCCAATTAATGGTGTTTCCAGCTGGAGACAGTCCCAGTGGCAAGAAACTAAACTTCTGTGCCTTCTGTCCCGTCATCCAGATTTTAGCAGTGGTAAGCCCTCCTTCATTAGTTGTCTCAACTGCTTGCACAAGAAACTGGCTTCCGCAACACCTCTGCTTTATTTGGCCTGAATTGGAGCATGTTTTTGGGACGATATAATGTATTTAGTTTTGGACACATTGAATTGAAAGTAAGTAGGGCTTTTCAGTTTGTATTTGTAATGGGGTTGGAGGCCGAGAGAGAGCAATTTGGATTGGAAATGTAGATCTGGTAACCAGAGCTCCTTGTTATTTGAAAAACAGATAGTCGTTTTATTAGCACTTTGGATTGTCCAGAGGGAATGCGTGTAAAAGGGAATAAACAAGGTTAGACCCAGAACCCCAAGATTATAGCATGGTTGGGGTGTGCAGGGAAGGAAAAGCTGCTGGAGGTTATTGTGAAGGAAATTTCTGAAGAATTGGATGAGAACTGGGGAAGAATGTTTCTACGGAGCCAGTGAATGTGGCATCTTTAAAACACTGTACCTAATGTTTTAGTGAGATCCACTAGGGGAAGGACAGATAGCAGCTCATTTGCTTGAGCAGCTAGGAGATCGTTGATGACTTATTATAGCACTTTCAGGATGAGTAGAAGTCAGATTGCAGTTGATTGAAAAGTGTATGGCAGGTTAGGACATGGATCTAATAACTTACTTTGAAAATTTATTGTGAAGGGAAAGAAGTAGATTGGCACAGAGGACAGCTACAAGTGAATTAAAGGATATGTTGTTTTATGTATGCACCCTGTGTAATAAATAGATAAATGTTTCAGTCCTCTTTTTTTATTAATATTTTCTATGAGAATTTCTTTTAATATTTAAGCATTTTTCAATTTTTAAGTTAGCTCTTTTTATGATTGTTTAATCTATTCTTAAAGAAGGACAGGCCACTGCTTAGTATGGTGTATCAGGTTGCCTCTTCCCACATCCTTAGTTTTAACTGTTTATGTCAGCTCAAGCCTATGGGCTAATGAAATTATTCTCAAAATATTACCTTATCTATTTTTCTGATTTGTTTTTAAGTATTTGGATAACCCGGGGTACTGGTATAACAAATTAATAGCTCTCTTTAAAACAGCTTTTTCAGACATTTTATATTATTTAGTAACTAGTCCAAGGAATGTTATTCTTTTGGTGTTACTAACAAAAACACATTCGTTGTCGTCTTGTCTTTTTCAACCACTATTCTGTCTTTGGGAATACCTCGTATGGACCAGTATTTGTGAAGGGAATCCTGATAGGACTTGTGGTTAAAAGTTAGTGACTTTACCTCATTCTTTAATGGTTAATTTCCATTTTATGTATCTTGAAGGAGCTGTTCAGAGCATAGATAATCATAATAATGAAACATTCATTGAAGTAGCTTGAGTAAAAATATATGACAGACTCCAGGCTAAATCAGAATATTGAGAATGATATTTTTTAAATTATATTTTATATTGGAGAAAATCCTTTTTGTTCAAATTCATTTGGAAGCTTAAATTATTTTCCTATTTATACTGCACTTATAACATTTTACCTGAATTAATGTGGTATATTTTAAATTTAAGACTGATTTATCTGTACTTTCTGACATGGTTTCAAATTAATCCAAATTTTCAGTACATGAGTATTTTTAAATTTTATTTATCTAACGGCTTCAGTCTTGAAGTACAACAGGAATCAATAAAACTTACTAACCTTTAAAAACAATTATCCTGTCCAAGAATATATGTTTCATTTTTCTCTTGTTCTCTACTTAGGAAAAAAGGGAGTAAGAAGAAAAGATTTAAATACATGTAGTTTATTACAATTCCACTTAAAAATAGCATTTGTTTATAAGCAAGTCTGTGGCATTTAGGTGACATTTTATTTATACTTAAATTAAATGTGAGAAATACAAATGGTTGTTGTACGCCTTTTTTCTTTGCCATGGAAGCATCATTGTTAAATATAAAAAATATAAAAAAATATAAAAAATCACGTCATTTCCAAAAGAAAAAAATTAGTAGTCCTAGATTTGAATGCCCTGTGTCTTCTGAATTTCCCCCATTCTGACTGTTACTGTTTTGGTCTATTAGTAGGGAACAATACACTGCGAAGCTCCAAATGCGATCCCATTCTATGAGTCCAACCTCCAGAGAAGATGGACAAAATATTACCCCAAAGAGTTGTGTAAGATCAGTTTCTACTTTCATTTGTTTGTTATTTTAAAATAACTCCACAAATTTTTAGTTTCAGGTTTGTCAAAGTTCCAACAATTAGTTAAAAACATTGAATACAATGTAAAGGTTTTGGTGAACACTCCGATACCAAAGAACATGGTGCGCTTGGTATACTCCGTAGTGTTCCTTCTGCTTTCTTAATGGTTCTGAGGCATCACGTGAGGGTGAGGCAGTGTATTGTTTCTCTGTGCATTGGAGAATAACTTTGGAAAGCTTCATTTTTTAGCTGTTTTTTCCCTTTTCCCTTTTACTTTATATGTGTGTGTGTATATGTATACGTATATACATATGTATGTGTGTATGTATATATATATACAGTGTATGTATATACACACATAAACACATACATATATACGTATATATATACACACACATATACGTATACACACACACACACACACGCATATATATGATCTGACACCCTGTGGTCATACATTTAAGAAACTGAGATTAACTTGTAGCGAAGTAGGGGATACTGCATTTTTGCTGAAGTTGAGCTGTTTATGTCCTAAAATGTGAATGCCTCTTTTGCAACTCATTGCTTATCACAGTTTTGGTTTGAACAAGGTGCTAGTGAGCATTCCAGTTAGCTTTCTAAAGAGAAGAACTTTGCCTGCTTAACTCTGGCCTTCCTTGCGTAACTCTGGCTGGTCTTAGGTTACATGTAGTTACAAGGAGATCATGTGTGATGCGTGACTGTTCAGCACATATTGCTCTAAACATAACTCACTGCATTTTCTCCAGTGATAGTTTGGAACTTAGGAAAATATTTTAAGGGCAGCGTATTTTAAATATTTGTGGGCTTATTATCAAGCACTCCATTTACTCAAAATAAACAAGGCAGGTGCCTTTTCTTAAGGCATTCTTCTTCACAAAGAAAAACATGTAAGAAGCAGGGGACCAACAGTAGAAACAATAATGAATTTTAATAGACTATATGTAATAAATTTAACATTTTGTTCAATAGAAATTTGGAGATAATAAGATATGCAGAACATTTTAGTATATTTTTTCATCACTTCAGGGTAAGTGATCATAGGTAAATAGATTTGTTTATTAGTAGTGAGGTTTTTTAAAAGTGTGGAAATGGTGTGCCAACAAATTTAATTTCAAAATACATTTTTTGACTGTACTGTAATATATACATTATTATTTTACACAGATATACCTTTCTAAGTTTTTAGAGCTTTTAGATCATTGTCCATTTCTGGGCACAGATTTTAGGCTGTGCTCAGTTACAGTTTTAATCTGCTTTGGTAAATGTGTAATATAATAAGTTATATGGGAGGGAAAAAGCGTGCAATTTTAATTTTTTAAAAAAGTAAAATTTCACCATAATTGTATTCTCATGATGTGAATCCAAAGCTTATTTCTCTTTATATTCAGTGTATGAATGAGAATTAATTTAAGAACAAAGAGCTTCTTGGACATCAACACAAACTTCCCTGTTAACTAATTTTAAGGATTATAAGTAATACATTTTTTCAAGTGTTTCCCCACCCCCTTTAAAGCTACTGTGGTATACCACAATTAAAACTTTTTGTAAAAGAACTTAAAGAGTCTGGATTAATTTTTAAAATATTCTTTTGATGTGTGGGTTTGTTTTTTTTTTTTTTGAAATCTAGTTACTGTGTGAATATATTGTGAAGGCACCTCGTAACCCTAAGCAGCTATAATAAACAGTCATTACTTAGAATTGAGAACTCTAGCTCAGCTGTAACTTAAACCTTTCCTTTGAGGGCAGTACAGCACTACCAGAAAAGCACACAAAACTCTCATTACTCTGAATGACATATATTTTGTCCTGTTTTCTGTCTTTTCTTTCATCTTTCCTCTCACTATCCCTCTCTTCTTCCTTCCTTTTCTCTGCTATTTCTTCCTTCCCTCTTTCCTTCCTCTACTTCTTCTCTTTTGTCTTTTGTCTTTCAGGAAGCTCATTCCAAAAAATCTGCTGTTTCTTTGGATGACAGCGACATCGAAGCTCGCCTTAATAGTTGGAATCTTGGGGTAAAAAAAAAGTACTTTATGTATGTATATCAATGTAGGAGAATTGTATTATATTTGGAAAACATCTGAACTGATTCTGTTTAGTGACTATTATTGGATGTCAGCCTCAGTACTGCAGTAGTACTGTGGGAGAAGGACTTTGAGTACAGGAAAGAGAAAGAATGTTCCAAAGAGCATAAAGCAGTCCCTGCCCTCAACAAGCTGATTTTCTTACTGGTTAAATAGGAGATACACACATACCTAGTTAAATAATAATTGAAGATAGTTATGATAGTTAAGATAGATATGGTAAAATATCAAAATGAGTTAGAAAGTAGAATACTAAAGTGGAGGGGAGGGGAGGGAGGACTTGGAGAAGCAAGGTCATTACGGTTAAAAAAAATTGGGAGATACCCTGGATGAGCTGCCATCATGGGCAGCTGTTTTCGGGTGCAAAGACCGAGAGGGGCCTGGATGTTTCTAGATAGGCGTAGAGGTGGAGAGCTAGGAAGAGAGAGGTCTGAAGAAATGTGGGTGGTGTAAGTCAGCTGTCATGACAGGATCTTTGGGACTTATGTAGTGGGTGAGGGGCAACGTTAATCAGGCTGATTGTATTGGAGCTTTGAATGCTAAATTGAGTGGTTTAGCTTTTGCATTTTAGGCAATAGTGAGCCCTGGAGGTTTATTTTTTCCTTCCATAGTCCACTTTGCCTGATGCCATTTAAAAGCTTTGAGGAAATGAAAAGGGGGTTAGAACAATTTTTATCGCATTTTGTTATTAATAAAATAATTTGTAATTTGAAAATTTGAAGTGTTGAAAATCAGAGGAATAAAGTATGTTTGAAAATCTTAACACTGAGAGATGGTTTAACCTTCTGCTGTATATTTTCTCCCCTCCTTTTTTTCCTGTGTATATTTATAAAATTAAAATTTAAACAAAATTGTGGTCATATTATAAATACCATTTTGCGCTATTTAAATTTGCTCTAAGTTTATAATAGTTCTATAAATATGAATATTAACAATAGCACTAATTTTTCTTTTGGATGGGTATTCCGTAACTTATTTAAGCATTCTGCTATTTTTGGACATTTCGGTTGCTCCCAGTTTATGGCTAATGTAAGTAACACTCATTAAGAATCTTAGTGTACATATTTGGTTGCTTTCTCAGGTTATATCCCTTCCTGGTACATTGCCCCCAGAAGGCATATACCAATTTATTCTCCAACCAGCAGTATGTGGGATTGTCTTTTTTTTTTTTTTTAACCTCTTCACTGACAGTAGGGATTGTTATTTTAAAAAACCAAAAACCCTTCCTTCTAATAATGGTCTTTAATGAAAGCGGTGCTTTGGGAAAATTGACTTGGTGGCATTTTGAAGGTTATGGTGGATGTGAATAGGAATTGGAGAAAGGGAGCCAGTCATCTTTTCAGTGTTTGTGGTAAACTGCACGTTAGTGTGATTTCTGTGAAGATGGAAAGTGTTGAAAGAAAAGACATTTCAAAGAGGGTAAAGGATGCTAGTGACTGATTGGTGAGCTGACCGGAAGGGCACCTAAAGGTTTGCTTCTAGGAAATGGGAACATTGGCTCAGTTAACTATCAGATGAGGGAAATCATTTGAAGAGTTATAAGTTTCCTTTTAGACGGGTGGAGTTTGAAGAGATGGTTGGACACATCGAGGAGGTCAAGGTTTGGAGGTTCATGAGACTCGAGGGCTGGAATCCTACTTCGTAGTCACACTGCTCGAGGTGGTGGCTGCACCCAGAGGCTGGACAGCTGGTCTTCAGGGGACAGAGTAGAGACAGCTGACTCCTATAAGGGGCATGATTAGAAGGTAGGGAATGGATCAGAATTTAAAGCAATATGAATCTTGTAGCCATTTTGGGAGCATGTTAGTGAAAGAAAAGAGAGAGAATTAATAACAAGAGGGGAATAGTAAGTTAAAATAAACGCACTGTTATGTTTGAAGGTGGAGGGGAAGCTGCCTAAGTTACCATTGTGGGAGAAGAGCACAGGAAAACCCCCAGAAAAACAATTGTTTTGATATTTGCCAGAAAGCAATATCAAAGTGGAAAGTGAAATTCTGGGCTATCCTTTTAAATTTGCCTTTGCCCTTAGCTATTTGAAACTTCTGATGTACATTTCTTAGCACACACAGTACTTTGCCCAATTATTTAACTGTTCAGAGGATTAAATTTTTCATTTATATAATAAAATTAAAACAAAAGATGTAAAATATTTTGAGGTAATACCTTAAAACTAGGTCTGCCTCAGTTTTGTTTCACACTTTTATTATTCAAAGAGTTCACTAACAGTGTAAAATATGAAAGTTTTGCATTTTTATATATTTATAACATCTATACATTAATCAGGCTGAGCTATATCTTTTGATCACAGTAGAATAACTTAAGAATCCAGTGTGTTAAAAAGGTTAGATTTTGCTTTGATTTTAGTTTTGTGTGAGAATGTTGTGATGGACTTTTTTTCTTCCAGTGAATGATCGGTTAATATTAGTTCATTTTAGTGCTCTGCATTAAGGGTGCATTTTTTATATTGCTGGCATGACTTTTATACACCTTCGATCTGATGCATTAGATGTTCCAGAAAAATTTTCTAGATTTTGTTAAACATACATTTTTTCCATCAAATATATTCTTTCTTTCTCCAGGAGTGTGTTAGTATTTTTTTTTTTTTAGGAATACATAATTCTAAATAGAGATTTACTTATTAAACCTAGCAATTAAATTTTCTTCTTTTTTTTTCCTTCCTCTCTGAGCATTTTAACCTTTAGTTTTGGGGAAGCTTTCCTACTCTGCCAATGTAATTTTTGTGTATTTCATGCTTTACTATCTTTATGTACATTTTTTTCCTTTTTCGTTTTTCTTTTTCTGAAGCCCTGGTCTGGGGCTGGGAGGAGGACTTTCCAGGGCCTTCCATCCTGGATACTAGTCACCTGCCCACTCCCACTGTGGGTCCACATGCTGATCGCAAAGTCTCACTCCCACCAGAAGCAAAGGAACAGTGAGGACTCTGCGCCGTAGCCCCAGAGCAGGATCGGGGAGGAGTGTGGGATTAGTGCAGGGCTAGTTCTCAAGATAGGCAGTGAGAGCGGGGCAAAGTCAGCAGGATTGAGTGTCCCCCAGATCCCACAGGTAGTTCCAGAGGGTGGACAGCACCCTAGAGGCAGGCAGACCCACCTGGAGGCCAGGGGCCACCTGGGAGGAGTGAACCTGCCTGGCAAGGGCTAGGGGTGCCTGTAAACGGTTAGCAGGTAGGAATATGCCTCTACTCTCCCGTCCGGAGCCTGGCTGGTCTGCTCACTGGAGCCTTCCTCCCTGGGGCGTGTTGGGAACTGTCCTCATTAGGCACCTGGGCAGCTGGCACGCTGGTCTAGTAAACAAAAGAGGAAGAGGAAGACAAAAGAGTAAGTTGAGATGAGCGGTTCCAACAGATGAGCTGCCCAGCTTGCTGACCCACAGAACTGTGAGCTCAATAAAATGGGTGTAGTTTGAAGCCGTGAAGGTTTGGGGTAATTTGTTGTGTAGCAGAGAGCTGTTTGTTTGATACAGGATACTGCCTGACTGTTTTCTGAGGTGACTGCTGGTTTTCCTCCTCCTCAGCCAAGGGCCAGCTCCCGTTTCTCTACTTTCTCTTCAATCCTTGGGATTGTCAGTGAATTTTTTTTTTTTACTTAAAATTTAGCCATTCTTGAGAGTGGTTGGTGACATTGCTTTGTGTGGTTTTTGTATGTATTTTCCTGGTGACCAATATAGTTAGGTGACCTTTCAGAAGTTGTTGGCAGTTTGGATGGCCTCTCGCAGGGTGAAGTGCCTACTTGTGCCTTGGCCAGGTTTCCTGTTGGGTTGTTTGCTTTTTTCATCCTGATATGTCAGAGTTTTGTATCTATTTTGGGTAAGAGCCCTTTTGGAGTATTATAAATATTTTCTCTTTGTTGCTTTCCTTCAATCTCTTACTGGTGTCTTTGATGAACAGAAAATGGACATTTTAATGCAGTTCAGTTTCTTATCTTTTCACTATGTGATTAGTATTGTTTTGTGTTCTATTTAAGATCATTGACCATCTTAAGGTCCTGAAGATATTCTTCTATGTTGTCTTTTAGCAGCCCTGTTGTTTTACTTTATTGTATTGTTTATTTTTTAAAGTTTTTATTTATTTGAGAGAGATAGAGATAGTGAGAGAGAGAATAAGCAGGGAGGAGAGGGAAAAGCAGGCTCCCTTTCCGCAGGGAGCCCAGTGTGGGGCTTAGCCCAGGACCCCGAGATCAAGACCTGAAGAGAGATGCTTAACCGACTGAGCCACCCAGGCGCCTCACTTTTTCTGTTTAGATTACATACCATCTGGAGGTGATTTAGGTATATAAGATAGGGTGTTAAGATTTATTTTTGTCATATATATATATAATCTATCTCCAAGTGACACTGGCATTTATTGAGAACACTATTCCTGTTGTACCACAGTTTTATTTGTCTCATAAATCAGGTGATAGTACGTGACTGTTTCCATCCTGTTCCTTTGGCTTATTTGCTTTCCCTTGTGCCAAGGGACTGTGCCTTTATATATCTGTATTTAATTTGTGCTCACTAAATGTTTGTTGAAATGTGAGTAAACCAGTGAATGAACTTCCATTTGTAGTATTATTTCTGAGGAAAAACGTTTTTCAAGTTCTAAAATGTTGACTTAAGAAACATTATTTTGGGCGCGCCTGGGTGGCTCAGTGGGTTAAGCCTCTGCCTTCGGCTCAGGTCATGATCTCGGGGTCGTGGGATTGAGCCAAGTCGGGCTCTCTGCTCATCGGGAGGCCTGCTTCCTCCTCTCTCTCTCTGCCTGCCTCTCTGCCTACTTGATATCCCTCTCTCTCTAATAAATAAATAAAATCTTAAAAAAAAAAAGAAATATTATTTTGGAGCATAATTGGTTTGACATTGAGAACTGAATTTATTTTACACTATCGGCAGAATTTGGGCAGTTTGATGCCGTGACTTAAAAACATTTATTTTAGTTGTGGTGCTAGTAATATATTCCTTGATAATGCCCTTTCCTGTAAGGCAGCTAAAATATTAGATAAAATGTTTTTCTGTTTTTCTGGAATTGTAGACCCTCTCTAATTGGTCAACATTAGTCTATAAGGGATATTTGATCAGTTTGACCAAAATCCTGAATAATCCAAAGAAATAATCTGACAGAACCCTTTGTAACCAGTTTGGCTAAAACACTAACCAAAAGAAAATGTCAAAAGCCAGTTTTCATTAGAAAGCATTCAGATATCTGTATTTGTGTCTAGTTTAAACTATTATGTATTTTATTACTGTGATTCTGTTTGCTCTTTAAACAAGAAGTGTTTGGTCATGTGAGTCATTCCTGGTATTGGAAC
Organism: Mellivora capensis; assembly: GCA_004024625.1. Taxonomy (NCBI): domain Eukaryota; kingdom Metazoa; phylum Chordata; class Mammalia; order Carnivora; family Mustelidae; genus Mellivora; species Mellivora capensis. The sequence goes on from PISX010001508.1 coordinate 121,954, forward strand.
TTAATTTTTTTGGCTTTGTTTTCTGTATAATATTTTGTTAGACTTTAATGTTTTACATAAATCCTTTTTATCTTCCATTTTGGACATTCTTTATTGTGGTCTTCTTTCTTGAGGTATTAGGAGAGAACAAGAAATTTTCCAAAAGAGCATGAAAAAAGTAAATGTTAAGACTGTTTATAGATTGCTTCAAGTCCATTTGCTGGTGGATTACAAAGTGGGAACATTTAACTTCAAAGCACATCTGACTGCTGTTATAAAAATCAGAAAATAGATTGCTTATTTCCCCCAAGTAGACACAAGAACATGCTTTACTATGGATAATTCTCATTACATATTGAAAGTGGTTATGAGACGAACTCGGTGTACTGTAAATGAACAACAGAAAGAAGATTTATACTTGTTTACAGTGTTCATTGTTGCTCTTAAATATTATAATAGACTTTTTCATTTTCCTTATTTTTTGGTCAACTTGAGAAAGAAAATTTATGATAACAGAATGAGTCTTTAACTTCTGTATTTAATGGCTTTTCAAGATGCAGAGGATGAAACAGGAGTCACTTCTGCATAGTTGAAAGGCTACATTGTAATTAGCTAAACCAATATTTTGTACTCTGCTTGTAAATGTAGAGCTGTGTCAAAATAAGTCACAGATGGTTTTCTTGGCTTTTGGTTTTAAATTTTAAGCTTAATTAGAGCTTGAGCATCTTTGAGAATTCCGTTTCCCCTTCCTTTATTTTTCCCCTTCTATTTAATTCTGGTTCATGAATTAGGGTTTTATGTATTTGCAGGTTTGGGTGTATTTTTGAAGAACTTACTTTCTTGGCTGGTTTTCTCCATTCCAAAAATAGAGAATGGTTACTTACTTTTCATATATATACCTTCAGACAATAAATATTTATTGAGTGTACTTTGCTGCCTGCTGGAAATTTGCTGCCTCTATTTTTCAAAAAGCTGTGTATATATAGTACAGTATTATTTACTAAAGAATGTGCCTCTTTCTCTGGTACGGTATTTAAGTGGGTTTTATTATTATCTCTACTTAATAAATGCTTCCCAAAATGAATGTATTAATTCATATACCCACCAGTGGTGCACCATCTGGAACACTTTTATTGTCAAATTTTTAATGTGTACCAATCTGGGGGCTATAAAATGCCATCTCGCTCTGGAATTACTTTACATTTTCATATTTCTGAAAAGATTGCACATATATTTCTACGTGTATTAGTCATTCAGATTTCTTTGTCAGTAAAATGTCTCATTTTTTCACATTTTAAAAAACCTATATTGTTATTTCTTTTATTAAATTTTAAAGACCTTCTTTACACATTTTGGAGACTGATCATTTGTGCAAACATCTCCCAGTTTATGGCTTATCTTTTCATTTTACTCATGATATCTTTTTTGGAGAGAAGTTCTTACTTAGTCAAATATTTTAATTTCCTTTTTGTTTATGCATTTTGTTTTGTTTTGTTTTGGTTCTTGCTTAAGAAATCTTTTCTACTTTGAGGCTATAAAGTCAGGGAGAGGGAGAGAGAATCTTGAGCAGACTTCATGTCCAGCATGGAACTCCATGAGGGGCTCGATCTCATAAGCCTGTGACCATGACCTCAGTTGAAATCAGGAGTTGGACTCTTAACCAAATGAGCCACTCAGGTACCTCAAGTCATTCTTTGAAGTTGTCTTCTGAAAGGTTTTATGGTTCTGCTTTTAATTATAAGTATTTTTTTTAAAGATTTTATTTATTTGTCAGAGAGAGCACAAGCAGAGGAAACAGCAGGCAGAGGGAGAGAGAGGCAGACTCCTCACTGAGCAAGGAGCCTGATGTGGGACTCGATCCCAGGACCCTGGGATCCTGAGCTGAAGGCAGACACTTAACTGACGGAGTCACCCAGGTGTCCCTAATTATAAGTATTTAATCCATTGGAAATTTATCATATGTGGTACGAGAAAGAATCAGATCTCACTCTTTTCCACTTATTGAACACAGCTTTATTTTCTCAATAATTCACAAAGCTAGATTTTTCATGAGTTATGTTCTCATATTTATTTGAATTTCCAATACTCTCTAGTTGATTCCATTGACTTACCTTCATTACTGTAGTTTTATTATATCTTAGTAAGTCACTCCACCTTGATTGTTTTCTTCAGGCATGTCTTGGCTATTCTTGTCTATTTATTTATATACATTTTATAATGAGCTTACTAAGTTTTACCAAAGCCCTATTGAGATTTTGGTTTGGATAAATTTAGTCACTAGATCAAGCTAAGGAGAATGTCATTTTTATAATATTGAGACTGTCCAAAAACATGGTTTCACTATTTATTTCATTATTAATGTTTTTCAAAAAATCTGAATTATTTTCTGCACAAAGGGCTTATGTATATTTTCTTAGATTTGCTTTTAGGAATTATATGTTGTTTTGTGATTACAAATGATACCTCTATAAAGTTATTCTCTTTTCCTAAGTGAGTTTTGCTAATTTACAGAAATGTAGCTGACTTTTATGTATCAGTTTGGCATCTCGCAACTTCACCAAGCTCTTACTTGGTCAGCTCCTGTTTAATGTCTTTCTGTTTTCTGTCTTTATTTGTAGTGTTCTTTACGAACTTCCCGAGATTATTTAGAAGTTACACTTGAATACATATTGTCCTGGTGGTGGAACAGAAACATCGTCAAACATTGACCTGCAGGAAAGTGGTCTATGTCAAGTGGGTTGCATAAAAAACCCTAATGAATGAAAGTCCTGGACACAGGGGAGGCCAAAGGAGGCCCATATTACTGTTTTCTTCTATTTCATGGCTTTGAAAAAAAGTAATTCCTACTACTGACAGGTTTTGATTTTGATTTTCTGTTTTTTATAGGAAGTTTTTATGGATGTTGGATTCTTTTTGCTGTTGTTCACGATTACTGATGTTAGATGTTTTTGAACAAGAGGTAGCCAGTGGCTGTATGGGATGGATGGCTTGGGTAGCTTACTTTATTTCTTGGTTTAGGAAGGCCTTCTTCTCCTGCTCCACTGAAGTTCACTTTCTTTAATAAGTTTTGCCTCTTGTGGTTGTCATTTTGGCCTATCATCCTCTGCTTCTTTGCTTCCGTCCTCCAGGGTTCTTTTTCTTCAGTTCCTTCTTTCTTTCCCTCCATCATGGACAAACTTCCTTCCAAGGTGCCTCTCTCTATTGCATAAGTGGTTCCTTCCTAAGAACCTTCTCTGGTTCTTTACACTTTTTCACACCCTTCTTTTGATTCTTCTGGCTCCAGCACTCTGATCCATCAGGTTTTTTAGTGTGACCCATGAAAGGTAGACCACTCTCCTTTCACAGGTCAATGTTTGATGACATTTATATTCCAACAGCACTAGGACCCTGAGGCACTTCCCTTTTTGTTCCATGCTGTCACTCTGGTTTGGCTCAGGATCTAATTCTGCTGATTTGTGATCTTTCTTTGGTCACTTATATGTAAATTGAGGGTTTTAGTAATCCCTTCTTGTTATGATGTAGGCATCGGTGATGGGTGTTTTTATGTGCTTTCTTTTTTGATCTGTATGGGTTTTTGGAAGATGGGGAGAGAAATTTAAATTCAGACAGTTGCCATTACTTTATAGGAATCTTCAGGCAAAAGAAAATTGCTTTGTAAATTAATCCTTATCTAGGTGCTAAAATATAGTTACTCTTCAGATCTTATCTGTTGCTATAGAGGCTTTTATGTTTTTTAAACATGAATAATCAGTTCTATTTTTAATTTCATTGCTGCTGTATTTTTTGATTAATTGGTCCATGCATCCTTATCTTTATTATGAACTCGGGTGTGGGTTGTTTATTTCTATGATTATGAACCTATAATAAGTCATTTGAGGAGCTTTTTGAAAACACAGATTTTGGAGGAGTAGCTTCTGATAATATATGTTTGACAAAATTTGTCATTTGATGCCAGTGGTATACTTCAGGGTAAAAACCGTTCTAGCTTGAAGTCATGGTAGTGTTGTATTTATATTCTTGTACATTTTGAGATTATCTGTGTTGTGAATTGTAACTTTAAGATGTCAAGAGATTAGAATTCCATGATAATGATTTTTTTAAAGATCTTATTTATTTATTTGTCACACGGAGAGAGAGATAGAGAAAGCACAAGCAGGGGAGGCAGCCAGCAGAGGGAGAAGCAGGCTCCCCGCTGAGCAGGGAGCCTGATGCGGGACTCAATCCTAGGACCCTGGGATCATGACCTGAGCCAAAGGCAGATGCTTAATTGACTGAGCCATCCAGGCATCCCTTTGATAATAATTTTTTTTTAAGATTTTATTTATTTGACAGACAGAAATCACAAATAGGCAGAGAGGCAGGCAGAGAGAGAGGAAGAAGCAGGCTCCCTGCCGAGCAGAGAGCCCGATGTGGGGCTCGATCCCAGGACCCTGGGATCATGACCCGAGCCGAAGGCAGAGGCTTTAACCCACTGAGCCACCCAGGCGCCCCTGATAATAATTTTTAATTATCACTTCACTTGTGAACGAAATAGTTGGGGTAATAATCTGTGTTTCTAGTTTATCATACAGTATATGCGTTCAATAAATACTTCCTTGAAAGGCTACTACAGATTAGGTATTGTGCTAGTTACCAGGAATACAAATTGAGACGTCATTATCCTTGCACTTGTTGTGCATAAAGACAGACGTGGAGACATACTGATAAACACTTAGAATGTGTTGTGAGAGTCACATAGGATACTTTAGGAGCTTGGTAAGAGGGTGGGATCAGGTACACTGTGCCCCTTCCTCCCTTTCTCCCTCTTATCCTTCTTCCATCCTTTCTTCTTAATGCATATTTATTGGGAACCCATCACCTGCCAGACCCTTTGGTGGATGCTAGGGATAGATGAGTGACAGGCGTAGTCTGTTTTCAGAGTTTACACTCTTTTACAGAAGACAGATGTTCGATTATAGAAGGGGAATATCTGAGTAGGGGGAACTTAATTAAATTTCTTGGGGAAGAGTCTTGAGTAAGTGAACCATAAGACGAAGTTGGGAGAATGATTTCATAGGTTGCAAAGACTCAGATTTGGGAGAGAAGGTAGTGCTTTTCAAGGTAAGGCAAGTCGTTTAGTGTTCATGGAATACAGGGTGTACTGAGAGGATACATGAGCCTGAAAGGCAGATACAGGAGGAGTCCCAAAGGAATTCTCTACTCTGGTAATTATTCTGGAGGTGAATGTCAGGATTCATGCTCTGAACCTGCCTGGCTGTATAGTAATGAAATTGAGGCCTGAAAGCTGATTAGGTAGGGGTTAGAGGGGCACAGAGTGGTGCCTAGAGGTAGAGAGGCACAGGAAGACTACCATATTTCAGTAATGTAAGTCAGCCAGGGTTCTGGGGGTATAAAACATGTTGGGAGGAGTAGTGGAAACGAAGCTGGGCAGTTAGGCTGTAAGAGGATCATGAAGGTGCATTTCTGTCTGTAAAGGAGTTTTATTATATTTTATTTTTATTTGTTAGTGGGCAACTAAAAGCATATCATACAATACCCATCCTAAAACACAAACTAAATATTAAGATACATAGAAAACATTTTTGTATAGCAGCTTAATTCTATATTTTACCAAATAATAATTAAAATGCAAAAATTAAAACTCAAAAATATTATTAATAATTAACAAAATTATTAATTTCTACCTCAAATTTTCAGATAGAAAATCCTCGATACCTGAGACAGAAGCCAATCCCAGTTTCTCTGGTAAGTGAGAATGTCATTGGGCTTTTCCTATGGACAGATTTTTTTTTTTTTAAGATTTTATTTTAATCTTAAGTGAGTGAGAAAGAGAGTGCATGCATGCACAAGTGCGGGGAGGGGCACAGGGAGAGAGAATCCCAAGCAGACTCCACAATGAGCATGGAGCCCCAGAACCCGGAGATCATGAACCTGGGCTGAAATTAAGTCAGGTGCTCAACCCACTGAGCCACGTAGGCGCCCTCTTATGGACAGATACTTAAATAAAGTAATTGTTAAGTCATTTACGGAAAAGAACACAAGTCCACATTATGAAGCATAATAGTCTTATTAATCCTATCACTTATAAGTGAATAAATCACTTTTTTCTCCTATGTCAGTATTATTTTGGCATGAACTTCAGGCAATTTAGAGTTTCCTTTTTGGTTAATGATAAGGCAGGCCAAAAAAGTTTTGAATAACTCTTACTCATTCAACAGATGACTCCCAAATTCAGTCTGAGAAAATCCAGCAGTTTCCATGATGATCATCTCTTCTCTCGAATGCATGAGAAGGAGGTAGGATTGAAATATTTCTGAGTATCAAATAATGAATACAGTTTTTGTATTTTATATCTTATGAGTTTTGAGGTCTTTGAATAATCATGCATGGAAGGGAGAGGTTGTCTTTGGTACAAATGTAAAATAATGATGCAGGTAGGCAAGGCTTGTTTTTCTGTTTTTTTCGTGTACATCTCCCACTTTCTGCGAGTGCTGAGGGGCTGTCTTCTGACTATCCATTCCTGCATGTCAGGGCTTGGGGAGACGGCAGGTTTCAGCAGAGAGAGAGGAGGAAACAGGCTTTCCACTGAGCAGAGAGCCCGATGTGGGGCTCGATCCCAGGACCCTGGGGTCATGACCTGAGCCGAAGGCAGAGGCTTTAACCCACTGAGCCACCCAGGCGCCCCTCATCATTATTGTTTTTATTTTTGCTTATGACACCAATGAAACACTTTGGTCATCTGTGTGGTGTGATAGAAGACTGTTAGATTAGGAATCTGAAAAACTATGTCCTTAATTTGCCTTTCCATTCGGTAGTCATATTAGCCAGGGAGATCAAGAATATTAGTTTAGTTTTTGCTTAAAGAGAGGGTAGTTATTGATGTCACAGGGTCATTACCAAAGTTAATGAGAATAAGGAGTGTGTATGGAACTTGTAAATTGTAGTTTAAATGTGCAAATGTGAAAGATGTTATTGGACTTAATGTTTCTAATAAATTTAATTAAATAATTTTATCTTTCATTATTTTTTCTTTCATTTTAATGAGGATGCTTCTAAGAATTTCTAAAATTTAATTTCAGTTTGGTGATTTTTCAACATGAAAGGGTTTTTTCATCACCCTATTTATAAAATATCACAAAGGACATTAATTTTTTTTTTGCTTAGATATTCCAAACAATAGCGTGAGCATATAATTTGTTTTTTGTTGATAATGGAAGAGGAAAGGCAGTTTTTTCTTTTAACTTTAAATCTGGTGGAATTATTGCTGCTGATCGTAGTACTATTTGTCATGAATTTCGTAGTTCCAGTTTAAGGCATGTGGGTTTTGTTTCTTGGTGCAATCTTAGTGTTTAAAAAAAACCGCTGAAATAAAAAAACGACTACATTTTAAAAAGCTTTGAGGAAAATACTTCTCTATATAGACACATCTTTTGAGCTCTTATTTTGAATTTCTTTCTTTTCCAAATTGTCACTAATTGTTTTTACAAGTCATTCCAAGTCATTCCCAACCGCTTTTCTTTTTACTTTTGTTTTGTACTAATTCTTAGAGTTGAGGCTGCTTACCATAGAATAATTAAAATAACTGGAAGGTAGTACCGGCTTTTTGAATCTTTTGGGGGTCTTTGATGAATTAGTATCTTTATGCTTTATGATGACGCCTTGGGTCAGGCATGAACATACCAGTGCTCCCCACATGTGTTGAGTGAGAGAAAGAGTATTTAACGCTATCATGTATTGCGTCAGAAATTCATTTTTAAATGTGTGGGGCTTTATTTTTTCCCACACTCTTATGTTTTTGTTTTTCTTTTTGGCATACTACAGGAATATTTTTGGCATCTCTGAGAGGTTTGCATGTAAACATCAACTTACTTCATATCTTAAAATATACCCAGTGCATATATTTTAGCTAAAATAGTCCTTTGTGCAATTACATAGTTGTTTTGGACTTTCTTATGAAATTTTTGTTTAAAGTGCCATTTATAATTATAAAATAATTTGTGGATTTTTATTGAAGAAATTTTGGAAAATACAGTCATATGTAAAAAAGGAAATAAAAATTGCCCATAAAACCAACACCTAGAAATAAAAACACTGGCAAAATATTGTATTGCCTTTTAGTTTTTTTCTTTATGTATCCCATAAATCTAAATTCTTCCTTGGAAAATTGAGATAATACCGTATTTTTTTGTATATTTTGAGTAATTTTCATTCTATTAAATTTTGTTCCTAAGCATCTATTTTTAATGGCTGAATCATATTTCAAATTATGGAAGTATCCCCAGTTAATTTAACTTATCCCTATCGTGGGGAGTAGAGATTTTTATGTACTTTCACTAATATAAATAATCCTGGGAAGAATAGCCTTAATCTCTCTATCTTTAGGTGCATCTCTAAAAATTTCCTTGGGGTATCGAATTATATCTTAAAACATGATAAAATTGGAATGATGGATTTCTGTAAGTTTAGTATCATTAAAAATTTCATTTCTAGAATGAAAATTAACACAAGCCCATTGAAAATTGTATGTTACTATAAGGAATATATTATGTGCAAAAATGAGAATTTAAAACAAAAGACAAAGATGGGGCGCCTGTCGATTAAGTGTCTGCCTTCGGCTCAGGTCATGATCTCAGTGTCCTGGAATTGAGGCCCTCATTGGACTTTCTGGTCGTTAGGGAGTTTGCTTTTCCCTTTCACTCTCCCTCTGTGCTCTCTCTCTCTCAAATAATAAATAAAATCTTAAAAAAAAAAAAGACAAAGATAAACAGGAGCCATTTGAAGGCGGAGGAAGTAGCAATTTATATTGCCTTTGTAAATACATAAATACTAATTGTATTTTGTAATACAAACATGTATTTGCAGGACAGAATTTTTTAATATTCTCATATTTGAAATAGAAAATACCAGTCATATTGTTTTATTATTTTTGTCTGTTTTCCAGAGATATTTTTCTAACTTGGATTTTTTCCTAAATTTAAATACATAGTTATGTTGTGATATGCATAGTTATTCTTTAGGATAATCTTATGTCTACTTGCTTAAGTCACTTCTATTAAATATTTACTTCTGGATATGATGATATATGCTTTTTTGTTTTGAAGTTCGGTAGAAACTTGCATGTCTGTGTAAGAAAACCCTGGTGTGTCTTTTGCATGTTCTCATCTAAAAATGCTTTTGTTGGGGTGTCTGGGTGGCTCAGTGGGTTAAGTCTCTACCTTCGGCTTGGGTCATGATCTCAGGGTCCTGGAATCGAGTCCCATGTCGGGCTCTCTGCTCGGTGGGGAACCTGCTTCCTCCTCTCTCTCTGCCTGCTTCTCTGCCTACTTGTGATCTCTGTCTGTGTGTCAAATAAATAAATAAAATCTTAAAAAAAAATCTTTAAAAGTGCTTTTGTTGTTGCTGGGTAGTGTTTTAAAAATAATGAAGAGCATTGTTTAAAATGAGTTCACTTTATTTTAAAATGAAATATGAAATTAAAGATTTAATCTTCATCTTCTCAACACCTAACCCTCATCCTTCAGAGGTAATCATAGCTAAAAATTTAGTGTGTATTCTCTTTAAAATTTTCTAGGAATAGCTCATTTTTCAATACAAATGGGATCATAAGCATTGCTTCAGTTTGTTTTTTTAACTTAAATATATAGTTTGATAATATTTCTGTATAGAAATTGTCTTTATTTCTTTTAAATAGTTACACTGTGTTTTACTTTACTGCTATACCAGTATTATATTAATATAGTTTCCGACTGAGCTATATAAGTTATGTATTTTGCTGTAATAGTGTTTGAGGAACATCCCTGTGTATATCTTTGTGTATCATTTGCTTCTTTCTTTTTGGGGTGGTGGAAGGGACAGAGGGAGGAAGAGAATCCTCAAGCGGACTTCGCAGCAAAAATGGGGCCCCACACAGGGCTCGATCCCACCACCCTGAGATCATGAGCTGAGCCGAAATAAAAAGTAGGAGGTTTAACTACCCAGGTGCCCCTTGCATACTTGCAAGGGGCACCTGGGTATGCAAGTATGATCCAGTCTGTGAAATGGAATTGCTTGTTCACAGGGTTGCACACTTAAATTTTTTCTTGTCATCATCAGATTGCCCTTCAAATAAGATTCTGTGTGTACGGCTGCCGGTGTAGGAAGAATGGGAGAGTGATGGCTAAGGGATATGAGAATTCTTTTGTGGAGTGCTAAAAATGTGCTGAAATTAGATTGTAAGGATGGTTGCCTAATTCTCTGATACAGTAAAAGCTGTTGAACTGTTACTTTAAATAGGTGGATATTATGGTATGGGAATTATGTGTATTTCAACAAAGCTGTTATTTTTTTTTTAATATTTTATTTATTTATTTGACAGAGAGACAGTGAGAGAGGGAACACAAGCAGGGGGAGTGGGAGAAGGAGAAACACACTTCCTGCTGAGCAGGAAGCCCGATGCGGGTCTCTATCCCAGGACCCTGGGATCATGACCTGAGCCGAAGGCAGATGCTTAACCTATTGAGCCACCCAGGCGTCCTTCAATAAAGCTATTAAAAAAGATTATGTCTGCTTATATTTGCACCAATAGTATATGAGAAATGTCTGTTTTTCTCATTTCATCAACATTCAATTCTAAACATTTTTCATTATTGTTGACATGAAAAATAGTATTTTGTTTTGATATTTACATTTATCAAAATGAGAATGAACATATTTTTTGTCTGTTTTAATTTTACTTTTAGGAGCTGTCCTTATAGTTTCCCATGTTTTCGTTGAATTGTTTGTCTTCATTGTGATTCCCGAGCAATTTTTTTTCTTTTTTTTTTTAAGGGAGTCTCAGATCTCTTCTGATTACACTTCTTGGTATTTCCTTCTCTCTCTCTCTCTCTCTTTTTTAAAGATTTTATTTACTTATTTGAGATAGAGACATGAACTTTACCACGAGTTGGGGAAGGAGCGGAGGGAGAAGCAGGCTCAATCCCAGGACTGAGCCACCCTTCCTGAGCAATATCTGTGTTAAAGAATTCCGGTCCTGGGGCGCCTGGGTGGCTGAGTCAGTTAAATGTCTGCCTTTGGTTCAGGTCATGATCTCAGCGTCCTGGGATTGAGTCCTGTTGGGCTCCCTGCTCAGTGGGGAGCCTGCTTCTCCCTCTGCCCCACTGCCCTGCTCATGCTGTCCCTCTCTCTCTCTCAAATAAATAAATAAAATCTTAAAAAAAAAAAATTCCGGTCTCTGTCATATATCTGCAAGTATTTTTCTCTGTCTTTGGTTTATTTGTTTTGTTTTGTTTAAATATTTTATTTATTTATTTGACAGAGAGTGAGAGATCACAAGTAGGCAGAGAGGCAGGCAGAGAGAGAGGGGGACAGCTCTCTACTGCACAGAGAGCCCGATGAGGGCTCGATGGGGGGCTCGATGCGGGGCTCAATCCCAGGACCCTGGGATCATAACCTGAGCTGAAGGCAGAGGCTTTAACCCACTGAGCCATCCAGGCGCTCCTGTGTTTTTGTTTTTGTTTTTGTTTTTAATGTATTCAAGTTTTCTCTTAAAAGCTGGATCTATCAGACTTTTCTCTATGGCTTCTGGTTTTTGTATCATACCTAGAAAAACACTTTTTGTTCTGAGATTATGAAAAAAATTTACTCATGTTTTTGCCTCTCCTTAAATCTTATTTTTGTATTTAAATTTCAGATCTATTTCAGAGGCTTTTGTCATGAGTAGTGATGGTAATCTAGGACTATCAATTTTAAGGTCTACAATAAAAAATTAGGAGGTTGTAATGTTTAAGTTAACGAAGGCAGGTAGTATAGAGAGAATTGATTCCTATGAAATTTTATACATATTACAGAGTTCATCTGTGTCATGAAGCATTCAGTGAAGGACTTGATTCTGTTTAAACTTTAGAGAGTCCTAAAATAGTTAATTAGCCTTAAGAAATCAAACTTTAAAAAATACAACTTTCATTTTAAATTTATAATTGTGTGGTAAATACCATGGATGTTGCATGAGTAATATTTGCAGTATTATTTTATTGTAGTTAAAAGCTTATAGTAGGTTTTTTTTTGTGCTTAAAAATATGTATACCCATAAGCTATTTAAAAGTGTTCTTTTACAAAAATGTTCTTTCAAATTTCCAGTTAATTTTGGGCATTACAGGAAAACATGTTCAGAGACAGTGATTCTTATTTTAACTTTAGCCTGTCATTCACAAACACACTTGAATTTGTTTGCCTTTGTAATTGTTAACACATTTCCTGTGATATCTACATCACAAAGTTCTGTGACAGTGAGCATCATTAAGCAGTGGGTTTTTTCTTTAGTATTCTTAAAAAAGATTTCTAACATAGATTAAGTTATTTCGAAAACCATTGTCACTGAAAATGAAATAAGAGACAACACAACAAGGGGAGATCAATTTTCAGAGCAACCATCAGTTTTCAGAGAGCAGATGGTAGAAATTGCTCTTTTTGTGAAATAAAATAGAAAATTTCCTTTGAACATCACTTTCACTTATATTGAACATTCTTACCTATTGTGTAAAAAGAGATGTTGCTTCCTTCTCACATGTGATGCCAATTAGGCATTTTTACCTTTGTGAATCTGCTAATTAAATATAGAATTTAAATAAATCCAAGATAGCAAAATTTACATTTTTGACCCAATAAATGATAAAATTGATATTTTCAAACATTTCATGTGAATATAAATTCAGATACACACAATCTCACAAAATATAATAATCATACAAAGGAATACCATTGTAAAAAACACCCAGGCAAGGAATTAGATCGTTGCTAATATTCTAGAAGCCTGCTGTCTGACTCTTCCCAAACATATTGTTTCCATCTTCTTTCGAGGTAACTACTGGGGCACCTGGGTGGCTCAGGTGGTTAAGTGGCCAACTCTTGATTTCGGCTCAGGACATGCTCTTGGGGTCTTAGGATCGAGTCCTGCATCCAGCTCGGTGCTCAATGACGAGTCTCCTTAAGGATTCTCTCCTTCTCCCTATGGCCTTCCCCCTAATCATGTGTGGGCTCTTTCTTTCCAATAAATAAAGAAATCTTTAAAAAGAGCAACTACTATCCTGATTCTGATTTTTCTGATGATAATTTACCTCCTTTGCTTTTAAAGTTGATCTTATCACCAATGCCAGCATCCTTAAAAGTGAAAATATTTTTATTTTAGTAGGTTTTAAATTTCATATAAATAGTACTAGACTTTATATATTCTTTTTTTTAAAAAAGATTTTATTTATTTATTTGACAGACAGAGATCACAAGTAGGCAGAGAGGCAGGCAGAAAGAGAGGAGGAAACAGGCTCTCTGCCGAGCAGAGAGCCCAATGTGGGGCTCGATCCCAGGACCTTGGGATCATGACTTGAGCTGAAGGCAGAGGCTTTAACCCACTGAGCCACCTAGGCGCCCCTAGACTTTATATATTCTATCACTTCTTTTGTTCAGTAGTACATTGGTGAATCTGCCATTTATCATCCCTGTTATGCCATCTAGACTTCTATTAAATGACTCAGCCACAATTCCTCTCCATTTATTGATGAGTCTATTCTAATTTTTGGCTTTTACAAACAGTAATTGTATGGCCAATCTTATACATATGTCCTGAGAAATGTGTGAGAGTTTCTCTGGGTAGTGGCTCTCAAAGTGCTGTCCATGAGCCCGCAGTCCCAAGATTCTTTTATGAGGTCTGTGAGGTCAAAACTTGTAATGATATTTAAATGTTATGTAATGGTATTTAATGTTTTTGTAACAATATTTTATAACGATACTTAAATGTTATTTATCTTTTTACCATGTCGACGATGGTGCAGATGCAATGCTGGGTGAACCTGTATCTTGGCCCAAATCAAGGCAGTGGCACCACATCGTTCTTGTGGTTGTTCTATTCTTCAGGGCCACACGGTCACAGGGGAAAAAAAAATGAACAATTTTACTTAGGAGTGTTTCTGATGAAACAAGCCATGAAACTCTTTATTTTATTAAATCAGATATGCATTCTTTTTGATCCCGAGTGAAGGAATGGAGCTTTGCAAAGAGAACTGAACGTTGCATACTGAAGGATGAAGGCTGCCCAGAAGAAACATGCTTGTGTGATTGTGTGAGTTAGGAACTGCTGCTGTTTTTGCAGAAGACTTTTTATTTGAAAGAATGACTGATGAACGGTGGTCATTCAGAGTTGGATATCAGGCAGACATTCTCTGAAAAATGAACAAAATGAACCTGTCTCACTGTGAGCTTGAGAGCTTTCTAATACTAAGACTTTTACCAAGACTTTTCTGATGAGAATGAGCATTGATATTAACCAATGTGAAGTTTAGGTATTGTACTACGAAATTTTTAATATTTGGAAATCTACATAACTCATTGAACTGATGTTTTCCACATGAGTAATGCATGCTGTCATAAGATCACACATTGGTTAAAAAGTCCATTCCAGGGACGCCTGGGTGGCTCAGTTGGTTAAGCAGCTGCCTTCGGCTCAGGTCATGATCCCAGTGTCCTGGGATCAAGTCCCACATCGGGCTCCTTGCTCGGCAGGGAGCCTGCTTCTCCCTCTGCCTCTGCCTGCCACTCTGTCTGCCTGAGCTCGCTCACTCTCTCTCCCTCTCTCTCTGACAAATAAATAAATAAATAAATCTTTAAAAAAAAAAGTCCATTCCAAGTTCAGGGTAGACCAACAGAACTTACTGTGACAGAGCATGAAAAGTTTCAGAATCCACAGCGCAAGTAACTTTAAAAATCTAATACTTGTGAGAGACAATCCATGATTATCTGAAAAGGGTGCTAAAATACTTTTTCCCTTTCAAACTACATATTTATGTAAGGAAGCATTTAAGGAAGAACGAATTCCAGTATTATACAGATTCTTTGAGATAGTAGAGGAGGAGGGAATACTTCTCAATTCATTTTATGAGATAGACCTGACACCAAAACCGGAAGGGAAAAAAATTAAATACCAGTAAAAGTAAAAACTTAACAAAATTCATTATCAATACACTGAGAAAATATTTTTAGTTAATAAATGACACTGGTACAATCTTTCATTTACCTGGAAGAAAATAAAATTAGATCATCGTCCTTTAAAAACAAAAAGAAACAAAAACAAATTCTGGATGTACTGAACAATCTGTAAAGGTCCAAACAAAAAGCCTCAAGACAACAGAAATCTTGCAAATAAAACAAAACTCTGGGAATCAGAAGATCTTTCTGACCTAAAACTTTTCCAAACCCAGGACATATAAAATAAATGAGAGCAGTATTCGACACAAGTGAAATAAAAGGCTTTGTGTAGTAAAAAAAAAAAAAAATGACAACAAACAAGATCAGTAGAAATATAATAGATTTGGGGAGAATATTTGGGACAGACTGTGTGTTAACATGTATAGCACACTAGGAGGTCCTATTGACCGACAGACAGAAATTTGGATCAAAATTGTGACAGGACATTTTCCAGAACAGATTCTTATAGACTCAGAATGTGTGAAAAGGGGCTAAGAGTAGTTTTCAGGGGAATGCAAGTCAGAGTAGTAAAGAGGTAATCACTCTTTTGGGGGAAAGAGAAATTTACTTTTATTTTATTTTATATTTCTTATATTTTATTTTATTTTTATTTTTAATTTTTTTGCCATAGGGAAAGAGACATTTATTCCACCCTGTAAGCACCTGAATTTACCTTTACCAGAGGGCAAAATCTAGTAACATGAATCCACCATGGACTCATCCACCTGTCTTCTGAGAATCTATAGCCACCCAAGCCCTGGTGTGTAGGACGCATGTATGAAAATTATTTGTGGTGGCGTTTGGATTAGAAAAATACTGAAAATAAGGTGAATTTGCATTAAGGGAACAAATTTTGTTTTCATAAAGGAATAGGTAGTAACAATGTAAAGGAATGAATAAAAACTACAGCAGGTGTGTTTTTTTTTTAAGATTTTATTTATTTATTTGACAGACAGAGATCACAAGTGGGCAGAGAGGCAGGTGGGGAGGGGGGGAACAGGCTCCCCACGGAGCAGAGAGCCCGACGCAGGGCTCGATCCCAGGATGCCGGGACCATGACCCGAGCCGAAGGCAGAGGCTTCAACCCACTGAGCCACCCAGGCACCCCTATAGCAGGTGTTTTAAGAGGGATTTACATGAGATATTGTTCAGAGAGAAAAACGAGATGCAGAAAAAATATATTTGTGTAAAACATTCATAATAAAACAATGTGTATTGCTGAAGGTATAGTGGTTTAAAGAAGGGAATTTGGTTTAACTCACACTTAACAGCCCAGGGTATGTAGGGAGTGCTCTGCTTTCTGACATCATCGGGGACCCAGGCTCCTGGGGAAGCTCTGCCATCTTCAGTGTGTGACTTCAGTCTCTGGGTCTGAGGTGGTGGTTGCTCACTGGTTCCTTCTCTTTTAAGAGTCATCCTTCAGAAAGAAAGAGAGCATGAAAAGAAAGCCACCTTATTTTAGATATCCAGTCAAAGTTGCCTGCAGCATTTCTGTCCCAGTACCCTCCTCAACTGTGGCTAGTCACGTGGTCACTCACAGCCTCTGGTGGTACGGCCCAGCCCAAATTTGGTGGTGGTGGGGGGACTCAAAGAAAGGAAAGGAAGACAGATATCTGAGGACACTGGCAGTTTGTGCTACAAAACCCCTTCCTGGTGTATGCCTGTGTATGTTTGTATGTGAGCTGTGAACATGGCGGGAGATATGCAGATGTACTAGGTTGTTACTAAGGGATATGTCATGCGGGTATTAACACTTCAGAAGGACATGGGGAGGAGAGGGAGAGAGTCAAATAAAAAGTGAACACCAAAGAGTCCAGAGAAGCTAAACAAAATAAACAAAAACTCAGTAAAGAATAGGACTGGGATTATGTTTGCGTTGCATGTAAATTATGTTTGTATATGATATATAGCAAAATATAAAAATTAGAAGAAAAATACCAGTATGCATTGTGTATGTTTAAATACCACTTCTTCTCTGACTATAAAGTTCTGAGGAGACTTGAAATGACTTCGGAGATTGCCATCCATCTCTAAGCCCCATGGATAAGGTAGCAAGAGAGATAGATGCATTGTTCTTTGTGCTGTGTTTAGAAATAAGCACAGTGAGTAACAGTTGGCATTATAAAATAATACAAGTGAACATTTTGAGAGTAGGGTATACTGGAGGTGTTAATCAGGAAGACTCTTAATTATATACACATGATAATATCTATCCCCTGACTAGTAACTAACAGAATTCTCTAAAAAATGGTTGTAACAATTAGGCATCTGAATAAGTACAGTGATGATTATTTTAGAAACAACCTCTTCTGCAATTTGCTGTGGTGATTGTCGAGATGTAGAAAGTGGGAGGAAGCAAATACATCATGCAGTTGTGTGGCTTTGGAAATTGCTGGGCAGTGCACATGGTTGACATCAGCAGTGTTTTTGAGCTTTTCTGCCTTACAGTTGACTTACTGTGTAGGTGCAGTAAATAAAGGCAGCCAATATTTCAAAGTCTGACATTTTCTGCTTCATGGAAAACTCATATAGTTTGTCGAGTTTTTCTCTGCATCAGAGTAAATCTTGCTCTTTTTGCATATTTTATTCCTTTTGATATGATTGTGGTAGTTGATCAACATTAAAGCTTTGAAATGACATTAAAAGGAGTTCATTGGTATTTTAAAATATGTAGCTGATGCCTGTTTAAATAACTCCAATACATTTTTCCTTACAAATTCATTCATAGTTATTATGCTGTTTTACTTTGGTATTGTATGGATTTCAGTATCAAATATTAAACTTTGCACCTGCAAAACTGCTAATCGTAAAAATACCATTCTGAATAAGAAATTTGCTCTTCTGTAAGAGTCAGTGTTGAATGCCTGAGTGAATAGACTGGTAAGTATTCCTTGTTTTCTTTAAAAAAAAACAACAACATTGAGGGGTAGGAAAAGAATAAATGAAACAAAATGGGATCGGGAGGGAGATAAAACATAAGAGACTCAATCTCACAAAACAAACTGAGGGTTGCTGGGGAGGGTATGTGCTATGGGGAGTGCTGTGAGGTGTGTAAACCTGGCGATTCACAGACCTGTACCCCTTGGGCTAATAATACATTATATGTTAATAAAAAAATAAATTAAAAAAATTACAAACATCAACAATAACAACAACAAATAAACCCTTAATTCAAAGCTCGAGAGTATTTAATTAAATAAAATGACAATGGTAATTGTCCTAAAATTTAACTAGTTATACTGTAAGTGGGATTTTTTAAACCCAAGGAGATTCTCTAATCCTAAGTGAGCACCTTCATCAGTTTTATTCACTTGGAAAGAATGTCCAACCTCAGAGCTATTCTTTGAAGCACATACTGCAGAGAAAATGAAGCCAAATGGACTTCCTAAATAAAATTTCCTAAGGTCTAAGTACAAATTTTAGAAATTCTCTTAAAAATAGCCTGGGGGCATGTCCTGTAGAGAGGGAGGTGATCCATTTTCAGATCCTTTAGTTTGGCAGTAGGTTGTCCCGTGGAATGTCTTGTCACACACACCTCGTATTCCCATGGCATCATCTCGTTCTCTTGCTGGCTGTGTGCTTCTTTTTCTAGAAGCGGGTGGTTTAGCCCTCAGGCGGTGGTTCAAGTAATTGAGTGGAACTTCCGGTCCTTTTGCACAGGGGACTTGGTCAGAGGAGGTAAAGCTCTCCTTTTTCCACTTACCCCAACTGATTCTTTTTTTTTTTTTAAAGATATTATTTATTTGACAGACAGAGATCACAGGCAGGCAGAGAGGCAGGCAGAGAGAGAGGAGGAAGCAGGATCCCTGCTGAGCAGAGAGCCCGATGCGGGGCTCGATCTCAGGACCCTGGGATCATGACCCGAGCTGAAGGCAGAGGCTTTAACCACTGAGCTACCCAGGCGCCCCCCAACTGATTCTTTTAAGATATTTTTGAAGGGCCAGATGGCTTAGACAGGTATGTTGGTTCCAAACCTAACTCCTTTTCCATCAGAGAATTGATAGATGAAAACACAACACGTTGAACAATGGCTGATCTTAGAAATAGCGTAAAAGTCCTTGCATTTCTTATGCATTGCTTTCAGCAGGGCTTCTCTGCCAACTCTCCTTAATGGCTCTGTCTTCTTACTTGACATCAGAAGTTCTATAATTTAGGCTCAGTTTTTCATTTGTCTAAATTTTAAAACTTAATTTTAACATATACATACTTGTGTACTTATATGTCTGCATAAGTATTGTGCACAAAGAATACAAATGGGACTACAAAGTTTAATTATTTTATTCAGCAAATATGATGAGAAAAGCCCCTAAAACTTATATTTCAGGTCCAGAAAAGAAGGGAAGAAAGTACAGTGCAAACTGACTGTGGGCCATGTTGAATACAAAGTGTTACAAGGTATACTGAGGAAGGAAAAGTTGCTGTTTTCTGGGAAGTCTGAGGAAGATTTCACGGAGGGAATGACATTTGATCCATGAGATGTGAAAAGGCAAAGAACACATGGAAGCAGGAAGCCAGGGTGCGTGTTTAGCTGCAGCTTGTAGACCTCCTGGCTGATGGTACAGGGAAAAGAAAAGAAGAGGGGGGTGTGGTAAAGTGACACATGTATGTTGTTGCCAAGTCAAGGCCCAGGAAGCTATTGGAGTTTTGACCTGGCTTTGAGTTTCATGACTTGGGGATGTTGAGGGTCAGGGAAAAGGAGGAGTAAGATAAGGGAGTTATTTATATGTAGTGACTATTATTTTGTATCGAATGTTGAATTGTACTAGAACAACGAACAGGAATTAGCTAGGAGGTGGTGGAAAATAGGAAAGACCTGAGTCTGGAGATGGACGGTTATGACTCACCTGTTGGGAGATTAGAGCTCAATCTGGATAAAATCCCCAAAGGCAGAACATGTACGGGAATATACTTGTCAGGATATAAAATCAATGCACAGAAATCAGTTGCATTTCTATATACCAACAACAAGACAGAAGAAAGAGAAATTAAGGAGTCAATCCCATTTATAATTGCACCCCAAACCATGAGATACCTAGGAATAAACCTAACCAAAGAGGCAAAGAATCTATACTCAGAAAACTATAAAGTACTCATGAAAGAAATTGAGGAAGACACAAAGAAATGGAAAAATGTTCCATGCTTATGGATTGGAAGAACAAATATTGTGAAAATGTCTATGCTACCTGAAGCAATGTATATGTTTAATGCAATCCCTATCAAAATACAATCAATTTTTTTTCAAAGAAATGGAACAAATAATCCTAAGATTTATGTGGAACAAAAAAAGACCTCGAATAGCCAGAGGAATGTTGAAAAAGAAAGCCAAAGTTGGTGGCATCACAATTCCACACTTCAAGCTCTACTTACAAAGCTGTCATCATCAAGACAGTATGGTACTGGGGCACCGTGGCTCAGTGGATGTGTAAAGTGGGTTAAGCCTCTGCCTTCGGCTCAGGTCATGACCTCATGGGATCGAGCCCCACATCAGGCTCTCCTCAACGGGGAGCCTGCTTTCCCTGTCCCCACCCCCACCTGCCTCTCTGCCTACTTGTGATCTCTGTCCAAAAAAGAAAAAAAAAAAAAGACAGTATGGTACTGGCACGAAAACAGACACATAGATCAATGGAACAGAATAGAGAGCCCAGAAATAGACCCTCAACTCTATGGTCAACTAATCTTTGACAAAGCAGGAAAGAATGTCCAATGGAAAAAAAGACAGTCTCTTCAACAAATGGTGTTGGGAAAATTGGACAGCCACATGCAGAAAAATGAAACTGGACCATTTCCTTACACCACACACAATAATAGACTCAAAATGGATGAAAGACCTCCATGTGAGACAGGAATCCATCAAAATCCTTGAGGAGAACAGAGGCAGCAACCTCTTCAACTTCAGCCACAGCAACTTCTTCCTAGAAACATCGCCAAAGGCAAGGGAAGCAAGGGCAAAAATGAACTATTGGGACTTCATCAGGATCAAAAGCTTTTACACAGCAAAGGAAACAGTTAACAAAACCAAAAGACAACTGACAGAATGGGAGAAGATATTTGCAAACCACATATCAGATAAAGGGCTAGTGTCCAAAATTTATAAAGAGCTTGTCAAACTCAAAACCCAAAGAACAAATAATCCAATCAAGAAATGGGCAGAGGACATGAACAGACATTTCTGCAAAGAAGACATCCAGATGGCCAACAGACACATGAAAAAGTGCTCTACATCACTCGGCATCAGGGAAATACAAATCCAACCACAATGAGATACCACCTCACCCCAGTCAGAATGGCTAAAATTAACAAGTCAGGAAATGACAGATGCTGGCGAGGATGTGGAGAAAGGGGAACCCTCCTACAGTGTTGGTGGGAATGCAAGCTGGTGCAGCCACTCTGGAAAACAACATGGAGGTTCCTCAGAAAGTTGAAAATAGAGCTACCCTTTGACCCAGCAATCACACTACTGGGTATTTACCCTAAAGATAAAATGTAGTGATCTGAAGGGGCACGTGCACCCAAATGTTTATGGCAGCAATGTCCACAATAGCCAAACTATGGAAGGAACCTAAATGTCCATGGACAGATGAATGGATAAAAAATATGTGGTATATCTATACAATGGAATACTATGCAGCCATCAGAAGAAATGAAATCTTGCCATTTGCAACGATGTGGATGGAACTAGAGTGTATTATGCTGAACGAAATAAGTCAACCAGAGAAAGACAATTATCATATGATCTCCCTGATATGAGGAAGTTGAGAAGCAAAGTGGGGGGGTTTGGGTGTAGGGAAGGAAAAAATGAAACAAGATGGGATCAGGAGGGAGACAAACCATAAGGGACTCTTAATCTCACAAAACAAACTGAGGGTTGTGGAGGGGAGGGAGGTAGGGAGAGGGTGGTTGGGTTGTGGTCATTGGGGAGGGTATGTGCTATAGGGAGTGCTGTAAAGTGTGTAAACCTGGCAATTCACAGACCTGTACCCCTGGGGCTAATAATACATTATATGTTAGTAAAAATAAAAAATTTAAAAAATATCACCAAAGGCAAGTGTTTACCTATAGTGAAGGAAACCGCGGGACTGACTAGAAGAATGGCAGAGACAGAGAAACCCCCTCTGAGGAGCAAGAGGAGAACCACAACATCAGAGTCACAGAAGCTGAGCAAAAACGACCCTTCTGCAAATCACTGAAGACAAAAGCATGGACTTTGCTCTTAGAATTGGTGATCAAAGGGCTTTTGGAGTAGAATGACAATTAGGTCACATTGTGACCTTTGAGATTGCAGTTTTAATGAAGGGTGGAAGACATTCTTAAAGGAAGGGAAGAAGTGGAAGTACAGAATGTGGAATATATGCACGATGAAAAGGTCCTTAGTTAAAAAGGGGGAAAAAAGAAAAAAACGAATGATAGTTTGTGGGGAAAGCTCAGATATTGAAAGAGCAGTTTCTGCCGGTATCCTTCAAATGGGATTTAAAAAAATTAAATATTAATTTAATTGATCGATTAAATATCATGAGGAAGATGTGTGTAAAGTACTAAATGATCTAAAAAATAAAAAAGGTAGGAGCTCTTAAAACATTAAAAGAAGTTTTTAGGGAACAGAAAATCATAGCATGTTTTAGAGTAGCAGTGACTTATGAGTTATGTGCCTGTCCCTCCTCTCTTCCCTAGTTATGCCAGTTTTTCTGTCCCAAGCAAACATTTCTCATTAAAACCATAAGACTATTTATTTAGAAAGCATCTTGTTTTTTTTGCTAGCAGAGGGAGAGAATCTCAAGCAGGCTCCACTCTCAGGGCAGAGCCAGATCAGGGCTTGATCTCAGGACCTTGAGAACATGAGCTGAGACCAAATCAAGAGTTGGGCGCTTAACTAACTGAGCAACCCAGGCGCCCCTAACTCTCATATTTAACCCTCAGCTTTATTTAGCTTGCGTTCATTAGCTGGACCCAGACTGCTGAGTATGAATCAGGCTTTATACTTCTATGGCTGGGTGACCTGGAGCAGCTACCTCTTTGTGCTTTAGTTTTGCTATTTGTAAAAAGGAGATGGGAAGAGTACCCACTCGCAGATGCCATTGTGAGGATGACATGAAATAATGAAACAATCCATATACATTTTTAGGATCAAAGCCTTGCAAGTTGTTTTATTTTTAATTTTTATTTTATGAACATAGACTGGATTATTTGCTTCAGGGGTACAGGTCTATGAATCATCATCTTACACAATTCACAGCCCTCACCATAGCATATACCCTCCCCAGTGTCCATCACCCAACCACCCCATCCCTCCCGCATACCCTCCTCAGTGTCCATCACCCAGCCACCCCATCCCTCCCACCCACACCCCCCAGCAACCCTCAGTTTGTTTCCTGAGATTAAGAGGCACTTACAGTTTGTCTCCTTCCCCTAGACATTTCTGCAGAGCTTTGCAAGTTTTATATAATCAGTCATGTATTTGTTTTTCTGCTTCTGTAATTTTTTCTTTTCACTCCTTTCTGCTGCTGCTACTGAAATTGATAACTACAGATGGTCCTTGACTTAAGTCAAGGTTTGACTCAATGGTTTGACTAATGCTTTTTTGACTTTATGGTGGTACTAAGGCGATACACATTCGGTAGAAACCATACTTCAGATTTTGAATTTAGCTCTTTTCTTGGGCCAGTGGTATGCGGTGCGATCATCTCTTATGACGCTGGGCAACAGTGTTCTGTTGCATGAATATGCCATAATTTGTTTATCCATTGATCTATTAATCACCCTTTGGTTTGTTTTCAGTTTTGGCTGTTATGAATAAGGCTACCATGAAAATTAATGTACACGTTTTTGGTTGACTTATGTTTTTAGTTCTCTTGGCTAAAACTGCTAAACTGCTTTCCAAGTAGTTGTACAATTTTGTACTCCTATCAGCAATGCCTGAGAGTTCAAGTTGTTCCATATCCTCACCAGCACTTGATACTGTCAGTTAAAAAGTTATTTTAATTTGAACAGGGCTATAAACAGCAAAGAAATTGAATCAGTAATAAAAAGTCTCCCAACAAGTCCAGGGCAGATGGTTTCCCAGGGAAATTCTACCAAACATTTTTTTTTTAATTTTTTTTAAAATTTGAGAGCAAGCAAGCATGGGAGCACAAGTGGGGAGGGGGAGTAGAGGGAGAGGGAGAAGCAGACTGCCCTCTGAGCAGGGAGCCCAACACAAGGCTCAGTCCCAGGACCCTGAGATCATAACCTGAGCAGAAGGAAGACACTTAACTGGCTGAGCCACCCAGGTGCCACTTTACCAAACATTTAAAGAAGAGTTAGGCTTATAACAAATCCAAAGAGGTAGAAGATCTGTACTCTGAAAACTATAGAGCATTTATGAAAGAAATTGAAGATAATACAAAGAAGTGGAAAAACATCCCATGCTCATGGATTGGAAGAAGAAATAGTTTTAAAATGTCTGTGCTACTCAAAGGAGTCTTCACATTTAATGCAACGCCTTTCAAAACACCAGCAGCATTTTTCACAGAGCTAGAACAAACAATCCTAAAATTTGTATGGAACCACAAAAGACCCTGAATAGCCAAAGCAATCTTAAAAAAGAAGAGCAAAGCTGGAGGCATCACAATTTCAGACTTCAAACTGTATTAGTACTGCAAAGCTATAGTTATCAAGACAGTATGGTGGCAGAAAAACAGACATATAGATCAATGGAACAGTATAGAAAACCCAGAAATGGACCCACAACTATGGGGTCAACTAATCTTTGACAAAGCAAGAAAGAATACCAAATGGGAAAAAAATCTCTTCAACAAATGGTGTTGGGAAGACTGGACAGCTACATGCAGAAGAATGAAACTGGACTGATTTCTTACACCAGACACAACAGTAAATTCAAAATGGGTGAAAGACCTAAATGTGAGATAGGAAACCATCAAAATCCTAGAGGAGAACATAGGCATCAACTTTTTTTTTTTTTTTAAAGTAGGCTCTACATCTAACATGGAGCCTACCATGGGGCTTGAACTCACGACCCTGAGATCAAAGCATGAGCTGAGATCAAGAGTTTGACACTTAACTGACTCAGCCACTCAGGCACCCCAGACTGCAACCTCTTTGACCTTGGCCATAGCAACTTCTTCCTAGACATGTCTCTGGAGGTAAGGGAAACAAAAATGAACTATTGGGATTTTATTTATTAAGATAAAAACCTTGTGCACAGTGAAGGAAACAATCAACAAAACTTAAGAGGCAGCCTATGGAATGGGAGAAGGTATTTGCCAATGACGTATCTGATAAAGGGTTAGTGTGCAAAATGTAAAGAATTTATCAAACCTAACACCCCCAAAGTCCCCCAAAATGACAAATAATCAAAAAACCAAATAATTCAGTTAAGGATTGGGCAGAAGATAGGAATAGGCATTTTTCCAAAGACACACAGATGGCTAACAGATATATGAAAAGATGCTCAACATTACTTGTAATCAGGGGAATGCAAATCAAAACCATGATGAGATACTGCTTCACACTTCTCAGAATGGCTAAAATTAACAACGTGGGAAAAACAGATGTTGGTGAGAATTTGAAGGAAAGGGAACCCTTTTACACTATTGGTGGGAATGCCAATCCAGAAACATTATGGAGATTCCTCAGAATGATAAAAGTAGAACTATCCTACAACCCAGCAATGCACTACTAGTTATTTACCCAAAGGATAAAAAAATACTAATTTAAAGGGACACATGTACCCTGATGTTTATAGCAGCATTATCAACAATATTCAAATTATGGAAAGAGCCCAAAAGTCCATCCACTGATGAATGACTGTGTCACACACACACAGATACACACACACACATGAATATTACCCAGCCATCAAAAAGAGTGAAATCTTGCCATTTTCACCAACATGGATAGAGCTAGAATATATTATGCTAAGTGAAATAAGTCAGTCAAAGAAAGACCAATACCCCATGTTTTCACTCATATGTAGAATTTAAGAAACAAAACAGATGGATATAGGGGAAGTTGTAAAAAAAAGAGAGGGAGGAAAATCTTAGGAGACTCTAAATGACACAGGACAAACAGGATTGCTAAAGGGGAGGTTGATGGGGGACGGGCTGGATGGGTGGTAGGGATTAGGAGAGCACTTGTTATGATGAGCACTGGGTGTTGTATGTAAGTGATGAATCACTAAATTTTACTCCTGAAACCAATATTATATTGGATGTTCACTAGAATTTAAATAAAAACTTAAAAAAAAAGATAATCAGCTTAATTAAACTTTCTGAATAAAATTTCTAATACCCTTTTACAGGTTAAGAGTCCTGTAGGAAATAACTAACAATAAATAATCTAATAACATAAAGATATATATTTGTTTTACAAGCTTGGGTAAATATGAAGAAGTCATACTTTTAAAGACATCTGTGTGTATGGTATGTGGAAGCAACAAAGACTAGATTAACTAAAATTCCCGAATGAGATCTATCTTGAAATAAACTGATACCAGTTGCCATTAAGAAAAATTATTTTAGCCCATTGAAGTTGTATCTTGTTGTAGTTTTAAAAAATAATATTAGACTTTATTTTTTTAGAACAGTTTCAGGTTTAGGAATATTAAGTCCCTATTATTACCACGTTGTATCAGTATGGTACGGTAATTAGAACTGATGAACCAGTTTTAATAGGTTAGTATTAACTAAAGTCCATGAATCATTTGAATATCTTCTTTGGGATATATATATATATATATATATATATATATATATATATATAGTTCTATGGGTTTTGACAAATGTATAATGTCGCATATCCATCATTATAGTATCATATAGAATAGTATACCCTAAAAATCTTCCCCTTCTCCATCTCTTCTTCTCTCCCTTCCTCCCCTGAACCTCTGGTACCATTGATCTTTTTACTATCTCTTTAATTTTGCCTTTCCCAGAATGTCAGGAAGTTGGCCTTTCACTTGAGATTGGGCACGTTCAGGATGGCATGGCCATAGACCAGATGGGTGGCCTTTCAGAAGGACTTCTAATTAGCAGTGCGCATTAAAGTTTCCTCCATGTCTTTTTCTGGCTTGATGTCATGGTTGTTCTAATTTGTGTTTTCTGATGGCTAATGATAATATCTTTTCATATGCTTCTGGCCCATTTATATATCTTTTTATGTGAAGTATTTTTTTTAATGCTATCACATTTTTTAAGGATTTATTTATTTGAGAGAGAGAGAGAGAGAGAAAGCCCGGGGGAGGGGCAGAGGGAGAAAGAGTTCCAAGCAGACTCTGCATTGCACGTGGAACTTGACATTGGGCTTGATCTCAAAACCCTGAGATCAGGACCTGAGCCGAAACCGAGTTGGGTGCCCAACTGACTAAGCTACCCAGCCGCTCCTCATGCTATTACATTTTAAAATAAATTTAATTTAAAGTAAAATAAAATTATTTTATTTAAAATAAATAAATTTAAAATAAAAGGTTATTTGCCATTTTATTATTAAGTTGTAAGAGCTCTTTTTATATTCTGAACACAATTATATTTTATATTCTAGATACTTTTTATATTCTGGATACAAATTATATTTTTCTATTCTGCATACAAATGGGAATTTTGTTATTTGATACATACATAAGTAGGAAGTCTTAGTATTGCTAGGATGAATTCCTCTATTACTATAAAATATCCCTCCTATCTTTTCTTGTAGTTTTTTGGTTTGTGTGGCATATCTTTTCATACTCTTTAATTTTTGTGTCTTTATGTTTAAAACAGATCAATTGTAGACAGCATATAATGGCGTCATTCTTTAAAAATGTAGTTTGTCTCTGTCATTTATTAGAGTGGTTAGTTCATTTAAGTCTAATGTAATTATTGATATAGCTGGTTGGTTTTCAGTGTACTTTCTTGGTATTTGTTTCCACTGGCACCTTATTTTTTCCACTCCTTTGTTGTCCTGTTTTCATTTATTCATTTAAAAACTACTGGGGTGGAGAGGGATGGGGTGGCTGGTTTAGGGACACTGGGGAGGGTATGTGCTATGGGGAACGCTCTGAATTGGGTAAGACTGATGGATCACAGACCTGTGCCCCTGAAGCAAATAATACATTCTATGTTAATAAAAAAAGTTATTTCATTTAAATTTTTCTATTGAATTCTTCATTATATATGCTTAGATATTTTTCTTTATTGGTCGTTCTAGGGCTAAAAATGTGCTTCCTTCCCCTGTCAGAGTCTCTACTGTCAAATCAGCACCACCTCCTGCTGGAGCGTCCTGCTCTCTTCTTCCTATGTTGCAAATCTAATGATTCAAAAACAGTATAATTCAGTTTAACCCTGATTCTCTGTGCTATTGTTGACATAGTTCTACATTAAACCTCACCTTCCAGTGTTGTCAATTTTGCACTAAATAGTTGTCTTTTGAGGAAATTAGGAGAAGAGAAAACCGCTCTTCTGTATGTATCCACTTATCTACTCCTCCAGGCCCTCTTCTTTCTTTCAAATCTGGGTTTGTATCTGGTATAACTTCCTTTCATCCTTAGGAACATCTTTTATTATTTCTTGTAGTGCAGTTCTACTGGTGACAACTCCTGTCAGCTTTCCTTTTATCTGGAATGATTTTTTTTCTTTCCCTTTCAGCACGTCTGAGATATTATTCCTTTGTCCTCTGGCCTCTATTGTTTCTCATGAGGAGCGAGCAGTCATTCTTATTATTGTTCCCCTGTAGATCATGTCTCCTTTCTTCTGGCTGTTAAAGTTTTCTCTTTATCTTTGGTTTTCAGCAGTGTGACTGTAATGTGCCTAAATGTTTTCTCAGAGTTCACGGAGCATCTTGGATCTCTAAGTTAGTATTTATTTTTTCTCAAACTTGGGAAGTTCTTGGCCATTATTTCTTTAACTCACTTCCCTTTTCAGGTATATTAGACTCTTTGATTTTGTTCCACAGCTGCCTGAAGTTTTGTTCATTTTTCATTAATTCTTTAATTTTTTTTCCTCTCAGTCATGGGGTTAGATCATTTCTATTGGTGTGTCATCAAATTTATAGACACTTTCTTCTGCCATCCCAAAGGTATTGCTAAGCTTATCTAGGGATTTTTTTTCCCCTCTCAGTTGTTATAATTTTCTATTCTGGAATTTCTACTTGTTTCTTTTTATAATTCCATTATGCTGCTAAGAGTCCTTGTCTGTTCTCTCATTAAAATGAATACATAATTTTTAAAATATATTTTCCTTTAGTTCTTTGCAGTATTTATATTAACTGCTTTAAAGTCTTATGTGCCCAGTAGGTTCCTCTTGGGCCTTATTAGCTCCTTTTACTTATTTGTTCTTGCCTATAGACAACATTTTTCTTTTTTTCATGTGTATTAATTTCTGTGTATAAGACATTGTCATTGTAGATGATACATTTTTGAGTCCTCTAGATTCTGTGGTCTTCTGCCATACAATGGTGATTTTCTTTTCTTTTTTTTTTTTAAAGATTTTATTTATTTATTTGATAGAGAGTGAGAGAGATAATGACAGGGGAGAAGGTCAGAGGGAGAAGCAGACTCCTCATGGAGCTGGGAGCCTGATGCAGGACTTGATCCTGGGATTCTGGGATCATGACCTGAGCCAAAGGCAGTTGCTTAACCAACTGAGCCACCTAGGCGTTCCCAAAGGTGATTTTCATTGTTGTCGTTCTAATGGGCCATTCAAGTATTGGTCAGTTACCTCTAACTTGTGTAAACTTGACTTTACATTCTATTAAGGGAAAAATGTGGAAAGCCAAAGATATTTCCCAAACTCCTCCAGCATGGTAAGATCTAATCTACAAGTTCTGTCTCTTCTGAAGATCTTGTAAAGGCTTGCTTTTAGACTTTACTGGGGTAGGTTTACGATAAGCCTGAAGTGTGGCTTTAGGTGGATGGGGAAGTCTTCCCAAGTTGTTAGGAAGCTGTCTTCAGTTTGCTTGGGCTGGGCCTTCAGTGTCTCACAGCACCGTGTCATCTGGTGTCTGTTGTATTTCCTACTTTAGAGCAATCCAGCTGTGCTATTTACCCAGTGTGTGCACCTGGTGCACCAGATGCACACACATTCCCTCCCCATGCTCAAGGGCTGGCAGGGCTCCTGCTGGCAGTTCCCACGTTCCTGGTCCCTCTACTTAAGATTCCAGCTTCTTCAACTGTCCTGAGCTCTGACCTTTGCCTTCCCAGTTCGGTAGAACTTTGGGGCTCCACTTGGACTGTGCTTGTGCCCATGCAGAGAGCCAGAACAATAGTGGGGCTCAGCTTAGGAGGATGGCAGTATCACACTGCCTGTTTCCTAATACCTGGGAATGGTCACCTCCTGTATTTCATTCCATTTTGTGCTTGTTAACACTGGGAGGTAAGTTTGGTACTAGTTACTCCATTATAACCTGAAGTAGAGCTCCATGGTTCTTCAGTTTGAAATTGATAGTGTATATACTGAGCCCAGTTAAAGAAAATTTAAATGTTTGGAATAGATTTACGGGGACAGGAGGTCAAACAAATTAGAAGTGCTCTATTCAGTCTTTTAGTTTCAGTCTTTGTGTTAAATTAAGCAAGGCTGTTTACTCTCTTTCCATATGCATATGGTATATGTATATAGATGCACATAGATGTATGCATATCTATATATCTATATCTTGTGTCCTGTATTGTCTTTACATACTATACTAGTAAAATTGCTTCTGTATTCTAATTCTGATAATTTGTCATGAATCATGCCCCTGAGTACAGGCAGAAATATAGACTATTTTTTTGGTGTAAAGGTAAGAGTTTCCAGAAAGAGATACTTCCTTATTATTATTATTTTAGGATGGCAGTAGAGAAACTGTCTATTTAATAGAACCCTGATGATAACTTGTTGTTCTCTCTCTTAGCCAAGTTATCAAATGTTACATTGGCTATATTGGGACAAACCATCCTCTTCCTAATAAGATGAAGTGAAAAAGGACACAAAATCACATTAGGTTAATCTTGCCAAAATCTAGTAAATCTAATGATCAGGAAACATCAGACAAATCCAAACCGAGGGACATTCAGTGATTCGCTATACTCTTCTAAAATGTCAAAGTCAAGAAACACAAAGAAAGGCTGCCCTAGATTAAAGGAGATACAGTTGATATGTTACTTAAGGGCAGTGTGTGATCCTGAATTGGATCTTGGAATGGGGAAGAAAAATACCTACAAATGGCGTTATTGTGATAACTGATAAAGCTTGACTATAGACTATGCACTAAGTAATATTATTGTGTTGTTACATTTTCTAATTTCGATAATGGCTGTGGTTACGGAAGATGGCACCTTTGTTTTTTAAGGAAATATACACTGAAGTTTTTAGGGACAAAGGAGCAGGATATCTCTAGCTTTCTCACAATGGGTTCAGAAAGTAGTTTTATGTATGTCTCTAAGTAGATATAGATATTAAAAATGATAAAGCCTATCAGGCAAAATATAAACCGTTTGTGAATCTGGGTAAAGGGATATGGGAGCTCCTTGTACTATATTGTAAATTTTCTTTAAGTTTAATATTATACCAAAGTAAAAATTATACCAGAAAAGTCAAATTTAGATATGTCTCTGTGGTTGCAAGAACAGAGACCCATCGAGCTTCCTTGAAATAAAAAGGAATGCAGAAAACCTTCAAATTCAAGCACGCTTATTGTCATGGACACTATTAGGGCCTGAGTTTGCTTACTTGACATTGAAGATACTGTATGGTTTCTAGTCTTTGCTATGTTGGTGTATGTGGTTTGCTCTCTTCTCTGTAATGGATTCCTTTACTTTCACTCAGTTGCTGCCCCTCTAAAACTTGTTTGTTCCTCAGAGTCGCCAACCTGCTGCCCTAGGTCACATTCTTGAGAGAGAGCATCAGAACGATTATTATTCAACTAATGGATTGGTTAAGCATGTGTCAGGTGTTTATTCCTAATCTGGTCAACCAAGATTGAAGTGGAACAGATGGGAGAAGGTGGTTTGGATTATGGCAACATAGTTCCATGGCATTTAGGGCTGCCCCTCAGAAGCAAAGGGTATGACAAATTCTCTCAAAGGTGTTGGGGAAAGATAGGGCAATGAACTGTCTCCCATATCTGCCCAGCTTGCTTATATTGCTTTTTGAGTTTGATTACTTTTTAAAAGACTCCTACAATGCTTCTGTTGAGGATCTTCACACGGATTTAGATCACCCAGCCCCCTTCCTGCTAAAATGAAGAAGTAACAAAGGGAGTTAGAGGCAAAAGAATGGAAACATTCACAGTCTCTTCCTTGTGTGTAGTAAATGGATGACTGCTTTCCTCTCCACCACTCATTGTTTAAAAAATCATGAGACTGTTAACTTCTGTTTGTGAAAGTTTTAAATTTTATTTTACTGTGTTGACTTGATCATGCATGTTTATCTTAAATTCAGATTCATTACTTTTTTGAAATAGCAATTGAAACATATAAAGTATATTTCAGAAATTTTCAAGAGAGTATTTTGACAGGACATTTGTAATATTTTAGAAGAAAATTTTCCTGAAGGTTGTAAACCTTTTTTGAGTACCTACTTTTTGCCAAGCATTGTCCTGAGGATAGTTACTTAAACGATATCATTGAAAATAAGCTTCACAGCTCATTGAGGTAAGGGTAATTAATCTTAACTAGCACAAGATGAAATAGAATCTCAAAATGGTGACTTGCCCAAAGTCACAACAGTTAATGTAGTGGGATTAGAATTCAAAATAGAAATTAGATCTGTTAGACTCCAATGTATATACTCTTTCAAAGGGTAAGGAATCAGGTGCTCAAACACGTTTACATTTGAGATAATCAGTTTCATATTTTTCAACTTAAAACCTGTCACTATTATTCTTTTAATTCTGAGATGTGCCCATTATTAACAAGGATTTGTTACATTTAGGCTGGCTTCACTCAGAACGCTGGTACAGTAGGTGTTGGTTTGATAAGGATGGGAGTTGTTAATGAATTCTCGAAAGGACATCAAGTTCCTTCCTTGAAGTAGTCAGGGTCTATGATTCCAGGAGACAGAAAATCTGTTAAGAGAAATGTGTCATGATCAGTCATATGCCACGATTGTGGACATTCACTCTCAAATGGTCATATTTAGGGGCACCTGGGTGGCTTAGTGCGTTAAAGCCTCTGCCTTCGGCTCAGGTCATGATCCCAGGGTTCTGGGATCGAGCCCCACATCTGGCTCTCTGCTCAGCAGGAAGCCTGCTTCCCTTTCTCTCTCTTTGCCTGCCTCTCTGCCTGCTTGTGATTGCTCTCTCTGTCAAATAAATAAAATCTTTTAAAAAATGGTCATATTTAAGTATGTAGGTAAATAAGAATAGTTTTAATGAGCATGTAAATGTGAGAAAAGAAAAAAGTAGAAAGGTTGAATAGAGGCTCAAAAATAGTAAACAAAGGCTAAACTACTATTGAATTTAGCAAAATATCAATTTAAGATGACTTCTTTTGAGGGTGGAGTGGGGTGGGGATAAGTGCTGAATCTGTATTTAGTAGTCTCCGTTTTGCCTGTGCAGTGAAATTCATTTGAAAATGAGCTTGGAAGTAATCAAAGAATGTAATCAACGTGTTGGTAAGATGATGTGATTGCTAGACCAGTGGCCATAAGAAAAAAGTGGAAAATGATACTTTAACATCAGGAATTCTTTTAATTGTGAGCTTTTGCCAGAGGGAAAAGTATGTTAATAACACCTTCAAAATGTTTTTCTTGAAGTTGGACATAAAAACAAAAATGCTGGAAGCTAAATGTCATGAGGAGAAGCTTAAACTGCAGCAGAAACATGATGCCGACGTTCAGAAGGTAGGGTATCTGCCGGAATGTTCTAGGTCTTGTAACCAGCATCCCTGCATCCACTTATTTATGTACTTAGAACAGCCTGGGCTATAAATGGAATTTGCTAAATTAATAATTTGGCAAAAGTTGATCTTTAAACTTCATCTTCTGAACAAATGTGTCCATGTAAGTATCCTGATGGTTTGCCTTGCCCTGTAGTTCTTCCTCTGTTTGAAGGCTGGCCTTCTCGTAGTCCATAATCTGCATGCTGTCATTACCTTTGTAAAAGCTGAAGTAAGACATCAGCTGTAGACACGAGTTGTTCTTTTAGTCTGATCCTGTGTTGGGTTTCTGGAAATTAAAATTTTCTTTTTCATTGGCAATGGAACTTTTGGGCTTAGTTCTGTTTGGTGTAGACTGCATGCATTGTGACGGGGTAGCACAGAATGTGGGCTTCTTGGTCCACTGGCTCATTGGATTTATGCCTTTTAATGTTGCAGGGTTTTTTTTAAAGAAAATTTATTTTTCTTTTTTAATGGGCATAGCACTAATAATAATTAATTTATAGTTATCCCACATGGAATTTGAATGATTAGTATATTTTAGTACTGATTTAAAAAGTTGGGTGATATTTTTATATATTTTAATACATGAAGTTAATCCAAGTAAAAATTTGGAATTTCCCGCTTCACAGCAAAGCCTGATCCTGCTTCCCAAAACTGAGTGACAGAGGTGGTAGCAGGGACTTGAGGCCACACATCACATACCCTAGCTTTCTTAAAAGCTGAAAATATATTAATATTTAGTCAGGTGTCTATTTGGCTCATTTTCTTTCAAAGCAACAAGAAGGAAACCACTGATTGAAAATTAAAAGGAGAAAAAATATTGAATCCTTTTCCTTCTTCTTTCTTCTTTCCCGTTCACATTTTAAAGGCCTGTATTACCGTCTGTTCTTACTAGAATTTTACCTTAGCTTAAATTGGTTAGATAAAAACAGTTCTCTATCACAAATATGTTAGAGATTTAGTAATGCAATTTTAATATAACATAATTATATATCCAAATGAAATAGAATATATTGATGTATAATATAAATAAGTATAAAAATATATTTGGAAAATCATGGTAGTAGAGTTTGAAATAGGCTTCTTGGTATGTCCGTTACAAAAATCTATTCTAAGAAAAACATTTAATAATAAAATTCTTTCCAGGAATTTTTCTTTTAAAATAAATTCTGCATGAAAAAAGAAAGCAATGCAACTAGTTTGAAATGCCAGGTAAAATATAAATAAAATCCTTGACCTTATGCCAGATTTGGAAAGTATACTCATCAGCTTGTTGCTTAGATGGCATTTTCTAAGTGTCAGGCATTGGGGAGGAACAAAATTAGAGTGTTTTATCTTTTTGCATACATTCTTTTCCTTTTGTGCTTTTTTATGAACATTAGGATCAAATTAGTTCCTTTTCTTATTTACCAATCATTCTTAGAGGTGGAACTAAAACCGTGAAAGGTGAAGTAAAATGCTGGTAATAAAAGCACTAAGAAAAAGTTGGTTTGACTTCCAAAAGTTGGAAAGACTGGTGAATAATGCCCCCTGACATTTTTTTTTTTTAAAGCTGAATTTGGTTGTATAGGAAATATACTCCAACCATAAGAAAAGTGGATGTTCCTACTCCTGCCTCAGTTTCCATTTGGTTTTCCTTTTCCCCTTTGTTAGCACATTTTTTGTCCTACTTGGTAGCTATTACATTTAGGGTTATTTCTCCAGGTTTTCTTTTCATTTTCTTGTGTGCATGTATGTATAGATGTATGTAGGAGTATAAAGTCATATTTAAATCTTATAAAATGATTCATTTAAAACTTGTGGCACAATACAATTAATGATGGCTTGTAAAAAGTTGGTTTGACTTCCGAAAGTTGGAAAGAAAAATGTTGGAAAAAAATGGTTTATAATTAACATTTTACATCATAAATTGTACAAAAAATGTAAAATATTTTAACATTTACATCATTAAATTTTTTGACTTATTTTGAACTGATTTTTTGGGTTCATAATAGCTAGATATAAAAGAAGCATAATACAGCTCAACTTCCCATGTTTCTGGGGATTCTTGTTATTGTGCATGAAAAAGAAGGGACACCAGAGAGAGGGAGGATCCAGGGACCACTCATCTGAAGGTGTTCTGTCCCAGTGCCGGGGGGTGGGGGGGGTGAATTGTGCTGTGCCAACAGGCCGATTTTCTGATGGCTTCTCTCTGCTCCTTTATGACCCTTTAATCTCTGAATTACATTTTAGAGAATCACCTAATTTATTATTTATATTCTCAAAAAATTGATCATGAAAATTGGAAGCTGGTAACATATTTCTTTCAGTAATCAGTTATTCTAGTATATTTGATATTTTCTTAGTGCACTAAAATATAATTTTTATATTTTTTTGGAACCATTTATGGGATTAGTGGAGATAGATTTGCAAAAACTATTGTGCTTATTTTAAAAAGTTCTGTGTTCTATGTATAAAAAATAGTTTACTAAAACATTTTAAATTCATTTGCAGATTTTAGAAAGAAAGAATAATGAAATAGAAGAATTGAAAACTTTATACAAAAAGAAACAAAATGAAATGGAGGAGACTATTCGAAAACTTGAAAAAAAAGGTGATGTTGTATGGTTACATTAATTTTTTAAAAGCATTTCCATTTTATTTTGGTGGCTGTATAAAGTAAAACTTCATTTCTGACCTTTTAGCATGACATAGGGATGTTTATATGGGCTTTCATATGACTGAGAAAAAACTGTGTGTGTGTGTATGAGGTGTGTGGTGTGATATATATATATATATGTATGTATGGTGTGGGGAGATATGGGGTATGTGGTGTGCATGTGGTGGGGTATGGGGTGTGTATATGTATGTGTGTATGGGGTATGGGGTGTGTGTGTGTGGTATGTGGGGGGGTATGTGGTATGTATATATGTATGTGTACATATGGGGTATGTGTGTGTATATTTGGGTGTGTATGGTATGTGTGTGTATGTGTGTGTATGGGGTACATAGGTTATGTGTGTGTGTGTGTGTATGGGGAATGTGGTGTATATGGTGTGTGTGTGTATGTGTATATGGTGTGTGTATGTATGTGTGCGTATGGGGTATGCGGGGCGTGTGTGGTTATGTCTGGGGTGGGGGGATGTGGTGTGTATGTATGTGTGTGTGTGGAGGTTTGTGTGTGTATGGGTGGTGGTGACGGCAGGGATGGTTGGTTTGGTTAAGGCGTTGAAAGAGTCTGTCACTGTTCCTCCCTCTTCCTAACTCTCTCTCATTGTTGGACTGGAGCTGCCCTGGGTAGTTTATAGATTTATAGATTAGAGCTTCCTGGCCCTCACAGGGAAGTCTAGGGAAATTATTCCTCCTGGTCTAATAAAATTCATTGCATTAAGTACCTCCTTTAAGCTTTGTGGCATATGCTGGTGTCATGATTGACAGAATAAACATTTAAGAAGTATTCCCCATTTATACTCCCATGACGAAGGAAAAGAAAGCATGTGATCAAGTGTAGAATTGGCTGTGACTGTAGGTGAAAACATTGAAATGCAACAGGCAGGCAGAGAGAGTGAATGTTAAGTATGTTTTGGAGAAAGGAACTTTGAAAGTTTTGTAAGATTTGATTAGTTCAAGAGAAGAGCCTCAGGAACAGGGGTAGGAATGCTGTGTTGTCTTGTATGGGAAGGATGCTGCCAAGCCTCCAGGCTGGAGTGGATGTCCTGTGCATTAGAAGGATTGCAAAGGACTAGACATGGGATTGGTCTTGACTTAAGCATGACCTTGAATTTCAGACTTAGAAGTTTCAAGTTTGTCCTGTAGATGGTGGGGAGTCAGAGATTTTTGAGAGGTGAGCTTTAGGACCTCATGTTTTAGAAGTAGCCTGGTCATGGTGGGTGTGCCAAACAAGGTGAGGATGGTTTCTAGTCTAATAGAGGCAGCATGAGGAGAGAGAGAGAGAGAGTGAGAGAGAGCGAGAATGAGGGAGAGCACATTCCACTTATAAGAAACATGGGCTCTAATCCCACCCTGCTGTTCAGGGTCTGCTGTATGACATCAGGTAGTTTCTGGGCAATGGCATACTCGTTACAAAATGGTGAGGTTGGAATAAGTAATATATAAAGTCCCTTCCAACTCAAGGATGTTCTGCTTCCGTGCTTCTATAACTTTGCATGTGGGGTCATAAGGACCGGGAATATCTGAATGATGGCGGGATGAAGAGGCTAGTGAGAGTGAAAGGGAAGAAGACATTTTAGAGGATTTGGTGAATGCTAAGATAGAAGCAATAGGAGAGTTTTCTGTTTAGGATTTTCCATATGGAACTTTCTGGCTTTCTCCCAAACCACCAACCCTGAATGTATCTGAGAGATGGTAATGCCCTTGAAATTTAGGGTAGGCAATTACATATATAAGTTGACTAATGAAATGGATATTTTTAGGTTTATTTCCAGCCTCAAATGTTGGTGAAAGTAATTAGAAATTTGTTCAGGTTCTTTTGCCAAATATCAGTGGCTACAAAAATATTTAAAATTTTTTTCTAGGTTTTCGTTTCTTACCCTGATTCAAACCAGGCAATTTAAACATGTCTAAGATTTAAAAATAATATTTCCTAAGGCTTTTTGAATTGCAAACAGATCTTAGTTTTAATTTTGGAATTGTGAAATAAAATGTTGTAGATGCTAAAAACTAATATTAGGTTAACTTGGATTCTCCACCTTTTCCCCTCCTGTGTTGTATAGTTGAGATACATGAGTGGAAGAAGTTTCTATGTAAATGTTTATGAAAATTTTGCAATCTTAAAGTAAGTGAAGGACATATTCAGTGAGCTAGGAAAATAGTACTTTCAAGCAAACGTACAACTAAATTTATTTTACCCTCCAGAATTTATTTTACATGAACATATTAAACAAATTTTCACTTAAATCAGCGACACGTTCAAATCATTTAAAAAAAGAAGATAGAAATTTAAATGATTTATAAGGGAAATGTTTTATATAATTTAAAGTCTATTTTGTTTCAGTAACATAAACCTTGGCAGTGATTTTAACATATCTACGAGCGACGATACATTGAAATGTTGAGTTCCTCTATCTGTGTATTCAGAACACATCTTTTTGAGTACTTGCCTGTGTGGCAGTGTTTGTTATGCCCTGTAGATAAAAAGTTGAAACATCTTTCTCTTCAGGAGATAGGCGAGCAAGCCATTATAACATACAAAGTAATAAGTGATTTATTGGAGAAATAGATGAGGTTTCCCGGAAATGAAGAGGGTTTGCTTTCTGGCCCTGCAAGGGGAGAAATCTGGTTGGTGAATGGTTCATAAAGAAGGTGATACTTGAATAGAGACCAAGGTTAAGTAGCGGCTTCTCAACACGGGAGGGACAGTCATTCCACCTGATAAACAATCAATCTGGCATGGATAGATGAAAGATCATGGCCTTGGGAAGCTGCAGACAGGTTGGTGTGTTTACAGTACAAGGTTAAAAAGATGGAAGTGGTGAGGTAGGGCCAGGAAGCAGACCATGAAGAGTTGTTTTCCATATTAGAGATTTTTGGCTTTTACCTTTCAGGTGAGGGAAGCTGTAGAAAGATTTCAAGTCTGGGGGTAGCAGGGCTAGATTTGCACTATAGAAAGGCCTCTTCACAGCAGTGAAGGACCCACTGGAAGGGAACTATGTGGAGGCCAGCACACTGTTTAAACTGTCTAGAGAATGAGTAATAATGGATTCAATGAGGGCTGTGGTGGCAAAAATGGAGAAAGGAAAGAATAAGAGATACTTTAGACAATTGAGAAGACTTGCAGAAAAATGGAGCTGTTAACTGGTAAACCATATTTTTGTCATCAGACTCTTATGAGGTAACTAGGATTGGCTTAACTGTGTTTTCATCATTTTTGACAGTTCAGACCCTTATACGTGACTGTCAAGTTATCAGAGAGACCAAAGAAAACCAGATTACAGAGCTAAAAAAGATATGTGAACAGAGTACAGAATCTCTGAATAATGACTGGGAAAAAAAGGTAAGCGTCATAAAATTGTGATGGAAAATACAAAGGTTTATGCTTCAGAGTAATACATTTTATTATAATAATAATGGATACTCACAGAATATACAGAAAAGTATGAAAAAAGAAAAGAAAATAACATATAATTCAAGACCAACTGTTTAAAAATAACTAATGTTCATGTTTTGATGTATTTTCTTCTAGAAGTCTAATGGTTTATAAAGTAATTTTCACTTAGAGTTAGGTGGCTCAGTTGGTTAAGCGGCTGCCTTTGGCTCGGGTCGTGATCCCGCGTCCTGGGATCGAGTCCCACATCGGGCTCCTTGCTCAGCAGTGAGCCTGCTTCTCCCTCTGCCTGCCACTCTGTCTGCCTGTGCTCGCTCGCTCTCTGACAAATAAATAAATAAAATCTTAAAAAAAAAAAAAAAAAGAAAAGAAAAAATTAGTAGGGACAAAGCAATAGGATAATTTTTGGAGATTTTACCCAATTTTGGATTTAGGCCATTGGATCATTTCTGAAGTTTCAGATAACACAATATTTATAGTATAAGCTTGTTTTTGTTGTGAACAAAATCAGTAGTGGATGGGTTATTCTTGGAGAAGCATTTAATTGAATTAAGAAACATATTTTCATATAAATTAGTAGTGCCAAGAGCAGTGTCATAAAAATACTTCTTATGGACAAATCTCACATACATATAGTACTTTCATTTAAACCCTTAGCCATTAGCTCAAATTATAGTATGTGTTTAAAATAAAGTATGTCACTTCTTTGGAGGTACTCTGTCACAGAGATATTGTTAACTCGTATTCTCTCAACTATGGTCTGAGCTCAGAATGTTTTACTGGAAGTTATAAATGCCTTTCCAAGCAGACACTGGTGGTCTGAAATGCGTCTTGGGGATGGCAGCTTTAGCACAAGTCTGGGAAGTACACTGCAGATATGGCAGGATGTGGAGAGTTAGCTCTTTTCTGGTTTTATTTTGTCAATTTATGTGATTTTTCCTCTTTTTCATGTTTTGGTTTTACCTTTTCTATAAATTTGGCATATTTTTGTGTTTGTTGCAGGTACATATCATACCTAGCAGGTCCCCTTCCTCAAGCCTCACCTTCTGTCACAACCCTGCACTTCTTCTTATACTTTTAGACTGGCTTCACAGAACTTTCCCAGTTATCTGACTCTACCATGCTGTTTCTAATCTGTGGGCCTTTAAAAATATTTTTTTTTAATTTCTTTTCAGCGTAACAGAATTCATAGTTTTTGCACCACACCCAGTACTCCATGCAATGCGTGCCCTCCATAATACCCACCACCTGGCTTCCCCAACCTCCCACCCTCCCCCACCCCCTTCAAAACCCTCAGGTGGTTTTTCAGAGTCCATAGTCTCTCATGTCTCTGCCTGCCTCTACATCTCCCCCTCCAATTTCCCTCAACTCCCTTCTCCTCTCCATCCTTTAAAAATATTGAATATGGTTCACACACTATAAAATTCATTCTCTTAAAGTGTATGTACAGTTCAGTGGTTTTCATTATATTTACAAAATTGCATGACCATCATCACTATCTAATTTCTAGGCATTTCTGTCATCCCAGAGAGAAACTGATTGTCAGTCACTTCCTGTTTCCCTTTCCTCCAGCCTCTTACAGCCACTAATCCACTTTCTGTCTCTAGAGTTTTGCCGATAGAGTCACACACTATATGCGTTTCGTGACTCACTTCTCTCAGTTACCATGTTTTTAAGTTTCATCATGTTGTGGCATGAATCAAGAGTTCAGTCAGCATTAAGGCTGAATAATGTATTGAATGGACGTACCACATTTTGTTTATCCATTCTTCAGTTGATGGGCATTCGAACTGATTCCATTTTTTAGATGTCATGAGTAATGCTGCTATGAAAATTTGTGTATGAGTTTTTGTGTGGACATATGTTTTCATTTCTCTTGGCTATCATATGGGGAAAACCACTGCCCATGTTTTCCTTTACTCATACACTCATAATACTTCTGACTCCAGATATGTGAGTTTATTACACATCAAGCAATTTTCTTGTATGCCAGCTGGATGTCCTGTCATTCAACTAAATTTGACACTATTTGCCTAGAGTTAGTAAGTGTCAGAGCCTACAACGTAAGGGCTAAATCCCACAAGACTGCCTCTACTTCAGATGTCAATCAAAAGTCCCAGGTTGCTACCTGTACTTCTTACCAAACAGCTATAAATAGGAGTACCATGAAACCCTTTCATGGGTTCTGTGATTGCTGGAATAACTCACAGAACTTATGGAAACATTACTTATATTTACTGTTTTATAGGGCATATTATAGTAGATGTTGGTAAATAGCCAGACCAAAAGATATGCAGGGCTAGGTACGTGGATAGGGACACAGGGTTTCCATGCCCTGTCCTGGCACACCACTCCCTGAGTTCCTCCACGTGTTCACCAACCTAGAATCTCTCCAAACCCAAACTTTTGGAATTTTTAGGGAGGCCTTATTACGTAGGCATAAGCAATGGTAAACTTAATCTCAGCCACTTGCCCCTTCCCAGAGGATGGGGAGTGGGGCTGAAAGTTATAAGCTAATCGTGTGGCTTGACCATCTAGGTCACCAACCTCCATCCCAAAGCTATCCAAGAGCCCATCCAAAGTTGCCTCATTAGAACAACACACACTCCTATCACCCAGGAAAGTCTAAGGGATCTAGGAGCTCTAGGCCAGGAACCAGGGTCAAAGTCCAAATATTAGAACAAAAGACACTCCTAGTGCTCTTATCACTTAGGACATTACAGGGATTTTAGCTCTGTGCCAGGAACTGGGGGCAGAGACCAATATGTATATTTTCTCTTATTTCACAGGTGTACCCCTAGGAGTGGAATCTCTGGGTTATATGGTGATTCTGTGTTTAACATTTCAAGGAACTGCCTGACTGTTTTCCACAGTGGCTGCACCATTAACCTGTGGGCTTTTACAATACTTCTCCATCTATTTAGACAGATTGCTAGGTTCTCTGGGTCCTTTCTAGCATGAGGCAACTACATGGTCAAATGTCCGGGCGAAGAACCCACATGTGGGATGCTGGGAAGGCCTTTTGATCCCCGAACCCATTGCCAAACCCTGGCTAAAAAAATGGGTGGATCTCCTCCTTATCATATACCTGTTTGGTCCTCAGGCATTTCAGCCAAATTAGAGCATACGTGTTTCTGGCAGGATCATGTTTGCCCTTGCAGTCTTAACTCTAAGTTCCCTGGATGAGATAACTTAGGCTGACTTACAGGCACTCCTCCAGCGTCAACAGGCACAGTCCCCTAGTAACTCAGTTGTGGGATGCCCCCGAGAAACCATGCTATGCTAATGGACTGCTAGATGACAGAGATTTGCAGCATTCAGTAGGCGTATGTCCTAAGACCTCTGGGAGACCACAGACATAAAGAAACCACTACAACATGTGTAAAACCACAGAATTTGAAGTGACCTTTCGATCACTTTGTCGGAGTTACTACCTAGGTCAGTCCACAGCAGTGAAATTTAGGTGCTGTGGGCCTGGCCACATTCATATGCCCGCTCAGACTGACTTCTGAGCAGCAGGCATAACACCATAGTCTAAAACATAGTCTAAAACATAGACTTTGGCAAAAATTATAAACCCAACATACCAGGGATTTGTGGGGCCGCTCAGGAATAGCCCAGACTGCATATGTGAAACTTAAGTGTGGTTATAAAATCTTTATTATTTATTATTAAATAAATATTATTAAATTTTATTATTTATTATTAAATCTTTTGTGTGGCTATTACTCAGCCATCCCCACTTTTCCTGGTCAGCTAGAAGTGAGAAAAGTTATTGGGGCCCTTGCCAGTAATGAGCACAGTTCCTGCCCGCATTCTGCCTCCCCTTCCCACCATGTCTCAGGGGTTTCCCTCTCAGTTCAGTATCTTTCCTGTCAAGTCAGAATCTCTATGCATGTGTTATATCCTCATCTCTCCTGGTCATGACTGGGAAATCAAGTCTGTCTTGGAAATCCTTCTGGATGTCTTTCCTCCCCGCCTACGGAGTGAGCCTAGGGTTAGGTGTGGGGATAGGAGTTAGACTCAGAATTCACTCCCATTAAGGTAAGTAAAGGAATATCCCCAGCCTGGGAGCAGATTTTTAACTCCTTGTGGAAGCTATCCACTAAACTGTGTTTTCTTGACCTTAGTTAAATAGATTATTTTGGTGCTTCATCCATTTAAATGGTGGATACATAATCTTTATAAAAACCTGTATTCAGGAGGACATGTAGTATACATTTCTACTTAGCGAACTCTTTCCCTATTTGATTTATAAATGCCATCTTTTGTATAGATTATGAAATGGGTAAAAATAGTTCCTTGTCAGGGGTTAGAGTGAAAGGGAAAGCATTTTTAACACTACTCTTGTGCAAAATTTGGTGCAAAGGAGATGGAAATTCCGACAGTAAGATAATATTCCTGGTCAATAACAACATTATAAATATTTCTGTTTCCTGA
This sequence comes from Mellivora capensis, assembly GCA_004024625.1. Taxonomy (NCBI): domain Eukaryota; kingdom Metazoa; phylum Chordata; class Mammalia; order Carnivora; family Mustelidae; genus Mellivora; species Mellivora capensis. Next base: position 166,230 of record PISX010001508.1, read on the forward strand.
TTTTAGGCAAATACTAGTGTTTTTCAGTTAAGGCATTGTGTTATCTGTATGATTTATTTACTATTTCTACCCGAGGTAGATAATTCCCTTTAATATTTGTTTATTCATTAAGATTTTCAGCTCAGGGAAGTCAAGAAAAAAGTTGTTTCTTTTTTCTTTTTTTAAAGATTTACTTGTTTATTTTAGAGGGAACGAGGTTAGGAGCAGCAGGAGAGAAAGAGAGAGAATCTCAAGCAGACTTCCTGGTGGGCATGGAGCCCAATGTATATCTCTGTCTCATGTCCCTAAGGTCATGACCTGAGCAGAAATCAAGAGTTGGATGCTTAACCGACTGAGCCACCCAGGTGCCCTGAAAAAAATTGTTTCATAATTATGCTCTATATAACCTCTTTACTTGGAATGTTTATTTATGAGTTCTTTATCTTTTGTTGGTCAGGTCACCAAATAAATAAATAGAGAAATATAGGAAAACATTTTTTTCTGAATTGCAAAGTAGCCTCTTCTATAGTAATAGTGAAAGGGTCACTTCTTGAATTCACTGTGTAGCTCCACAATGCCGTCGCAGAGATGGAGAAGGAAAAGTTTGATCTTCAAAAGCGGCACACAGAAAATATTCAAGAATTGCTCGAGGACACAAACGTGCGTCTGAATAAAATGGAGAGTGAATACCTGGCGCAGACACAGTCCACAGTGAGTCTTTGTTGCCCTTTCTTGCTGCTCCTGCTAACCAGCCTGTTAATCTCCATGACTCCATGCTTCCTTGATGTATGCAGTGCATGAATAAATGTGTTACAGAATTTAAAAAAGCATTTTACCTTCTGACTCGATACAGGATTATACGTGACAATAGACAGTCTCTTGAAGTCTGCTGTGAGATTTCACTCTGGTTTGTTCACTGCCACTTTTTTTTCCCTTAACCCCCAGAAGCCTTTACAAATCTTATTTCTTGCTTTGTTGTTGTTGTTGTTGTTAACTAACTTTCAGTCTAGAGACCCTTCCTTCCCTCCTTCTTTTTCCTCCCTCCCTCCCTCCCTCCCTCCCTCTCTCTTTCTCTCCCTTCCTCCTCTTTCTCTCTCCTTCCCCTTTCCTTCCTTTCCCTTCCCCTCCCTTCCTTTTCCTTCCTTCTTTCTTTCCTTCCTTCCTTCTTCCCTTCCTATCCCTTCTCCTCCTTTCCTTTTCTTCGCCTCCTTTCCTTTCCCCTCTTTCCTTCCTTCCTTCTTTCCTTCTTTCTTTCTGTTTCATTTCAACTTGATTGAGGGACCAGACCCAGATATCACATGGGTAAACCCCAAAAGTTCCCTTTCTGAGAGGATGCAGAAGGAAGTCCCCAAAGTATACAGGAGAGAGACCAGTCACTTTCCCTGAGGAAAGATGAAGGAGTCTCCTCAAGGCCACCTCAGGGAGCACGTGGTGCGGAGGATAGGTCTGAGAGAGGGAGCATCTTCAGCCTTTGAGAAGGTTAGCTGACTTCCTAAAGTACATAAGCCTGAAACGGGTAGGCTCATGAGGACGTGGACTGGGCTCCTCAGATCCGAGGCACGTACACCTCATCTGTCTTGTTCCGAATATACGATATGAGCTTGCAGAACTGTAGAGCCTTGTGTCCTAGGCAAGAACCCAGTTCTCATTTTCCACTGACAGTCTCCCCAGGCCGGCCTGGCTGAACTTGAATTGAAAGCTGTGGAATTTGAATGAGAGTCAGTTACTCAGGCTTATCTTGGAGACCCCTAGACCAGTTCTACAGCTTGTCTCACAGAGTTAAAGAAATGGAAGCAGGATCCGTGGTGACTTGGAACTTGGGCTTTAGGGTCTTGGGTTCAAATCCCAGCTTGAGTGCCATGTGGGTTCTTCACGTGTTAATTTTCCTCATCTGTTAGATGGGCTAACTGTAGTACAGTATAATAGATGTTGTTGGAAATATTTTTAAAAAGATATTATTTATTTATTTGAGAGAGAGAGAGAAATAGCAAGAGAGAGAGAGTGTGTGTGTTTGTGTTCCAGGGAGAGAGGAAGAAGAAGAGGGAGAAACACTCCCTACTGAGCAGGGAGCCTGGCACAGAGCTCAATCCCAGGATCTCAGGATCATAACCTGAGCTGAAGGGAGACGATTAACTGACTGAGGCACCCAGGCATCCCCGTTGGAAAATTTTAATAAATTAATATACATAAATTAAGTTACATAATAAGTTGTCAATAGATAATTTTTAAATACTATGTTTGAAAATGTAACATAGAAGAATGATAGTCAAGGGAGACATATAAATGAGAAAATGATCAAGAAGTTAATCAACATTTGCTCAAAGATGGCAGGTTGAAGATTGTGTTGGCCTCCATCCCCTCCCACAAAAATGATAGTAAAGGGATAAAGAAAAAGGCATAAACCCAGACGGACAAAGAGCATTTGGCAGTAATAAAATTTGTAGAGTTGGAAAGGCAATGGGTGAATTGAAACTGACCAGTTCAAGAAAGCAGAATCCTAAATCAGCACTGAAGAAATCTACAAGTAAGCCTCTATATGAGAACCCCCAGTTCTATATGAGAAACTGGGGGTTCTCATATAGAGGCTCAGGACTTGTCAGCACTGCTCTCCTCTGGAAGAGGAGGTGCAAGTGGTGCTTCAACACATTGGATTCCTAGAAAGTTTGTTTAAAAAGCATCTAGATGAATAAATTTAAAAATTTTTTTAAAAAGTCTTCAAAAGGGCGCCTGGGTGGCTCAGTGGGTTAAGCCTCTGCCTTCAGCTCAGGTCATGATCCCAGGGTTCTGGGATCGAGCCCCGCATCGGGCTCTCTGCTCGGTGGGGAGCCTGCTTCCTCCTCTCTTTCTCTCTCTCTCTCTCTCTCTCTCTGCCTGCTTCTCTTCCTACTTGTGATCTCTGTCTGTCAAATTAAAAAAAAATGCAGCTAGATATTGAGATATTGACTTTGGGTGCTGGACACAAATGGCTTTATCATACTACTCCTTCTACTTTTGTATATGTTTGAAATGTCCCATTAAAACTTTTTAAATGATAAAATTAACAACCAAAACCAATCAGATCTTTCTATCCCCTCCTCTACCTCCTCTATGAAGCCTGGGATCCTAGCAGAACACATGAGGGTATTTTCTGAAGAGATTTCTTACCACAGCAGTTCTCAAAGTATGGTGAGCACATCCTGGGGATTCCTTTAGGCTCTTTAGAATCCTTTGAGTGGCCAGACTGAAACTCTGTGATCCACCCCCCCTAATAAAGGAAAAACATCAAAAACTCAGGTCATCTCTAAGAGGAAACTATTAAGCTTCCCTCAGATTTTCTGACCTCAGTATTTGATACCAGAAGACAGTAGAACAACACTGAAAGAAAAACATGAGAAGGGTGGCCTAAAACGGTTTTTACGTATAGAGGATATGAGCAGTTTTGAACATCAACAAATATCTTTGACTTATTTATAAAAGTATTTATATAGCAGATTTTCAGTCTTCCAGGGGTGACTGACTGGTGCTGACAAGTCCTGGGGCATTTACATTTACAAAAGGACCCAAGGAAATATCAGAGGAATACATGTGATAATCTGGGAACAGCATTTCAGGCAGAAGGAACAGCCAATGCAAAGATCCTGACACTGGGATGCATTGGGCAAGTTCAGAGAACAGCAAGGGGGCAGTGTAGACCTAACACTGGGAGCAGAAAGAGGCATGGTAGGAAAAGCAGGGCACAAATCAGAGAAAGCTGTGTAGACCATTGTGATTGATATTTTTTTAAAACAGATTTACTGAGGTATAATTTATATATTACAAAATTATTTTAAAGTGTATAATTCAGTGAATTTTTAGTATATTTGTATTGAATCTTTAATGAGTTGAGCACATGGAAGTGATTCCATCTGACGAATATTTTAAACATGCCTCTCTGGCCCTGTGCAGAGAAGAAAGTGTGAGGGACAAGAATGGGAGCAGGGAAACTGATTAGGAAGCTATTATTATAGTCTAGGTAAGGGGGGCGGGGCTTGGACATAAGTATCAGTCAACAAATGATGATGGTAACAAATGCAGTGCAGAGGCTAGAGGTAGATCAAGTTATTGGGGTAAAAAGAAAATTCAAGAACTTATTTTTTGGATAATGAATATAACGATGTATCCAAAGTCATGAACAAACACCAAACTTATATCTGAAATATGTTTTTTATCATCTCAACATCCTAAATTTTAGCAAACATGAATTAAACATAGTAATTTTAAAGTTGAAACTTGTGAAACATATTGATTGCCCAAAATGCTGACTAGATAGTTATATTTTACTAAATAATATACAAGCAAGATCTTTCCCACTGGGATTTTTAATTTTTCTACATTTGGGATGTAAAGAGAGTGATGCTTTGGAGCCAAGTGGTCATTATCAAAGAAACCTCATTCTATTTTTAATGAAAGTTGAAGTTAAAAATTAGCATTCAGACCTTGTCATTAGGTAACAGTAAATATAGAGAAAAATGGACAGAGTCTGTCAGCAGGATTGAATTTAAGAATCATCAGAACTAGACAGATCTTGCTGAGCAGCTCCTGATTTAATAATTAAATAAGGTAGAGTTCAAGGCATGGCTTAAGATGAAAGACAGGACTGTCACTGAGAATTAGTTTCTTAGTTTTGTTGTTCTTTCAGGCTTTTTCTTTCTTTCTTTTTTTGTTGAGTCTTGTTTTGTTTCATTGCCATTTGTCGTAAGCAGATACTTCTATAGATTATATTAGACGTGTTTTGGTATTGGCAGGGATTTTTAGTGTGAAATTCATAATTAAAATATGTAAACATTGAATTTTTAAAACAGTATATTAGAACTTATAAATATGAAAATTATAGCTGAATTATTAGGTGCTTGGGGAGGTGACAGCTGTAAAATATAGGGCTCTATTCATATCAACGCTTAGACACACTGAAAGTCTGTGGATGACTTTGTTGCAATTTTAGGCTCTGTTAGTGGAATTCTTTACCTTTTTTTGTATCATGAATCCTGCTGGCTATCTTGTAAAGTCCATGTAGTCCTTCTCAGAAAAATATTTTTAGGTTTAATAAAATATTAAGATTACAAAGAGAAGAAATTTTATTGAGTTATAGTTATCAAAATATTAACAAATCAAAGTCATGATAAAGTAATATATGTTTCTAAACTAATGCAATAAATGTCAAGATTTAGCAGTGGGCCTGATAACTGTTCTAATTTATGAATAAGGATGAAGATAAACAATATTTAGTGATTATCCCAAACTATGATGGACTATAAAAATATCTGTGATATATGATACTACTTTGGTTTGGTGACCCTATTCTTAGTTGAAGGGAAATGCTGAAGGCCAGTTAGGATAGTGAAAATTAAGATGAGATTTCCTTCTCCATTCTAATTTCCTGACACTCTGAATTGTGTTCATGGACCTATATCAAGTTTAAGAACCCCAACCTTAAAGAGTATCAAAGGGCCTTAGACACCTGAGAATTTTGTTAGCTATTACTAACTGTTGTTAGTAGAGACATGTGATAATTCATGGAGCAGCTCATCTTCCCTCTGAGATGGCTGGAATTTGTCATTTTGTAGTTGCCACCAGCATGTCTTCTCCCAGCCTCATAATTATAAAGAAACCCCAAATAGCAGTAGTTCATCATTTTTAATTAAATGACCATTTTAAAAAAAAGTAGATTTTATCTTTTTTAAAAAACAGTATTAGGTTTACAGAAAATCTGAGAAGATTGTACACAGTTTCCATATACCCCATCCCAATTTCCTATATTATCATCTTACATTATTTTGGCCCACTTGTTACAACAAATGAATCAGTAGTGATACATTATTATTAAATAAACTCCATAGTTTATTCAGTCTTCCTTAATTATTATGTAATGTCCTGCTGACCAAGATCTCATGCAGGACATCACATTACATTTAGTTGTTATGTCTCTCTAGTTTACTATTGGTTGAGACAGTTTCTCAGGCTTTCCTTGTTTTTCATGATCTTGACAGTCTTGAGTAATGTGGGTCAGGCATGTCGTAGGATGCTCCTCTATTGGATTTTGTCTCATGTTTTTCTTGTGATTAGTCTGGGGTTCTGGGTTGATGCAGTAGGATCCCACAGGTGCAGCGCTGTTCTCTTCACATTATATCAGTGGTATGTGAAACTAATGACATCACTTTAAAAAAAAAGATTTTATTTATTTATTTGAGAGAGTGAAAGTGCGTGCTCGTGAGGGGAGGGAGGGGGACAAGCAGACACCTTGCTGAACGCAGAGGCTGACACTGGGTTCCATCTCTTGACACTGAGGTCACGACCTGAGCTGAAATCAAGAGTCGGATCTTAACCAGCTGAGCCACACAGGCACCCCAGTGACATCACTTTTGATATTAACCTTGATCACTTGGCTGATCAAACTTTGGCTGAACAAACTAGGGTTTGTTAGGGTTTCCACCCTAAAGTTACTCCCCACATTCCCATACTGTCCTCCTTGGAAGAAAATTACTCTGTGTAGCCCATGCTTAAGATGTAGGGACTTCCGCTCACCATAATTGATGATGGACTGTCTATGTAAATTGTTTGAAGTTTTTCTGCATGGGAGATTTGTCTTTTCTTTCTCATGTATTCATTTATTGAATCATTTATTTATATCAGTATGGAATTGGGATATTTATTTAATACTCTGGGTTATAATCCAATATTTCTTCATTTTGTTGCTTAAATTGTTCCAGCTTTGACCATTGGGAGATCTTTCAGTGGGTTCCTGTGCCCCTTTGACATCTCCCCATCAATGCGGATACCATGGAGAAGGTATTAGAAAGCAAGATCTGTGTATTAGGTGCACTCATTACTGTTGGGGTGTCTTTTCTTTTATCTGATGGAGCAAGGGAGTGTGTGTGCATATACTAACCTGTGTATATATGCATTTCTATAAATATTTCTATATGTAATCATCTCTATCTAAACACAATTTCTTACTTACATTAGTAACTCAAATAAATTACCACATGGATTGTTTTAGCCTCTTCCCATTGTGTATCTGTAAATTCTTTTTTTTTTAAATTTTTTAAAGATTTTATTTATTTATTTGAGAGAGAGAGAGAGAGTGAGTGAGAGAGCGTGAGAGGGGAGGTCAGAGGGAGAAGCAGGCTCCCCATGGAGCTGGGAGCCTGATATGGGACTTGATCCCAGGACTCCGGGATCATGACCTGGGCCGAAGGCAGTCGCTTAACCAACTGAGCCACCCAGGCGCCCCATATATCTGTAAATTCTTAATCCAACAGTGGAAACTTGACTTCCACCATCCTCCTTCATTGTTACTTAATTGTTCCGTTCCTGTATACGTGTATACTGCTGTCAGAGTTATTAACCCATAACCCATGGGAACCAACTTTGAGTGCAGTGCTTGTGAGAATTCTTTTTTGCTTTTGGTCTTATAGGCTCTACTCATTTTAAAATTGCTTAGGCTATCACTTCTACCCCATCCCTTTGATGAGTTTTTTCATGTTTCACATTTTCAATATAACTAGATTCTCTTGTCAGTCTGCACTTCTTCCCAATTCTTAAGTGATTTTTAAATTTGCATAAGAGTTCATTTTTTGTGCTTTAAAATTCCATGTGGTTTGACAAGTGGATCTTCTTATGTATCTGTCATTATAGTGTCATACATATTTTCACTGTTCTAAAAAATCACCTGTGCTTTACTCTGTTCATCCCTTGCCCCTCTCCCTAGAATCCCTGGGAACCACTGACCTTTTTTACTGTTTGCCTAGTTTTGTCTTTTTCAGAATGTCATATAATTGGAATCATACAGCATGTATCCCTTTCAGACTGGTTTCTTTCACTAAACAATTATACAGTTAAGGATTCTTTGTGTGTTTTCGTGGCTTGAAAACACATTTCTTTGTATTGCTGAATAACATTCAGTTATATGGATGTACCATACTTTTACTCATTTATCTATTGAATGATATCTTGTTTATGTCGTTTTTTGGCAATGATGACTAGAGCTGTTATCAGTATTCACTTAACAGAGTTTTGCATGGGCATAGGTTTCAAATCAGTTGTGACTCAAATCATTTGCAAATTCGCTGCATGTAGTGTAACCAAAATAAATCAGTGTATATATATGTACCATAAACTATTTATGGAAGTGTTAATAAGCAACATTATTTTTAATAGCCAGACACTGAAAACAGCCATCAATAAATGGATAAATTATTTTATTTACATTCACACAAGGGAGAACTATATATAGCAATGAAAAAGTTTTAATTACTGATATACCCCATGACATGGATGAATCTCTCAGACTTACAATATGCATGATGAAGCCTGACCCAAAACAGTACTCTATGATTCCATTTATAGGAAACTCAACAAAGCCAAAGTTAATTTTTTGTGATGAAAGTCAGAATAGTGGTTGCCTTTACAGAGAGGATGACCAATAAGGCTTCAGAATGGCTGGTAATGTTTACATCTTATAGTGGCTCATGGGTGTTGTCAGTTTGTAAATAAGTATTAAAGTGTATACTTAAGATTTGTATGCCTTTTTGTCATATTTCAATAAATTTATGAAATAAGATAAAATATGTCACTCTTTTTGCCACTGTAAATAGTTGCTAAGTTACTAACCCTTTCTATTTTTTATCTCCTATAGGACTTCAAATGTTTGTGTATAAAATTCCAACATTTGTATCTCCAGTCCTTATGTCTTATTCTAGCATAACTGAAGGCCCATTGGTTATTTTATAATTTCCTAATAACTTGTTGAAAATCTTGTCTTATATTTCCTACCAAAATAATACTCTTTACTGAGCTTTCTCTTAATTCCCAATGTGCTATAATTCTCTTGGCATATTAGATTTTGAGCCTGGAAGATTTAGAATTCTTGCCGTTTGTCATCTCCTCTACTTGGTATTTTATTTAATCATACTATTTACTACTCCAAAAATTTTCCTGGGTCTTCTCTCTTCCCTTCTGTTTCCACAGCTACCAGTTGAGTTCAGGCCATTGTTGCCTCATTCCAAGACCCTTCTAGTAACCCGCTAGTTGCTCTCCCTGTCTCCTCTTGTTCCGTACCCCACAAATGCAGTTTGTCCCATTTACCCATGATCGAGAACTTTAGCTACTAATCTAATGCCTATTATAACTTCTACTTATAAGCCATGCCCATTCAAGAACTCCAATCTCATCTTCCAAGTGCCACCTCTGAGTTCACGATGTGGGAAGGTATTCTTGGCACACAAGGTAATCTCTTTGTCACTAACTACACAGTTACTTGTTCCTTCCTGTATCCTGTTGTTCTCTACCCAGAATTCTCCTCTACGCTGTCACGGCCTGCAAGGCAGTGATTCGATAGCATCTTTTTTCCTGAAGAACTTTTTACCCCATTTTGAGGTTTCTGTTATTTTTTTATCCTCTCAGTTCTTTGTATACAGTTTGAAAAAGGTTACTTTGCCTAAATATTGTTGTCCTTAAGGTATTTCAAAATACATCTGTATGCTTTCCCTTAAATTTATTTTACTTACTTTGGGCCTATTTTATGTAAGACACCATGAGAGTTAGGAAAATGCCTTGAAAATACATCATAAAAATAAAACAATAATAAATTTAAAAAATAATAAAATGAATAACTGTCTTACTATGCAGGGTGATAATAAAATGAGCAACTCGCTACATGAGTGAGTTCTGTTGCATTTATTATTCTACAGGTGCTGTAAGTCTTCTTATACTGTGTGTTTCTTTCCCTGAATTGACCTCAGTCATAATTCGCTTCCTGTGAATGTGGCTTTGTGTGATTTTTCACCTAGCCGAGACTTTCCTGCTTATTCTTTGATGCCAGATTGCGTTCAGAGATGCTCTAGTCACAACTTGTGTATATGTTATTGTTGAGCCAAGCAACAGATTATTTGCATCCCACTTAGTTTGGATAACTATGTTCTGATGACATTTTCTAAGATCTCCAACCATGGGTCATGCTTTCTTGGAGTAGTCCTACATTTCTATTTGATCATCATTTCATTTTGCAGACCTTCCTCATGTATTTTGAGTCATGTAACATTCCTCATAGATTTTTAGATTTCAGTATCTGGGCCATTCTGCATGTCGATTTCTGTTTTATTTTTTCCCCTATTGATTCTAATTTTTGATGGGCCTGGTATTTTCTGATTGAATGCTAGACATTGTGTATGAAAGATAGTAAATGCTCTGGATCATGTTATCTTCCCCAGAGAGGTGCCACTGTGACCCATGAGAGGTGTCTAGTGTGGAGACAGCTCCCCTCGATCCATTCAGGGACCAAGGTGACTCAAGGCTGGGTTGCAGTCCTTGGTCTACATCTGATTCACTCCCACTCCTAATGTGGCCTTCTACACAGTTTGAGGTGAAAGTCTCTGTTGTTACCAGGGACCTTCCTCCTTGAATAATAATCTACAATTTTTTACTCCTGAGTACAGTGACATGCCAAAAATTCTAGTCTGCACTTCAGAGTATTTTCTCTTGGTTTCTTAGCCATCTGCCCTGTAAATGTTAGGAATTTGGGAAATTTCTTAAGGAGAAAACTGTTTGGGTGAAGCCCCCTCCTGCGTGCAGCCATTCTCTCAGGGATCTTGGTTCCTCAAGTCTTGGCTGCCTAGGCCACCCCCTGCTCTAATTGCCTTGTCTCGTCCTCATTCTCCAAGATTGGGGAATGCCTCAAAGGTGAAAGCAGCTTATGCAGTGTTGACTCATCTCTCTGAGGTTTCTTTCTCTGGCCCCCTTAAGTCCTACCTGCCTTGAAAGTTCTCCAAGGCCTTTGAATTGATTTTTTCTTGGTGTCTTTTGGGTTTTTCACTTTTTCTTGGTGTAAGTGTGATCTGCTGTAAGCTGTTCCTTCATAGGCAGAGATAGAAGTTCCTCTCCTAGGGTTTATTAAGACACAGTTTCTAGTATATCTTGTCTCTTTTGTGTAATTTCCAAGAGAAGAGGGAATAGAAATAATTTTTTATTTCTGCCATTTAAAACTGGAAGGCCAAGTATGTATTCTTTTCTTTGTTTCTTCCAGTCAATCGGTATTTAGGAAATACGGAGAATTTAGAATATGTATTGGAAAATTGAACTATCTTCTAAAATGAACTCCCAAAGCAGAGGGATCATTAATAATGAGGCAGAGTGAATAGGATCCATGGAGAAGAAATCTGAGCATCTGATATGTGTCAGACTCTGAGCTAGGAATTGTATGTATTTTCTATATACCATATCTAAATACCATGTTTTTACATTATATGTAATTATTTTCATTCCTCAAATTCAGAATCTGTTGTTTCCAAAATTTAAATTATATACCTAAATTTGTATTATAATGAAGAAAGGATGGAATGAATAAAGAATGTTGGGGGGTTATAATATTATTAAATGCTTAAACTTTATTTTAAATGTTTATCTTAGGATGAGTATAAAAAGATACTAATTGGGGCACCTGGGTGGCAGTGGGTTGGGTCTCTGCCTTCGGCTGGGGTCATGGTCCCAGAGTCCTGGGATCGAGACCCATGTCAGGCTCTCTGCTTGGTGGGGAGCCTGCTTCCCCCTCTCTCTCTGCCTGCCTCTCTGCCTATTTGTGATCTCTGTCTGTCAAATAAATAAGTAAAATTAAAAAAAAGGATCCTAATTGATTAGAACATCATCCTAACCTTTTCTAATTACTTATACTTACTGGAAGTGTAATTGTTAAAATGAAAATCAATTGTCCCTTCAGCTAATGCCTCCTTACCCTAATTTTAGATAAAGTACGTAGTCATAAACATGTTGATCTAGTTTTATAAAGATGAAAAATTCAAAATAAGTTAAACATATAATAGGGAAATGATTTAATTATGTGATAATTTTGAAGACTTTGGAAAATGCAGTGCTTGATAAAATGGTAAGTAAATAAAAATATGAAACAGATGAAATTTCATTCACTAATACTGCAACTATGTAATAAAATATTTTATACCCTAATGTGATAGGTATATTATTGTTTTAAAATAAAAGTTTTTAATTAAAAATATTATTACATTATTTTTATAATTTTAAGAAGTTTCTAGAGCTTCAAGAGTAAAAAAAACATTGCCAAATATATACTTAATAGCAGTTGCATAAAGAGAATGTAACTTTTGTGATGATAAGAACTTTGTCTCTCGGGGCACCTGGGTGGCTTAGTCGTTAAGCGTCTGCCTTCTGCTCAGGTCATGATCCCAGGGTCCTGGGATCGAGCCCTGCATCGGGTTCCCTGCTTGGCAGGAAGCCTGCTTCTCCCTCTCCCACTGCTTGTGTGCCCTCTCTCGCCGTGTCTTTCTCTGTCAAATAAATAAGTAAAATCTTTAAAAAAAAGAACTTTGTCTCTCTTATTTACTGGTTTGTCTCTAGATACTGAAATCATACCAGATTCAGTAATTACTTGTTGAGTGAATGAATGAATGAATGAATAGCTAAAAGCATATAATCATGATGGTCTTACCCTTATGGGAGAAAGCAATTTTTTTAAAGATCTTGTTGAGTTAGGGGTTGGTTTAATTTTTACCAGCATGATTTATGATACATTTATTTTCTATATTCTTAACTGTAATAGGGTATATATTTTCTAAAGGCTACTTAATGATACAGAAGTGTTATAAAGTCAGTCAGAGGCTTTCCTAACAATGACCTATTCTTTCAGAACCAGGTGGTCAAGGAACTGGAGTCCCGTGTCCAGCAGCTGACTGGAGAAGCAGAGAACAGTAACTTACAGAAACAGAAATTAATTCAAGAAAAATTAGAACTTGAAAGATGTTACCAGATAACATGTAATGAATTACAAGAAGTAAAGGCAAGGTATTGTCTGAAATCAGATATCTGTCAGATGTGGCTATAAAGTACTGATATTAACTAAAAATTATTTACCAAAATTAATCACACTTGTGCATTCAACCTTGGGAAGTTTCTGGTTTAACTATTGCCATTTGTTAGAAGTCCTATTTAATAGAAGAAGCATAATGTTTAAGTTAGACTGTTAATGTGTGGTTAAAATGTGGATACTTGGGGCACCTGGCTGGTTCAGTGGGTTGAAGCCTCTGCCTTCGGCTCAGGTCATGGTCCCAGGGTCCTGGGATCAAACTCCGCATTGGGCTCCCTGCTCTGTGGGGAGCCTGCTTCCGCCCCTCTCTCTCTGCCTGCCTCTCTGCTTACTTGTGATCTCTGTCTGTCAAATAAATAAATAAAATCTTTAAAAAAAATAAATTAAAATGTGGATACTTGGTTGATCTATTGAAAGATAATGCATTTGAATTTTGTTCACTAAAAAATTTCATTTTTGGTATTGATTCTAAATGTGTTAGAAGTATATTTTATTATCTTATGCTTTTAGGCGCAACATACTGCATAAAGAGAAAGATCATCTTATAAATGATTATGAACAAAACATGAAACTATTACAAACCAAACATGATGCTGATATAAGCCTTCTGAAAAAGGAACATGTTCTTTCAGCTTCTAAGGTATTCTGTGTTGGTAGATAGAGCCATGCAGAGTAGTTACTTAACCTTACTCGGCAAAGAGCCATAGGTAGCCATGTGGAAGCGAACCATTTGGCATTTGAAATTCGTCTCTTTTTTGCTTAATTCTTGAAATAACTGAAATTTTAAGAATTTTTATTGGTATTTAGAATACTGAAAATGCTGAATCTCTAAATCAGAGCATAATATAAATACTTAATAAACTAAATTCTGCTATGCGTTAACCCTTTTAAGTACCAACTTTTTTAAAAGGAGTAAACATAAAAATTCAAGTAGAAATGCTCAGTTGTGTTAATAATGCATCTTATAGAGTAACTGTATACACTGTTACTATTACTTTGAAACCTGGGCCATTCTTTAGCTTTCCTAGCATCACACAGACATTCATAAAGGAGCCCATAGGCACCCTTACTGGCACCCACACACTTTTGTGTCTGATACTGAAACTTTCCACCAAGAGAATCCTGTAGCTCTAATTCTAAGGTAGTCAATTACTTGCTATTTCATGATTTAAGTATTCTAGTAGATTTATTTTGAAAATTAAAATTTAGAAGGTTTTCTATAAGCCCATTGTCTTTACATCAGCGTCATATTTTTGTAACTCTAAGTACTGTGTAGAATTTAGTTTGTGTTTTGACTTTAAAAGATTAATTTTTAAACTTTTAAAAAAATATTTTCATTCAGATTTATAGATGATTTTAATTCTGATTAAACCTTCAGTCAGGGGGAAAAGTAAATATATTCACCCAGAAGTTCTAGGAAGGTACTGTTTTTCATTATTCTTAAAATTCTTGTAGGCATCTGGTATGATTAAAGAACTAGAAGAGAACATCTGTCAATTAAAACAGCAGCTCCAGGAGTCAGAACTTCAAAGAAAGCAGCAACTAAGGGTGAGTCCTGTATTTTTATACAGAGCAGTGGCTAAAACTCACCTTTCCTTTTCTTGATTATATGTATAAATAAGAGTCAATTAAGTAAAATCTTCAGACATACAAGTAGCCATTTTTTCTTTTGTTGCATTGTATCATTTTTCATCTTATTTATTTTAACAAAAGTAGATGCTAATAGGATATAGAGACTAAAGAATAATTTTACTGAATAATCTTTTTTGATTCATTCAAAAAAATAACTTTACTTAAATACATTATTATTTTAGAATAATTTCCTCCCTTTAAATTACTCTCTACTAGTCTTCAAACTTTCTCTTTCTCCTTCACATCTTCTAGATCCTTCCTTTTGCCTCATGGTCAAGAATTGCCAAAGACTAACATAGGATATAATTTCAAATGTATTATTTCTATATTGAGTCAACTGATTACTTTTAAGTAATCTCCTAATCCTAAGGGCCAGAAAGGTTCTCTTCCATTGTAAAGAAGTCCCTTTTGAGATAGGGACATCTTCAGATAACTAAGGTTTTCTATTCTGTCCACACACATAGCTACTCACATTTCTATTTGTAGTTGAGAAGATTGGACAGGTAGGGCTCTTGTAATAATATGCAAAACTTAAATTTGTCATCGGGTTAGATTGATTTATTTCCTTAGATTGCAAATTGCATTGACTCTAGTAGCAACTTTAAGTGTAATAAAAATATTTAATATTCACAGGATCAAGAAAATAAATTTCAAATGGAGAAAAGTCATTTAAAACACACCTACGAAAAAAAGGTAATATGTTTTGTGGGACACTGTAAGACATTTAAGATGGCCAATGAGGCTTAAGAATGAGGGCTAGTTTTTATGAAGCCATGCATTCTAGCTCTTAAAGAATCATTGGTTTCTTAAGTTTATTTCAGCTAGCCAGTATCAATTTTGCTTCATTTTTCATGTTTATATACATTTTCATGTTTATAAACAGTTTCTTTAGTTTATGAATTGTATCAATGTAAAAATTCCCCTTGTGTATTATATTCAATGTGTGAAGAGTATTATGGTGTTAACCTCTTATAATAAGACTTTGAAATTATATATTTTTTCTACCAGTTTAGAAATATGGTACAATTGATGGGAGCTATTTGTATTCTGTTGTATCATATGTATAGTAATGCTAAATATTTAACCAAAGAATATAACACAGTTAAAGAATTGTCTACTATTTAGAAATGTATTTAATAATTGTTTCTTGTCATTTACAACAGTGAATAATTCTCCATGTGCTCATCCCTGTTATCAGTAATACCTGGGGGTTTTATTGACAGAATTTAACACCTGGCAATAAAATGCAGAGTTCTATAGTTTTGTGACTTTTATACTTCAATTTTGAATTTGTTTCCTGTATGACATGGAAAGTAAAAGAATAGTTGAAATGGCAAAGATTTTATTGTTGTTTTTGTAATTATTTACTGTTGTAATATTAACTAAATTAATACATTTGTAAAATACTCACATATTGAAAAGTGAGTAAAACATTAACCCTTCAATAATTAAATACATACAAATTAAAATAGGTTATATAGCACAATATATTTTTTTAAAGATTTATTTATTTATTTTAGAGAAAAAGAGGGAGGGGCAGAGGGAAAAGGGGAGAGAGTCCCAAGCCGACTCTGCTAAGCGTGATGCCCAGCTCGGGGCTAGCTCACAACCTGGTCTGAAACCAAGACTCAGTTACTTAACCGGCTGAGCCACCCATGTGCCATGTAGCACAACATTCTTAGGATGCTCTGTATACCTCATCTTACTTATCCATATGGTCACTCAGCAGATATTCATTAAATGCTTTCCTTGGGCAAGGGGTCATATGAGGTGTTAGATGGAGGGGAGGGTTAAGGATGAATTATCATAGATTCTGCCTTCCAGGAGCTTAATGTCTAGGAAGAATGTTTCTGTCATTTGGAAAAGTAAGTATTTCAACCGACATGTATTGACCTGAATACATGCCCTTTCAAATTATGATTTTCTAATTGCTTAAGTTTTTTTTTGTTTTGTTTTGCTGATGTTTTATAGTCTGAGTGCAAGGTCTTAAATACATTTTATGTCTACAAAATGATACCTGAACAAGAGAGAGAAATACTGCTTTCATTGGAATAAAGAATTTTTTTTTTTAGTTTTTACTCTTGAGCCATGCAGCTTCATAAATATTTGACTTAGTAAAAGAAGACCATACGTTATCATAAGCCTTACCTCTGCTATATAAGGCGTCCTCTGGGTGTCCTTGTTAGTCCGTTGTTCATTCTTTGGGCAGATGTCTGGCTTCCTGTTCATTAAGGAACACCTTCTTGACCCCCTGCTCCACTAAACTCTGTGGTCACCCCTCTTCCTCAGATGCTATGTGGGTACCTGTGAGATAGGGAGAGGCGTTGGTAGCAAAAAGAAAGGCATGCACTGACTAATTGTAAAAGGATACGTTTCTACCCCAAACTTCTGTCAGTTCGATGACAGAGGACTGTCGATACAGAGACGGAGCTGGAGAGACAGTCTTTCTTCTACCACTGTCTTTTCTTGGCTGGTTAGCCACAAAGTTTTCTGGATCAGCCCCTCTGCCTGGCAGACACATCTGAGAAACAACTTTAGAGCTCAACTGGTCCCTATCCAGTAGCCTTCTACCCACTCCCGTTCTATTTCGCTTAGGGAGCAGACTGAAATTGTTTTTGTTAGGCATCCTAAGGACTGCTTTTCCCTTTCCACAAAGTGTCAGTTGGCCTTAGCTTTTTAATAATGTAACTAGTTAAAGCGTGTTACTTGTTTCCAGTGTAAATAAGAAGTTTAAAATAATAGCCATCCTAAAAAGAAAAATAAGCTCAGTTGTTGCCGATGCATATGTTCTAACATTATTTATACTGGAAGAGTGTTGCTCAGCAGGTCACTTTTTGTTTTACAATTAATTCCACAGTCTCCCCCTTTTACATTGACATCTGTTCTTCTTTCTTTATTAAACCCGCTGTGATCTCAGTCCTTGAAGATTGGATGTCTCGTACCCCCCTCAGGGAATATCCTTTCTGACTGCGCAAAGAGCCGGCATAAATCTGACATAGTCCTGGACCGTGGAAGTCAGTAGCTAAATGGGTTCTATAGGTTTTTTGTTTGCTGGCCAGTGTCACAGGTGTGCACACTCCATAACTCTTGGTAGACAACTTAGTTCTGAATATCTGTTCGGGAGGAGGAAATGCCATCTGAGTGACATTATTTCCTCATGCCAATAAGAAAGCAGCATGAGAGATCCTAACTTGTCTTTGAGGTAAGAGAAACAGCTAGCATCAAATGCTGTCCCTAATTAAAGCACACACATATTATCTAATGGCTTTTATTGATCTCTAGTGGCTATTGCCTGCTCTTAAGATCTTTGAACATCAAACAAATAATAGGTAGTAAAACTAAATGTCATTGTTTGATGAAGTGTCCTAATCTGTTAAATCAGGAAATGGTTAGGCTCAATGATTTTACTAGCAAGGAAACACCTGCCTCCTACAAATAACCTATTGGCTGTTTTCCAAACAGGCACCAAAGAGTGAAAGGTGGTGCTGTTTACCCAAAAGAAGTTCGAGAGACAGATGTTAAGCATGTATATTCTAAAATGTGCTAGCATTCAGATACCTGCTTATAATTTCTCTGTTGTAACCATGTAACAGACGAGATAGAAAGTCTGCTGGAGTTCAAAACCATCAAAAATAGTATCCCAATGTTTTGCATTCACTTATAATTCTTTTAATTAGGTTAAAATAATTTAAAATGTTCACAGCTTTACACATAATATATTATGTAGTATTTTCCAACTACCACAGGCATGATTTTCTTTAAGAGGGCAATGTGCCTTGAGTCAAGTTTTAAACAATGAAATTGCACAGTGCAGCGACTTATACAAAGAAGTCACGCAGCCTGGGCCCACGTGCCTCCTGTGAGGAAGCTGAGTTGGAGCTGGGGCGGAGTTAGCCGGACAGTGGATGTGTGGGTGCGCAGCGGTTCACTGCTCCTTCCCACGACAGCGCGGCTGGCACCCTGTGTCTGTGTCCTTGTGCAGAGCAGAATCTCGTTCTTGTTTATACAAGCACCCCTTTCTTGATTACTTCAATTCTTGGGTTGCCAGGGAAAATATTCATAATATTTTACATGTGTTTACATACATTTTACATACATTTCCTTACATTTAGTAAATGTTCAGTAATTGTGTTTATGTCTAGTTCAATCAATTATTTACAACAAACTCTCACGTTGGGGAATATATGCTGTATCTTTGACTCTCCAGTTTGTGTTTTCATTATTTAAGTTATTAAGATTCATTATTTAAGTTATTAAGATTCAGTCCAATAACAAAAAGGTATTAACCATATAGAGTAGGGAAAGGATTACAAGACTGGTTCGGATTATTCTCCACTGTCTTGCATACATAAAAAAGCAAGGGTTCACGGAGCATTATCTTTATCACCACAACTATCTGGAATATAGGTAAAAACTAAAAATAAAATCCAAAAAGGCCCTTAACCACACAATACAAATAGGTTCAATTAAGGACAAAAAATTTTTTGTGTGTGGGCCCGGTATTGTGCCGGGTGCTGGGGGTGTAGAAATAAATGAGAAGGAAACAGCCTCTCGCTTTAAGGACCTCTTGGCTCAAAAGTCTGTGCATCGACACAGGTATGTTTACCTCAGAGGGAAGCCTCTCCTTCTCCCCCTCAGTCCCATTCCTGCTTCAGAAATGGTTCCATTGCTTTTAGAGGCAATAAATCAGATCAAGGTGCTTGTGTTAGGTCATTGACCAGCACCAAGAAGTTACAACTGCAAATCTGACAGAGGTTAAGACTGAAGAGAGAGTGATAAAAAGCACGTTTACAAGAGCGCCAATCCGTAGCAATGCAGGGGCATCTTCGGAAAGGGCAGCCTGGGGGATGTACTGTATTGTGCCATCCCTGGGACTTCGGTCTTCACAACGACCTTGAGTTTTCAAGAAAATGTTTAGATCTAGAATATTCAACCGGAGAAGGTAATGATAATGATTTTTAACATTTGTGGGGCATTTATTATGTTCCTAATATTGTTCTAAGAGCTTTACATGGAGTAATTTATTAACTTATCACAATTACTTATTTTCCATGGAGTAACTTATTAACCCGTCACAATTTTTAAGATATAGTTACTGTTACCCCTGTTTTTTCAGGGGCCGCAGCTGAGGCACAGTGTTAAGTAAGTGGCAGAGAAGAAGGGTCGAAACCCATGCAGTCTGACTCCAGAGCTCACACTCATAATCACCATGTAATTTCAAATAGATTTTTCTCAAAGATGGGTAATTTTTTGAAGTTTTAATGGGAAGAGGTAAACCTCAGTTATGCTTTCAGGCAGAGAGTTCTGAGCCCCAGAGAAAAAGAAACAGAGGGGAAATCCCTGGCTGTGCCGTGCGTGGGAGGTTCAGCGCCAGTATGGAAAATATTTGTGACAGATCTAACTCCACCAGCGGCTCCTTGTGAGTTCTCCAGGTGGCCTGTGGCTTCGGAGTCCTGCAGAAGTGAGCTGTGAGGTGTGCAAAGACTCTTCCTCCTCGTGGAGATCCCCAGTCCACCATCCTGGGGGCTTCCTGGGACCCGCACTGGCGCTGCAGCCCCCAGGAGGAGGCCACACTAGCTGACACATTATGGAAGCACAGTTCTGCCCTCTGCATTTTTGCTCAAACACCAAATCCAAATGGATAATATGCCATTTACAGATGAGTTGGAGAACAGAGCCATAATGGGGTCTGTGGCAAAACAGTGCAGAGCAAAGGAAGGAAAGTATTCTGCGGAAGACTCTGAGAAAGGAGCGTCTTCTGAAAGGTATTACTCCAGAAGAGAGCATCAAAGGAACTCATCGATAAAGTCCTGGAAGATATGATATCTGGGAAAGGGGAGCAGACATCATAAAGAAAGAAAAGGATGGAGTGAAGGTGGAGGTAATTGTCGTGGGAAGGATGTGAAGAACGTGAAAACACGGCAGCAGAGCGGACATCCACATGGGAGCTGGGGAAGGTGGAGACGGTGCTGTGGAGGGCCCCGTCAGCGATCTGAAGGACAGACCTTTATCCCGCAGGCTGCAAAGGACGGGCAGAGAATAGATAACATAAACAGAAAACAGAAAACCAGTAGACAATAATCAATATTCCTGAAGGGGGTTCAGAATCAATTAACATGAAGGAAAGGTAGGAGAGAACTTTCCTGAAGGTCTGTTTATACAGATTGAGAAGAGTCACCCTTTATCAGGTAAAATCCACTGAAGAGATTCGATAACATTTGATCTTCCATACAGAGGATGGTTTTGTAAGCATCCGGGCTAGGGTGAGAAGAGGCAAAGGTCAGGTCAGTTGAGCCTCCTTGGTTGCAAATCTCAGTGTCTTAAGACAGTAGAGTGACATATGCTCCGTTGTTAGGCCAAAATGTTATGACTCAGTAACAACTTTTCCTTCATGTGCGAAGGCAACGGCTGGCCTTCTTAGATGTGTAAGGCCTCAGAGATAGATCACCAAGATACTCTTTTTGAAAATAAGATTACTAGGTGGTGTACTTTCATCCACCTAAGGATAAGCAAAAGATCATATTAAAACAAAACAAAACAAAATACTCAAGAATAAAAAAGAAGTAGTGTTGGATGCTACAATGAACTAAAATAGAGTTAAATTAAAATGTTATTGTGTACATGGTATAAAGTAGTGCAGCTGTTGTAAAAATTTCTTTAGAGAAGGGATGCATAGTTAAAAAATGTGAAAACGGCCATCTGGATCAAGTGAATGAGATTATTGAAAAGAAAAAAATTGGTAGGAGAAGAGGTAAATGTACTAAGCTGTCATTTAAAAAGATCAGACACAGGTTACTTTTTTACTCCTTGACTGTTAGAGAGGTATGGGTTAAAAATAAGTGTGAAGTGGTGCCTGGGTGGCTCGGCCCTGTTGGGTGTCTGCCTTTGGTTCAAGTCATGCTCTCAGGGTCTTGGGATTGAGCCCTGCATCAGGCTCCCTGCTCAGCAGGGAGTCTGCTTCTCCCTTTCCCCCTGCACCTCCCTGCCATCAAATAAATAAATAAAATTTTAAAAAGAAACTAAAACCAAAACAAACAAATGTTTCCAAAATGCCCACATTGGGTCATCTCTGAGTTTAATTTTGTGCTTTAATTTCTTTGATTCTGTACATGAAAGAGACCAGATCAGGGTTGGGGTGGTGCTTCTGGTGCTTTATTAATGTATCTACTCCAATTTAGCTTGCCTACTGTGTGCCAAGCCTATAATACATACCAGGGATCTAATATAAGTAAGACAGTAATTTCAGTCTAGGACCTGGTAAAATTCTGGACAATTGACTTTTTTTTTTCTCATGTGAAGTAAAATAAATATAGTGGCAGAAATTGGTAAGGCAGGTTAGTTGCTCTTTTTTTAATAAGGTGGATATTTATGAGGTATTTTGATTTTACCATTTAAGATATGGGGGAAAGGGGTCCCCTGTCTTTATTTTCCTGAGGTCCTACCCTTGCCACCACCCTGTATGTTCCTCTCTCCAATTTTTTTCCCTCACCTCTTGGTCTCATAGCAGCCAATAGAAGCTTTTTGGTATTCTCATGGAATATGAGAACATGAACAAATCCACGGAAGAATGGAAGATTTCTTTCTCCTCTCTCTCTCCTTTCAGTCTACAAACAGTTGATTTTATTTATGTATTTATTTTACTAAACCAGCAAAGGAGAAAAGCACAAGAAAATCATCAATGGAAAAGGCCATAAGATTTTTGAATTGGAGACGTCTCCATCCAGACTAATATAAATAGCCAAGTATAGGCATTTTGGGCTAGCGCTGGGTCAGTGTTTGAAAAGGTTTGTGGATGCGTGTGTGCGGGTGTGTGCGTGTGTACGTGCGTGCGTGCGTGTGTGTGTGTGTATGCATTGTTGGTTGTATGCTTGTCATTCCTCTCCCGTCCCCTGACCCATCCGTGATGCTGTCACTCTCACCTGGGTTGCCAGCGGGTGGCCCGCTGGTGTCCTCACCCCACTAAGTGACTTGCATTTTCTCACCCACCAGCAGAGCTCCGTCCCCTCCACTGTCTTGTTTGTGGAAGCGCGGCTGCCCTTTCACTGCTCCCTTTCCCTCTCCTTTCCCTGCAGATCCATATGTTATCCAGGTTAGATATGCTTCTCTGTTTTTGCAGTGAAGAGCTTTCTGTGAGGAGGAAGCTTCATTTAGCCCTCATTATTCATGCTGCCATCCTGCCGACTCAAAGGATGCTACGTTTAGGAAAGAGATATTCATGGTGGGGGACTGCCTCCCCAGCTCAGTGAGTGGTTTTCCAAATCATCGCCATCAGTGGAAGAGAGGGCTGTTTCATCAACACCTGTGTATGTGCAAAATACAGACACATGGTTTACTGTATTCTCCTGAATCTCGTGAGATTCCTTTCCTTTGGCTACTATGTAAGTTCAAGAAAATTCACAAGTGACTGCTCCTTTTGAATTTCTTACCCATCAGCTTATTTTATAGGAGATCCACGTACAGGTAGCCTCAAACAATTACTAACTTCGGTCCGACAATTGGTACTGGAAGTACAGTACTGACATCGTTGTGTGGTAACTGGTTATGGTTAACCAAGTCTCTGTCTTGAAATATCTAAATCTAATTTTACATTACAAATAGATTGCATGAAGTGTGTAAACCTGGCGATTCACAGACCTGTACCCCTGGGGCTAATGATACATTATATGTTAATAAAAAAAAAGTTCACAATGTTAAAAAAATAGATTGAAGATGACTGTTTGATTGTTTGTATTTCTCCTCTGAGTGCTTGTCTTCTGGTAACTTTTGCATGTCATTGTCGTGGCAGATTCATGACCTGCAGAGTGAACGTGATAAAGAGAAAGAAGATGCTCAAAAGAAAATCCATAAATTTGAGGAAGCACTGAAGTGAGTAAAACTGTAGTGTATTTAATTACGAAATACTCTTATTCTAGACTGTGAGCCACATTAAGTAACTAGAACTTAAACATCATACTTTTCTAAGAGCCTTGCTGTGGTTTAGTTTGAATTGGTTTTCCACCATGAATCTCCATTTTCTGAATTTTATTGCTAGCCAGCACATATTTTTTTTTTCAAAAAGGAAAAAATCAGTTCATCTGTTTTTAAGTGATAGGAATGTAAGAAAATAGAACTTAGTGGTTTTAGATGCTTTCTTCCTCTTAAATGAAAACAGATTAAAAAGGAAAAACCAAGATTTAGGTCTTAGGACATTTAGAAATTCTTCTGTAGATTTTTTTTTTTTTTGAGAAATTTTGGTAATGAAATGTTCCAGTTATATTTGAAAATGGACTATTACACAGGCATTGTTTGGAAAAGATTTTGTCTCATGATATAACACTTAAATATATACATTAAAGTGTCAGATTTTATTTATCTTCTCCATTCATTTACTAGGTTGATTAGGCCCTACTTATCAGTAGGTTTTATCATTCAATTTTTAGCTGAAAAGCATTGATTTAGTCAATAAATACTGAGTTTCCACCATGTGTCAGGCAGTGTGTAGTCTCTTCCCAGAGGACCTTAGAATCTTTTGGAAAGATTTTCAGAAACTTTGGCAATTATATTACAGAGTGGTAAGAACAGGGTACCTGACCCTAAAAAGTGATTTAGGAAGGGAAGCTAACTTGAGTGCATTCTATCTAGGTACCCCCATCCCAGAGAGTAAGCTAATTCGATTTTTCTTTCTCCCTCAAACCTTCAAACAAGAATAACTTGCAGAAAGGCCAAAAAGAACACCCAGAATCAAGCAAACTTAGTATCAGATTCTGCCTGGCAGATGATGTAATCATTTCTTCTCCCTTGTTTTGCTTGTTAAGAAAATGTATTAGCTGAGTTATTGTATAGAACATCTTATAATAATTTATGTACTAAGACATTATGGATATCAATTTTTATCTGCACAAGGACTTAGTGCTTATTTGTTCACATCACCATGTATGAATTAGATAAAGTCAGATGAGAACTATAATATTCATTAAAGATTAATAAGTCAAGTAAGTGTATTTTATACTCTCATTTGGTTAGTGACAAAATGAGGGTGTTCTTGCTTCCTTCATGAAGGGCTGCCCTCCCTTTATTCTTCATTCATTTTTCCTCCTTAAAATGTTGATTAATTACTTTCTTCATCTATCCAATTTATAGTATTTCTCATTTTTCTTTTGTTCTACTTAGTCTCTGTTCTTTTGTAATTTCTTTATACTTTTTCCATCGGTTTGTTGATTTGCATTTTATACCCCGCTAATGGAAGCAATAACCCCTTTAAATAACAGTACACCAACAAATATTTGTTTGGTACTTAAGATGTCTATAGATTGTGGTATAATGCTATAACAAGTAGAACGTTTAGAAGATACAGCTCAAGACAGAATGCTGTTCTTAATGATTTGGTATAGTCCACATTAGGCATTTGAGATACCAAATACTTAAGTTGTTGACAGTAAGTGCAATTAGAATTCTGAAAGATTTGTTCAGTGGGATATTTGGAGTTTATGTGTAAAACAGTGTAGTATCTTTTATTGTTCACTGATACATTTTGAAAGAACCCTAGGCCTCTGTGGTTTTCTATATAAAACATTAGCATTCCCTGGGCCACATAACACTCATTAAAGCTTTAAGGATCTTTACCAAAATACCAAATTTCACTTGGGATCAAAAGGCTATTTCAGGGGTTTACTAAAATTCCCCCATAGGCCTGTTTCTCACATTCCCTGTGTCGGTGATGTTTTCATTTCAACTAAATGTCTGTATGATCCTCACAGGATAGCCTCTGGGGTAGCAGGAACAGTTGGGCCTGAGAGGAGCAGAGTAAGTTCTTGTGTGCCGTGAACTTTAGAGTGAACAGCGCAAGCTGGCTGCAGCCCCAGAGGAAAACAGTCTGGAGTGTGGAGGGTGACTGCTACTGCTTTTGAATCTAAGAATCGTGTTAGACCCAGTGGGTCCAAAGACAAGTCCATTTTTCTAAGAAACAGCTATATGGTATAGAAATTTGCAAATATCTTGATTATTAGCAAAACCTTTTCCATAATTAATACATACAAAATGGAAAGTTTCGCTTTAGAATGTGGTGGTGTTCACTCATGTAATCCTTCTTTCGTCCGCTCATTAAGGGTTTATTTCTTCTGTGCATGTTGAGTGTATGGTAGAGGACAGCATAGAACAGGAATTCATACATAGGAAATCATATACGTGAGAACACATGATAAATGTATTCAACTTGGGCAGCTGAATGGCTCAGTGGGTTAAGGCCACTGCCTTCAGCTCAGGTCATGATCTCAGGGTCCTGGGATCGAGCCCTGCATCAGGCTCTCTGCTCAGCAGGGAGCCTGCTTCCTGCCTGCTTCTCTGCCTACTTGTGATCTCTCTCTCTCTGTCAAATAAGTAAATAAAATATTTTAAAAAAATGTATTCAACTCAATATTCAGTTAAGAGCTCAAGCTGATACCTGAGAGCCTCTCGTTACTTAAGAGGAGGAGCCCTGATTTGAGGTCAGCATTCACTGTAAACGCTAACTCCTTAAAGCTCATTTGTCTATTGTTACTGTTTTTCAGAAATAAAACTAGTTTGATATCATTGTACTACTTACAGATTTTATTCTACACATATCCCACACGTTTTTGCTTCCTACTTTATTTTTATTCTAGCAAATAATTTTAATAACCTCCAATAACTGAAAGCTTTCTGAAACTATCAATGGTATGTATTGTATTGTATGTGTTCATTTTTTGTTCTTCAAAGATAAGTAATTGAAGTATGTGGGAAGCTTGGTAGACTAATGAATGGAAAATAACCATATATAATAAGGTAATTCAGTATAACTCTGAAAAACTAACACTGAAAAAGTTTTTGTTTTTCGAGAAGTTAAAATCTATGGACAATAGAAGTAGACAGTATAGATTTGGTTTATTCCTTTTTCAATATTCATGTATTTAACAAATTCGATATCTAAGTTTTTGGTGCTATAAAAATAACATATTCTGAGATTATTATATACATTGCCTTTTAAGATTTTATTTTTTATTTTAAAGAGAGAGTGTGTGTGCACACACACACATGCATGAGTAGGGGATGGGCAGAAGAAAAGGGAGAGTGAGAATCTCAAGCAGAGTCTGCACTAAGCATGGAGCCTGGGATCATGAGCCTGAGATCACAACCTAAGCCAAAGCCAAGAGCTGGGCACGTAACCAACTGAACCAGGCGCCCCTATACATTGTCTATTTTAGAGTATTTAATGAAACATTCCAAAGTCATCTTTTTAATTGATACCTTTCAAATTCCTCTTTTGCAGTAAAATATAGAACTGCCTTGAAACAGATTTATTCTGATCCATTTTACCGTATTTTGCATTGTCAAATTGTAAATGTTACAAATATTTCTACCCTCATGCCGCACACACAGACACACACACACACAGGCACACACACACACACACATATGTGTGTATATATATATAGGCTTTCTGGGTTTTACAATGATCTGTCTAGTTAAAAAAAATTATACTTTTTGTTAATGCTACTGAACATGTATAGTTCAACAAAGGAAGAATTGATACCTTTTATTTTATTTTATTTTTTTTAAGATTTTTTTTTTAATTTTTATTTTTTTTTATAAACAAATTTTTATCCCCAGGGGTACATGTCTGTGAATCGCCAGGTTTACACACTTCACAGCACTAACCATAGCACATACCCTCCCCAATGTCCATTACCCCACCCCCCTTTCCCGACCCCCTCCCCCCCGCAACCCTCAGTTTGTTTTGTGAGATTAAGAGTCACTTATGGTTTGTCTCCCTCCCAATC
>PISX010001509.1:0-193022 GCA_004024625.1 Mellivora capensis
GTTTCTTTTGTGTGCTGGTCTAGATTTCACAGTGTTGGGGCAGAAAGGCTTCAGGATTTGTGGTTCAGGGCTGTGGCAATTTCTGATTTCAATAAAAATTCATGAAAAAAAAAACCAACTTCCCCTATCTACCATTTGTTGTCGATGACTTTCATCAACTTCAAGAGAGAAACAGGATTCAAACATCCTTAGGCCATCATTTCTACCTGGAAATTAAATATTTTCTCATCCTTTCTCTCTCAATTCTGACACCATCCTTAAGAGGTGAGCAATGCTGTGTCACTCTGGGCTGGATAGTGATGGCAGCAGGACTGATAGCTAGAGGACTGAGGGCTTGACCGTAAAGCCAGCACACTTGGTCATTTTAGGTAAGAGCAGGCGGTGCTCACAATCACCCTGCTCTGCCTCAGTGACAAATCCTGATATGTTTGCCAAAATTCTCTCATACTTTAAACTCAAGACCTACATGGTAAATGCATAGTATTCACTATGCTTCTCCCACACGCACCACTCGTGGCAGACATCACTAATCAACCACACTACTCTTTATTGTTCCTCTGCATCTTTCAACACTACCTTACAAGCAGACATTATCAAATGAAATAAAACGTAATTGCCACTCCCATATTAGAGATTCTTCAGCCACATTAAACATTGACAGAAAAGTCATAAAGACCTGGGTTGAATATTAGCTCTTTACTTCTCTGAGTCACAGCTTTTTCATCTGCAATATGGGGATCCTCATCATGCCCTCCCCACTGTTTCTCATGGATCACACGGCAATGAAAAGAAGGATCTTCTTTAGACAAAAGAGCATTTTTTTGGTGACCCTATGACAGTATGGTTGTCCACATTTTTTTCACCAAAGCTGATAAGGACCAGGATTAATTCATGCAAGAGGAGGTCACTGGACATAGCACCAGAAAGCCTCGATTCTTATCTCAGGTTCCCGCGGAGTAGCTATGTGATGTCAGGCAAGTTTCTTCCTTCCTGGGGGTAGAAGGTAGTAGGGAAGGGATGGTGGAGGAGAAGGAATGTTTTCTGGCCTGGAAAATGGGGTTCACCCAAATGAACTCTGAAATGTATAGAATCAGTTTGTTAAAGAGAAGCTGCCACTGAATCACCACACAGAGCCTTCACTCCTACCTCCACCTTCTTCCTGGTTTCCTAAACAAACCCCAGAAGGTCACTGTCTGTCCCCATGAAATTAATGGGCATGGACCTGCCTCCTAATTTCATGCAAATCCCAGCCTACCTTATCATGAGGGGGTTTTTGTTCGTCTGTACTTTTGGTGACACAATCCATCCCTGTCTCCAGCCGAGTCTCTAATCCCTGAAATTTCCAAAGTGCTAGTAATTAGGGGAAAAATTTTGAAACACAGAAATTTTTCACTGTCTAAGAGATTACACACTTTAATGATGTTTATTAAATTTATTTTGCAGTTACTGAGGAGATTAGATTAAGCTCACTGTGCAGCTCCAGAGGGCAAAACAAGGACCATTGGGAGAATCTTCTAGGAGGTCAACTGGAATTCAAAGAGGAGACGCCCTTTCTGATGTCAGAGCCAGTTGGCAGCAAGTGAGTCACCCCTGGAAGGCAAGGGACCAAACCAGCAGGGTAGAGAACTTGGTATGGTCACTGAGGGGGATGGTGAAGAGTAAGATCAGTGGGTCATATCTGGGTCTATTTCCCAACTTGCACCTCTCAAGGGTTTGGACCAGAGTTAACTTTTCTAAGCTCCTGGCTCCCGTTTCCTCCTATGAGCTGGTGACAGCAGTGCCTAGCACAGAGAAATGCTTGGCATGTGGGCATTCTATGATTTCATTATTTAGAGTTGGAAGGGATCTTCTTTCCACTCCAGGTTTCCCCATTAACAGTTGTGGAAATGGAAGCAGAGAGAGGTTAGGTAAATTGTCAAAGGTCATACAGCAAATAAGTGGTGGAACAGGGATTTGAACCAGGGCACTCAGGTTCTGGAACCTTAAGTGTCCTTAGCCACTAGACTGTTCTTCAGCAACAGAGGGGTGAGTCACTTGACTCTTGAAAGAGTCCTCTACTGACTAGTCTGGAGGTTAATTTGGAGACACAAAATATGAGCCCTGTGATAGAATTAGAAACACATGACCATCATCTTGTGAAAAATGACTCAGTGACACTGGTCGCATTTACTAGATTGGGGCTAGCTGTGGAGCATTTGCTTGGCACCATCTCTGGACTCACATCAATGTATCAAATTTCCATACTGGTCTTAGATCAAACTACTGGGGAAATTGGCATGGGAAGTCCCCAAGCCAGTGGTTAGTAACAGATATGTCACTGGGGGCAAATGTGCTCCTAAGGACCACTGTTGACAAAGAACTGGGTTTAGGGCAAATGCTAGAAAGGTCTATGTTATAGGGAAGTGACATCAGGAGACAGAGTAGTATGACCAGAAGCAGCAGGGACTCTCAGAAGCGAGGACACATGAAACCTGAGCCAGGCAAGAAGAAAGATAACAGAGACCTTCCTTGGAGGAAAACCTCAATAAAGTATTTTCACTGGTTGCCTAGGGAGGAAACATCAGAAATTCAGAGATTTTGTTCAGTCATTCATCAACGAATTCTTTAGCAGCATCTATATCTTTTTGTATATATACAATTATTGTCAACAGCTCTCTTCTCAAAGGTTGATAAGAAGGAATGTTCTCAAGGAAATATCCAGTCAACATCCTAAAACCATGAGTGTAGGAGCCCCTAAAGGCAATGTCACACACAGTCCAGTGGATGGGGACAGTCCCACAGGACCAGTCAAAGGCCAAACCAGAAAGACAGCCCCTTAGAGAATTTCCCCTTGGCAAGGTTTAGCGTGTCCTCTGGCTGACAAGAAACTTGAATGCCACCTTTCTTTGGGATGTGACAGGAAAGGGAAGAGAAACAAGATTGAGGTGAAGGCTAAAGTCCCCAAGAAGAGCCTCACTAGTGGGAAGGATCCAGGGGTCAGCTCTGAGTGGGGTGCTCAATGACAGTTCAATGACCAAAGCACTAGACTCGGAGCCTGATTCAAATGTGACAGCAAACAAATCAGGAGACATGGTCCATTCATCATGTCCCCTGATGTGAGGAGTGTTCATGTTTCTGAATGACCAGGGCCACTTTCCCAGGAGGCTTCTGGAGCCAGGAAAGCAAAAGGCACAGAGTCATGGGTGTCCTGTCTGGGCTGCTCATCTCAATGATGGCCTCCAACTGTGCAGTGTTCTCACATTCATTACGTCAAGAACCTATGTTGAGAACAAGGGTTGGCGGTGGTGGAGTGAGGGGTAGGGTTAGTCCTTGTTATCCACACATATCAGAAACAAAAACTGAGCCACAGGAAGGGCAGTGCCGAGTCTCAAGCCATGCAGCTGGTGTGTGAAGGAATGGGCTGAGGAAACATGTTCTGTGGTCCTCCACATTGTCATATTCCTCTCCAGAAACCAGAGAAGTGACCAGGCCTGAATTCAAACAGCAACAGCTATTTTGATGTTGATACAGAGAAGAAGGCCTGAGCCCTCAAGTGATCAAACACAAATCCAGCATAGACACTTCTCCAGAGTACAAGGAAAGGCCAGGCCCACTGCTCATAGCCCACTAGTGCCCGTCTCCCAGGCTGGCGGCCTGTGGGGCCAGGCCATTCTGAACAAACTCATTAACAAAGATCTAAAAAGAAAGTGTGCACAGACAAGCCTTGGGACACTGCTAAAGCCAAGTGCAGACAATGATCCAAGAAAACAAAGGGAGTGGTCTAGGTAGGGCAGCAGGCTCAGGGAATGTTCACCAGGACTGATCAGAATAGCCAGAGCAATTGATAAAATCCAGAAACTTGTCCTTATTTGTTGGTGTGGTTTGCCAACCTGAGCTCCAGGTGTTCCCATACTGTGCCAGTCCCTATCCTAATACCCTCCCACTTCCTTACTGACCAGCCCAGCAGGGGCCTCTGGGGCTCTGGCCATCTCTAACCTGAATGGTCAGCACACTTGGTGTACTGGTTGGTAAATATTTTCAGTCCTACCCCTGCTCAAAAGACTATTTTTACCTGCTTGAAACCCACTAGAAACTCACTAGAATACCATCTCCTCCATTTTTCTTTGAGAACCCAACACCACCTCCTCCTAGGTCCTCAGTGCTTTGGGTTCCAGAAGATGGACTCATAACATTGGTCTGGCTGATTAGTAATTGGAAATATTGGACGTAATGTCTAGTCATAGTAACTGGCTAAAGGATGAGCACATGACTCAGAACTGACCAATGAAACTCTATCCTGAGACTTTTTCTGGAATTGCTGGACTAGTGAAGCTGTTCCATCTGCTGGAACTTCTAGGGGCCTTCAAGAAGAAAGAAGCTGTGAGGTAGAGAAGTGAGGAGAAAAACAAAAGCCATGTTACAGGGAGAGATGGATTCCTGAAGACCTCATCTGATCACCTGGATCCAGCCATACCTGAAATTCTCCCAGACTTTTCATTAAAAAACCTAAATTCCCTCTTTTGCATTCCTTTCCCTTATAATAAAAAGTGTCTTGACTAAGATAATTATTATCCCCATGAAATATTATTCCCATAAATTAACTTATCTAGTCACACACCTGGTCAAGCACAGGGATTCAAGCCTAAATCCAGTTGTCTCTAATAGTAAAGATCTTTCCTCAAAGCGTTAAGACTGGAAGCCAAAGGAAGCAAAGAAACAAGCCCTGCTCAGGATGCAATTTGCAGAGTCTGAAACCACTCAACAAGGCAATCTAATTTGAGGTGGTCCAAATTGCAGGCAATCTCCACAATTTCCTAGAATTCTCGCCGCTTACCTCCTAGGGCCAGGCTATCCACGGACCATGACAGTTCTGTTATCAGGCTTGGCAGGACACAAGCTGTTGCTGTGACTGCCAGTCCAAAAAGGTAGTGAGGTGCAGTAGAAGGTAATTTTTCTCCCTCTCACTTGCTGGGGAACAGCTCCCCAGCAGCCAATAAGATAGTCTGGTGGGGGGTGGGAGAGTCTCCAGGAGGCCAAGAGCTCAAATGAACCTTGACAGGTAATCATTCCCCAGAGTAGCAAGTGAATTGTGATTAGCACTCCTGACAAGAGAAAAAAGTGGCCTTGTCTCCACCAACTCCCCAGGACTCCAGTCCAGAAGTTGGTCGAACCAGTGCAGCTTGAAGCCTCCGGGTGCTGTGGGATCCTCTTTCTGTTATAGTTCAATATCCACCACCCAAAAAAGCCCTTCTAGATTGTTCTCTCCTTGTGTATTGGGACCTAAAAGTCAAATGAAGCACAGACCACGATCCCTGAATGTTCCCATCATCTGCCTCTCCTTCTATACAGTGATGCCCTCGAAGATGAGAAAGGTCCCATGCCACTGTTGGCTCATCAAGCCCTGGTAGAGTGCCAGCACCTTAGATGGCTTCATTATTTATTTGTTGAATGGTTGAAGAAATGAAAACCTAATTGAACCAAGCCAAGCTTCACAGGTGGGGGAACAAAAAACTCATATTTCATTTGTGGTCTGGACTTTGGAGCAACCACCACCAGCTAGGAAACAAGTGGGTAGGGTCACCCTATGACCCACTTTGCCCAGGACAGTATGGTTTATGCCCATTTCCCTGGTATCATCGCTAATAGCACTTCCTCTCACTCTCAGAAGTTTCCCCATTTGGATGATTTTTCAGGGTTACCAGGGGGTCGGTCTCTGGAGAGAAGTTGGAACCACTATCAACTAGTGACCAACAAACATCGATGGGGCTCACCTTCATTCAGTTAGTTCTCACAACCAGCCTCCATTCTCTGTGGCTCTCCCCCACAGTGTGAGCTTTCAGGTGTTAATAGAGGTTCCATGATGAAGATGTCCTATGACCACATAAATTTTGGAAAGCCTGAGTTAAACGACAATAAACCGGTTTCCTCACCACAGCATTTGTCATGCCCTTGCTACGCTAATAAGAGTAGCATCAAGAAAGAATGTCTTTCCCAACACCAGGACTCCAGAAAGGAACTGGGGATGGATAAATCTTTCTACTTTTCCCCTCTAGTTTATTCCTTTACCCAGACAGTTTACTATACTTCAGAATGTTATTGAGCTAACAGGAAGGAAAAACACACACACAAGTATTTTATGATGCTAAAGAGAAGCTCAGAATGATGCGTTTTGTTCAGTCAAGCAAGGCGAGGGGTCTTGATTATGCGAACATGAGCTCTAAGCTTAGTGTGGAGTGGAAGTGGAGAAGAGAATGGACATAGGAAGGAGATGGATAAAATTTAGCAGGAGAAGGAAACAAAGAGAAGCATCAATCAGGAGACCCTAAGCCCTGGGGAATTTGTGGACCTCTTAGGGATTCCTCTGGGCTTTGCACAAGGCATGGGATGGGGCTCCAGCCAGTTTACAAGGCACTAAATGAGAGGGTGACACCAGTAATCTGGAGGACTTGGGCCAATCCAGCTGGTGCTGTATGAGGTGTGGGTGTTGTGTGATTCTGAGTCTGCAGAGTTACAATGGTAGGTTGGATTTTGGTTCCCAAATCTTCACTCCCTTCTGCCTCTGCCATGTGGCATTGCGGAGCACTGGAACAGGGAGAATGTTTTTGCCATCCTCATTGGTCTTGGGCTTGCTCATATGACTTGATTTGGCCAATGGAACAAGGTGGCAATGACAGTGGCAGCTCCAAACTGAGACCTTAAGAAGTAAGGTGGCTCCTTCAGAGTCAGAGTGTATGGGAGAAAAGCAGAGGGAAAGGGGAGCTTGGGCCATTCAACAAAGCTCTGTATGAAGTCCTGGACCTATCCCCAAGCTGTGTATATAGGATACTAACCCAAAACAACATACTAAAGGCTTTGAGAGCTGAATAACAGTGGTGTGTATCCCAGAGACACAGACATGGGGAATATTCTAATAGGACTGCAAAGTCTTTGAAAATTTAACTGAAACTGGAACCACAATCCACAGAAGATGGATGAACATTTGTGGCCCAGACCTTACCAAGCTGACTGTCTACTTGAAGGGAAAAAAAAAAAATCTCCACAAAATTTCTAAAGAACCCAAAGTTTCAAAACATCCAGGATATAATCCAAAATTACTCAATATACAAAGAGTCAGGAAAATCTCAACAACTTGCAAGAGAAGAGATTATCAGTAGATGACAATTCTAAGATGACAGATATGTTGAAATTATCAAAGATTTTTAAAGCAGCTATGGTAACAATGTCCCATGAAATAAGGGAAAATAATCTTAAAACAAATGTAAAGACAATGGGGCACCTGGGTGACTCAGTCAGTTAAGGGTCTGCCTTCTGCTCATGTGATAATTCTGAGGTCCTGGGATTGAGCCCTGCATTGGGCTCCCTACTCTGCGGGGAGTCTGCCTCTCCCTCTCCTTCTGCCTGCTGCTCCCCCTGCTTGTGCTCTCTGTCTGTGTCAATAAATAAAATATTTTTTTAAAAATGGAAAGACCAAAATTCTCAGCAAAGAAATAGAAGCTATAAAAAAGAACCAAATTATATGGGCCTTAAAAAGGAAGAAAATTCTAGGGGCGCCTGGGTGGCTCAGTGGGTTAAAGCCTCTGCCTTCGGCTCAGGTCATGATCCCAGGGTCCTGGGATCGAGCCCCACATCGGGCTCTCTACTCAGCAGGGAGCCTGCTTCCTCCTCTCTCTCTCTGCCTGCTTCTCTGCCTGCTTGTG
The DNA here is from genome assembly GCA_004024625.1 of Mellivora capensis. Lineage (NCBI taxonomy): Eukaryota > Metazoa > Chordata > Mammalia > Carnivora > Mustelidae > Mellivora > Mellivora capensis. Next base: position 7,677 of record PISX010001509.1, read on the forward strand.
ATCTCTGTCTGTCAAATAAATAAATAAAATCTTTAAAAAAAAAAAAGGAAGAAAATTCTAACATATCTATAGCATGGATGGACCTTGAGGACTTAGGCTAGATGAGATAAAACAATCACAAAGAGACAAATACTGTCAATCCACTTACATGTGGTACTTAGAATAGTCGATATCATAGAGACAGAAAGTAAAATGCTGGTTGCCGGGGCCAGGAAGAGGTAGAAATGAGCATTATTATGTAATGTACAGAGTTTTACAAGATGAAAAGAGTTACAGAGATGAGTGGTGGGGATGGTTCCACAACATTATAAATATATTTAATTACACTATTTTACATTTTAAAATTGTTAAGAGGGTAAATATTATGTTATGTATATACAATAAGAAAAATGGGGAGAAACATAACCAAAGGGCAATTTTAGGAAAAAGGGGACAGGACACAAATTACTGACAATAAATGAAAGCAGGGTCTTCACTATTGGAATAAACAAATGCTACAAACAACTCTATGCCCATAGATGAAATGGAGCAATTTCTGAAAAGATACAAACTATGAAAGCTCACTCAAGAGGAAATCGACAACCTGAGTAGCCCTATATCAATTAAGAAATGAAATTTGGGGGCACCTGGGTGGCTCAGCGGGTTAAGCCTCTGCCTTCGGCTCGGGTCCTGGGATGGAGCCCTGCGTCCGGCTCTCTGCTCAGCAGGGAGCCTGCTTCCTCCCTCTCTCTCTGCCTGCCTCTCTGCCTACTTATGATCTCTGTCTGTCAAATAACTAAATAAAATCTTTGAAAAAAAAAAAAAGAAAGAAATGAAATTTGTAGTCAGAAAACCTTCCAAAAAGGAAAATTCCAGGCACAGATGGTTTCACTAGCAAAATCTACCAACGTTTAAGGGACATAATAATACCACTTCTATATAATCTTTCCCACAACATAGAATAAGACGGAAAGTTTCCCAACATACTTTATGAGGTTGGCATTGATGCAATAACAGAACCAGATAAGACCATATAAGAAAACAGAAGATTAATATTCCTTGTGAATATAGATGCAAAAATCCTCCACAACTCAAATCCAAACATATATAATAAAAATAATACATCATGTCCCTTTTTTTTTAATTCCAGGCATGTAAGACTGACTGAAATTTGAGGATCGATCAATGTAATGTACTATATCAACAGACTGGAGAAGGAAAAACAGTATGATCGTATCAATCAATGCAGAAAAGACATTTCATAAAATTCAGTATCTGCCCATGTTTAAAAAGAAAAACTGTTGACAAACTAGGAATAAAAAGAAACTTCCCTAACCTGGTAAAAGGACATCTACAGAAAATGTACAAACTAACATCATACTTGATGGTCAAACACTGATGGCATTTCTCCCGAGCTAGAGAATGAGGCAGGGGTGTCCCTCACTGGTGGACTGAATAAGACTTTGGTTTTATTCAGCAGCATACCAAAAGCCCTAGCCAGAACAATAAGAAAAACAAAAGACATATAAATTGCATAATTTCACTAGGTATTCATATATCAAAACTTCATGCAGTACATTTAAATTTACATAATTTCTGTTTGCCAATTATACCTCAATAAAGCATTAAAAAAGAAATAAAATTATCCTATCACAGGTGACATTATCTATGTAGAAAAATCCCAAAGAATCTATAAAACCTGGCTCCCAGAACTAACAAGTTCTGTGAAAACCATAGGATTAAAGTCAACATGTACAAATCTCTGCAAATTATCATGAACAGCTAGAAATCAAAATTTTAAAAACAATAAATAATAAAAATTACAATAGCTCAAAAAAATTTTAAATACTTAAGTATAAATGTAACAGAGTATATACAGGATCTACATGCTGAAAACTACCCCCCCCCAAAAAAGAACAATGAAAGAAATCAAAGAAAACTTAACTAAATGGAGAGACATATTATACTCACAAATGGGAAGGCACTCTACTGTTAACATGTCGATTCTCCCCAAATTAATCTATAGATTTAACAGAACTACAATCAGAATTGTAACAAAATATTTTGTTATATATAGACAAGTCAATTCTCAAATTTACATGAAGAGACAAAGGCACTTTAATAGTCAAAACAATTTTGTAAAATAAGAACAAAATTCTTAAGGATCCAACCTTGCTGATTTTAAGACTTACTATAAAAATACAATAATCAATCCTGTGCTCTTGGCGAGAGGATAAGCATCAGATCAATGGAACAGAATAGAGAGTCCAAAAATACACCCACACAAATATGGTCAATTGATTTTTTTTTTTTTTACAAAAGTGCAAAAGTGCAAAACTGCAAAAGCAATTCAATGGATAAAGGATCTTTTTTTAATAAATGACGCTGGAACAATTGGCCATCATGTGCAGGAAGAAAAGAACCTTTAAAAGCTATCTCACACTTTACATAAAAATTAACTCAAAATGCATCATAGACTTACATGTAAAATGTAAACCTATAAACTTTAGAAAACATAAGAGAAAATCTTTGTGAACTTGAATTAGGCAGAGTTCTCATATGTAACATCAAAAGCACAGTCCATCAAAGAAAAAGTTGATAAATTGGACATCATCGGATGAAAAACTTTTGCTCCACAAAAGACATGGGTAAGAAAACTTGTCATCAGAACAGATGAAGAACTCTCCAAACACAACAATGTGAAAACAAACAACCCAAAGAAAAAACAGGCAAAAAATGTGACTAGAAGCTTCTTCAAGGCAAGTGTAGGAATGGAAAAGGAGCACATGGGAAGATACACAACATTCTTAGTCCCTTATTGTAGTGTCATTAGGGAAATGCATACAAAAGCCACAGTAGATAGTACCATCCACCTATCAGAATGGCTGTTGGTTTCTTAAGTCATGGTACTATTGAGTGCTGACAAGCATGGAGAGCAACCGGACCTCCCCTACAATTAGAGTTGGAACGCAAAGCGGACGAAATGCAAAGTGGTTGGAATGCAAGGGGGAAAACAGCTATGCAGTTTCTTCTGAAGTTGGACATACACTTAGCATGTGACCCAGCAATGCTTATTCCCAAGTATTTATGCTGGCGAAGTTAAGAACTTGGCTTCACACAATAACCTTTCTATGAATGTTTACAGCAGCGTGATTTACAATCACCCCAAACTGGAAACAACTCAAATGTCCTTCAACAGCTGAGTGGATAGAAATTCCGGTACAACCTGTCAGTGGAACAGCGCTCGGGGGACCAGACCCCTGACACACGCTCACCATGGATACCTGTCGGACTATGCTGAGGCAACGAAGCCAAAAGCAAAGGGCTTCCTGCTATATGTCTCCATGTGAATGACATTCTGGAAAAGGCACAGCTTTTTCACACAGCAGGCCAGTGGTTGGCAGGCTTAGAATTGGGGCAAGGGTGTCACCACAAATGGGTGAGTAGGGAATTTGAGGGTGATGGGAGTGTTCTATCCAAACCTGGCAGGAATCACAACTCAGAAACCTGTACACCACAAAAAGGTGGATTTTACTGTATGAAATTTTTAAATGTTTAAGACAAAGTGATATTTAAAGCAGAGTCATTGAGAGTTCCTCTTATGGTCTTGTCCTTGGTCATGGAAGAATATGCCTAGGGGAGCTGCTGGCTCAAGGAGAGACCTGAGGACAGATCCGGCGCACACCCCACCCTGAAGAAGAGCTCCCTCACCTGCCATGAGCAAGAAAAATGTGTTTCTTATTATAATGGGTTTGAGTTTGAGATGACTAATTATGTAGCAAAAAAAACCTGACTAATATAGTTATGCAATTTGATTTGATTACGGAAAACACCTGTTAGCATCTCCCGGCACCCCAAGTCCCTTGGAGCCGGCTGCTCAGCGAAGGGGAGATTATTCTCCTGGAATCAGAACGTCTCACAGCAAGACATGAAGGGGCCTGGTTAACGTCAGATGACATCCCTTCACCCACCTGATGAGCCCTGGCCCTCACTCCCTGCTCGGGTCCCCTCCCCCATTATCTGTGAGCGTCTGGGGTGGGGGACACACACTCAGGCCTCCATCCACCCTCAGCTGCCCACGCTGCCCTCTCTGTGGACCCCCGACCCCTCCAGGCCTTCAGTGGGGCCTGCCACGCCTGCCGCCGGTGCTCGGGGCTCTCCCTGCCAGAGGGCCAGTGAACCCAGAAGGCCCCATCTCTGCCCTGGATATGACCTGGGTCCCCTCCCAGCAGTGTAGGGGTGCTGGGCCTCATGCAGCATCTCCTGACACAGCCAGACTCCACACCTCACCCCTTTGCCTGGGGGGATGGGAACCCTGTCCAGGGGACCTGCCTCCTGAAATAAACCCCTCCCTCCGTTCATCCCAAGCATTTAACTCAGACCAACAAATACTCGGGATGATATCTAACTGCACACCAGAAGAACCGGGGCCCTGTTCCTATCCACCCAGAGCACCTCTGCCCATTTAACAGATGGAGAAACTGATGACCAGGGAGGCACCACGAGTTGCCCAAGGCCGCAGAACTGCTAAGGGGTAGGGATGGGGTGAGCCCCAGCCCCTGAGCTTCCCAAGATCTTTTCCATGTGGGAAAGCCCAGAGGGGTGAGGTCAAGAGGGCAGAGCCCAGTGAATCAGGGACAAGTGGAAAGTCCTTTGAACTCTGGTGTTTATCCTTAAAATGCTTGTGACTGCATGATATCTCTATCGTGGTTTTAATAAAAAGTATTTTGTATTTGCCATAGGGATAAGGTAGGGTTTGTATCTGCTTATTCGTGTTCCTCTCTTGTAGTGCAGATCATCACGGGGGAGCCTCCCCAAAGTACATACCCGATGCCCTACGTTCCCTTCTGGGGATGGGGGAGAATGTGCCAGGGGCGGGGTGGGGGGTGGCAGCCCACCTGCTGTTAGAGACTCAGGAGGATTAGGCTTAGGGGGAAGAGGGAGGGTCGAGGTATCACCTGCCATCACCAGGGACAGAGACCCAGATAGTCAACCTAGAAAACCAAGGAATGTGTCCTGGATTCTGACACCTCCATTTTCTAGCTGGGGAAACGGAGGCTGAAGTGGGGGGTGGTGACCTGTTTAGTCACCCAGAGAAGTGGCAGCTGAACGTGGGCCAGAATTGGGTCTCCTCATGCCCCATCCAGGAATCCTGAGTCCATAGAGTCCAGAGCATAGAGGCCTCCCACCCTTGACCCCCTGTGCCTCAGTGGCCTTGCTGGGGCTGGTATTGACCAGAGGTATGGGTACGGGCTCTGTTCTCCAGCAGGGGAGGAAGGGGACCCGGCCACCTCCCCAGGCCCTGCTCAGCCACTTCCAGGCTGTGTGACCTTGGGCAGCAATGACCTCTCTGAGCCTGGGTCACATCAGCTCTGAAACAGGGACAGTAATAGATGTGTACGTGTAGGACCGAATGAGATGAGCCAGACGGACACAGACCATGGTGCCCAGCAGAGTGACCACTCTGCCTACGTCACCCCTTATTTTCCTTCTGATCGTGACTGTTGGCATCATGGCCATTCCTGGAGCTAACTTCAGGCTGCAGGAGGTCCTGGACAGAGCTTCAGAATCAGGCGAGCTCGCCTGGTGGGGGTCTGGAGGTTGCGTCTGAAGCAGGTCCCAGAGCACTCGAGGCAGGAGCAGAATCTCAGTGCCAAGGGCAGAGGGGCCCAGCGTGGGCTCTGAGTGTGGCAGGCCCGGGACAGGCACAGCCAGGGAACTGAGAAAGATGCCCACGTGACCCGGCACAGATACCATCCAGTACCTGTCACATGCAGACCATGATCCCGCTCCCCGCTCAGCGTCCCATATAGGGAAACTGAGGCTCTAAGAGGAGAAGTCCATGTATGAACTCGAGCTTGCGTCTGTTTGCCTCCAGATCTTGGCCCTCTCTCTTTGCCCAGAGATTGCAGATCAGCAGCCTCAAACAGAATCCTGCTCCCAGATGGAATTTGTTTGACACCTACAGTGTAACAAAAATCTGGAAATTTCACAGAAAAAAGAAATCTCTGATTTTTCTTGAAAAATCAGGAAATCGGGACACTGCAGCCCAAAGTCCCAGATGGCAACCATTACCAGGAGCCAAGCTCATCTTCAAGAATAGCTCAGGCTTTGGAGCCAGAGTCCTGAGTGGCCCTGGGCAAGTGACATACAGCCCAAGGTCCCAGATGCATTATCTGTGTGATGGGTGTTTCCCTAGCGCCTACCTCAAGGGTCGCAGCAAGCAATAGATGAGTTTGACAGACGTCAAGTTCATACAGCCACCAGCAAGGGTTACCACTGTGTTCACTCAGTTCTCCTCAGGTGGCATGAAGGCTCCCAGGGAATAGTCCCACCAGTACCCTGGGGTGACATCAACATGACCACGAGGACAAAGTCACGTCACTGTCCATGTGCTCCCAGCTGAGTGCCCCTGGGGCTTCTGACTGATCTCGCTAAGCGATAGCCAGGCCTTCCCTGAGCTCCCAGCAGGAGTTGCAGGCCAGTGGAGGAAGAAGACCCCCGGCTCCACTGTCCTGAAAAACACCTGTCAGCCCCCGACAGGACGGCGTGAACCGTCCATCGGCTCCCATGGACACTGTCAGTGGAGCCAAGCAGGTCGCCTGGGTGAACTTAGAGGAGAGAGAAAGATTGATTTTCAGATTATCTCCCAATCCATAGTTGTCAAGGAAGAAAAAAGACCTAAACAATCGTGAAATTAAATCAAATGAGTTTCTGGAATCTCTCGCCCGCCCACAGACGCCTTCTACGTGTCCCCAGGGAGGGGATGATGAACGGGTTCACTCTGTGTTCAATCTCCCAGTAGTCCCTCTGACATTCCAGGTGTCTCTGCAGTCCGCAGGGGCTTATTGTGCTCCTGCTGTGTGTCCAGCCCTGCACTTGGTGCCAAGAATCTGGGGATGAATGGGCCGACAGAACGCCTTCCTCATGGAACAGTCAGACCCTCAAGGAGCAGTTATTATCCAGGACTAAGTGCTGTGCTCAGGGGAGCACAGGGCTCTGTGGGAACACTCCAAACTGGCAGGGTTGGGGGGGACGGGGCGGGGATGGGGGGAGGGCATGGAAAGGCAAGGAGGACTTCCTGGAGGAAGCTGAGCTCCACACTTTGAATGGCAGCAAGCAGGGTCAAGGCAGGGCCAGATAATAGGCGGTTCCATGTAGCAATTTATCAAGACTTTGGACTTTGTCCTAAGGGCAGTGGAGGATCATGGGAGGTTTTAATCAGCAAAGTGACACCTGAGCAGATTCGTGTCAAATCTTCACTCAGGCTGCTGTGAAGAGAATGGATTGGAGGGGATCTGTGCTGGGGGGTGGGAAGGTCGGACAGGAGAGTGTGCATACTTCAGCTGAGAGGAGATAGAGGCCCAGATTCACGTTGCAGCAAACCATCACCACAGAGCAAAAGCACTCCCTCTCTTCCTGCGAGTCTGCCCCCCAGCCTCCTCAGTGAGCCCGCCCTCACCACCCCACTTCGAACTGCCCCCTGCCCCCAGCTCTCCCAGCCCTCCCCCTTATCCCACTCTTATCATCTTTGAACATATAGTATCATTTGCTTATTTGTTAATGGTTTGTTTTCTATAACACACACACACACACACACACACACACAAATGTAAATTCCAGGGCAACAAAGTCTTTGCTGTGACTTCTTGGATGCATCACCTGCACTTACAATGATGCCTGGCACATAGTAGGTCTTTGATAAATGCTTGTTGAATGAATAAATGATCACCAACCTAGTCCCCATTATTGTCACCCGCCAGCAGCATGGCAGCTCTGAGACCAGGGGCCTTTCTCAGATGCCACGGGGGGTCAGTGGTGGACGGAGTTTGCAGCTGCAGAGGGTAGCAGAGGGCTGGGGGCAGGGAGGGTTAGGGCGGTGATACCATTGGGAGGGGACTCTTGGATTGGAGGTGGTGGGAGTTTTGGGGCGCACGCAGGGGAAGGGGCGTGAGAATGTGGGGCTGACAGGTGACAGTGGGTTCAGGGAGGTGCTAGGTCTCAGCTGTTCTGGGCTAGGAGGTGAGGAGTGGGGACGGGTCCAGGCCAGGGCAGAGATGGGGCCAGTAGAAACACTCTGCTCCCCTGTGAGGTCCTCTCTCACCCTGTACCACAATATGGGGTGAAGGACTGCTCCCCACTCCTGTCATTCCCCTCAGTTGGCACTGGTCTGCACCTGACAGCCAGCCAAGGACAGCGGGCCCATCACCTAGCTTCAGATCCCCAGACGGTTGGGGTGAGCCAGGCACCGGGGAAACCCTCGTCTACACACCACTGCACCCATGGAAACCCGGAGCCCTGGAAATGGTGTGAAATACCCTGGGTTGTTTGCCTCCCTTTCTCTTTTTCCTGCCTTGGAAGAGTGGTAGGGCCCAGGATGGGAGAACAGAAGGCCTAGACACTCTTCTTGCCCTACTTATCCCCTGTCCCTGCACCATTAGGCAAATCATTACACTGGCCTCAATTTCCCCCTCTGCAAACTGAAAGCAAAAGGTAATGTTTTACTCCTTGGAATAGTCACAAACCTGCACCCTCCAACTTCTATTCACACTGGGCAATAATATGTCTTTTAAACTGAACAGAATAAACCTTCTATTTTCCCCTTGCTGGAGGGGACGGAAACTCAGATCGACTAAGGAACTCCTACCTGCCAGACTCATTCACATAAATTCTCTTACCTACTACAACAGTCCTGGGAAGGTTCCCATTTTATGGATGGGGAAACTGAGGCTCAGAGATACGAAGCCACTTACCCAGCAACACAGAGCCAAGAGGATGGGCCCACCTCCTTACTGCCTCCACCCCATCCCCAGAGTGACAGTTTAACTCCCTGTCTGGCTCCCCCTGGTCCCGCTTGGCCAGCTAGGGGGGCCCCTCGCCATGGGAAGCATTTCCTCCCTGTGATTGAGTCCTCGAGGCTTACAGGGTCCTTACAAACAGCTCAGAAATCTACAATGTGGGATCCCCTTGCTCCAAACTCTGGCCTCTGTCTGAACAACACGGATGGGGAGCATCCTTTTATGGCCACACTGGGACTCAGTAGGGACTCTTCATCCGTCAAGCCCCAGCTTCTGCTCTGGCCTGGCTCTTGGAGGGCTGGGGGGTGCAGGGGTGTTCCCTACCCATCAAGGATGCTTCATTCTGCCCTCCTGCCCACGGCATCCCCTCATGTGGGGGGTGGCCCTGATTTAGAACCAGAAGGGAAGGAGCTCTGATTTGAGAGTTCGAATCCTGCCTCCAGCACACAGTGTAAAAGGTGATCTTGGGCAAGGCAGGTTAATTCCCTGGCCTCACTTTTCTTACCTGTGAAATGGGGGTTCATGATAGTAATCATGTGGCAACACTGGGGAGGCAGGTTGTACGAGACACTGCAGAGAATGTTTCTGGTTCCCTTGTTTCTTCATTCAAATAGTCATTGAGCATCTACTCTGAGCCAGATCCCGTCCGGGCCCTGGGGACAGGGTCCTGAGCAAAACAGACCTGATGGGTCTTGGCAGAGAGATAGATGATGTCTGTGTGATTCATAGGATGCCAGAGGCTGACACAGTGACGTGCGCTCTGAAGGCACAAGAAGGAGGGAGTGATAACAGGGGCATAGGAACTAAGATGAGGTAATCAGGACGGCTTCCCTTAGGATGTGAGAGCTAAGTAAAGAGCTGGGGGCTACCCAAACAGAATGAGACCCCTGCTTTCCTCTCTGCCCTGGAGCGTCCAGCCAGGGCCCCCGTGATCCAGCTGGCCTGAGTTCTAGTCTCAGCTCCAACTAGGCCGTCTCCTGGCTCTCCTCTCTCTGTTTCTCTTCTGTGAATTGTCCACACCTGAGAAAATTCCCAGAAGGGTCTATAAGAGTGTGTGGACAATGGTAAGGAGCGCAGAAAGTCTGCTATCCAGGAGCCTTTCCCTGGAAAGCCAGCAGACGGGAAGCGGGTTTTGGGGGAAAACTGGCTGTCAGAACCATGTGTCCCCTGCCTGTTCGGCTCTCACCAGGGAACACATCTGCACATCTGTGGAGAACTACCTTTGCCACTCACAGGCCTGGGCGAACCACCCTCTGAACTTGACACTAGGTCTTCCCATCTGAGGACGGGGGCACCCAACACAACGCTGGTCCCCAGGACTCCCCGGGAAGCCCACCGCTGACCTCACAATGTCCCCTTTGCTGCAGACCCAGGCCAGAGTCTGTCCTCCCCAGGGCCCAGAGCCGTCACACCGGGTGTGGGCCACAGGGGGGCCCTGGGTGGGAGCTGGAGGGTAGCAGGTGGTAGAGGGACCTGGTGACAGGAGGTTTTGAAGGAGCCAAGGGACCAAAGAACAGGTCCCCTAAACCAGCCACAGGCAGCAGCCCCAGAGACCCCATGGGGGCCGCCATCTTCCGGGCTGGGATAAAAAGCCAGATCCCCCACTCAGTCATCCAGAAGGCACCTCCAGCACGGAACTGCAGCCCTGCACCAGGCATCTGTTTCCTGGCTTCTTCCAAAGCAGAAATCCCTCACTGTTATTGCTCTGATGACCCCGCTCACTCAGGCCAGCTCCTTGAAAACCAAACTCCAGAGGGGGAGTCTGACACTCAGGGGCCCACCTCCCAGGCTCCTGCCCCTGAAATGGGGCAGCACAGAGACTACTTACTCCCTGGGTTCCAGCACCGGTTCCCATAAGCGTTCTTGGGCCTCCATTTCCTAATCCATAAAATGGTTTGATAACAATGGTACCCACCTTAAAAGGCCATTGAAAAGGTTAAGTGACTTAACATGCCTGGAAAAATATACGGGAAAGTTCAACAAATATTAACTAGAAATGAAAGTACTCAGTCTCTACAGAATGGAATAAAGAAAAGATATTAGCATTCTCTCATGACCCTACTACCAGGGAATGGCTCCTGTGACATCCACATTTGGGGACATAGCCTGCCTTTCTCCTATGTATGGAAATATGCCTATTATCTATTTCTTTAACATAAGAGGGGATCATACAGTAAGTATTGTTTTAAAACCTGTCCTCTCCATTTCACAATATACAGCTTTACACAATCTCCTTAATTGGTTTCTTCTCCTGCAATTTTAGTTAAAGACCTACTGTGTGTCGGGCCCCCCACTAGGTGTGGGCCCTGCCCCGGAAGTGTTGTCGGTGCTGTCTGACAGGCTTCTGTTGTCCATGACTGGAAAATGTTCATAAACCCTCAGCAAATCCCTGCACCATCTTCCCTGTCTCCGTAGGATAAACCCACCAGATGGAATTCAATTTCTGGGCCAATGGGTAGGCATATTTCTAAGGTTCTTGATACATGGAGTCAAACTGCACTGGGAAGACTCTGCCAATTTATCCTTGCGACCACCAGGTAGAGCCTTAAAGGACCACCTGAGCTTCAGGCTCACAGGGGCTATGAGCATGCTGGACCAGCTTCAGGACACCCGGGAGCCATGCACAGGCTCCCAAGACTTCCCTGGAACATCATCACCTCTGTTGACATCCCCTGAGAGGACTCAGACTCTGTGCTAAAGGGAGGACCCCAAACACTAGGAAAACAAGGCAGACTTGTCAAGACTTGACCTTCACTCCACCTACTGTTACTGCCCTGGCCTTTGCGGTAGCCACAGCTTCCACCCCAGAACTGCACAGTTCCAGAACTGGGCAAGACAGGGGCTGGAGCCCAAGGGGTCACGTGGCGCAGTGGTTCCCTGCTTGGACTCGGAGCTCACTGAACCGGCATTCGAGTCACTACCTCAGTACTCTGAGATGAGTATTTATTTTATACAGTGTTTAGTTTATATTATACAGTAAACTTGACTTTTTTGGCACCCAGTTCTATGAATTCTAGCACATGCATAAATTTGTGTGACCACAGCCATAATTCGGATACAAAACAATCCCATAACCCCAGGGAAGTATTTCTGTGGTCCCAAACCTCAGCAAATAATGATCTGTTCCCTATCACTGAATAGACTGGAGCCGAAACCAAGAGTCAGACACCTAACTGACTTTTCAAAAATGTCATAGGGGGCGCCTGGGTGGCACAGTCAGTTAGGTGTCTATGACTCTTGGTTTCGGCTCCGGTCGTGAGCTCAGGGGTCATGAGATCGAGCTCCAGCATGGAGTCTGTTTGAGCTTCTCTCACCCTCTCCCTCTGCTCCTGCACCCTTCTCCCAAATAGACAAATAAATCTTTTTTTTAAAATATCATATCAAGGAAATCAGGCTGTAAGTAATGTTTTGAAGTTGGCTCTTTCCCACAACATAATGTCTTTGGGATTCGTCCTGGCTATTGCGTGAATAAATAGTGTATTCCCGATGCTGAGCAGTATTCCATGGTGTGGATATACCTGCCTTTGTTTATCCAAACAAACCTTTGACTTAAAGGCTATTTAAATTGTTCCAATGGTTGATGATTATGAACAGGGCTGCAACAAACATTCATGTACAAGAGTGGGCTTGCTGGTTCCAATGATAAGTACATGTTTAATGTTTTAGGAAACTACCAAGGTGTTTTCCAGAGTGGTTACACCATTTTGCATTCCCACCAACAAGCATAGGATGTAGGAACAAGTCGTTCCTACATCTTGCTGGTTGTTCCGCATCCTTGTCAGCACTTGTTACTGTCGGTATTTTTATTTTAGCCATTCTAATGTTACGTAGTGGTATCTCACTGTGGCTTTAGTTTGCATTTCCCTGGTGGCTAAGGGTGTGGAGCATCTCTTCATGTGCTTATATTCCCCCTGTATCTCCTCTCTGGTATCTAGTCAAGTCTTCTATTCATTTTCTAATTATGTTTTCTTCCTATTAAATTTTGAGAGCTCTTTATATATTCTAGTTACAAGTCTTCTGTTCAATATGTGATTTCAGATATTTTCTTCCCATCTGTGGCCTTGTCTTTTCATCCTTTTACCAGTGATTTTGCAGGGCAAAAATTTTTCATTTTGATGACGTCCATTCATCAACCTTTTGTTTTGTGGATCCCGCTTTTGGTGTCATGTGTAAACCCTCGCCTAAACCCAATCATGAACATTTTCTCCCATGTTTTCTTTGAGAAGTTTCACTGTACATTTTACATTGAAATCTATGATTCGCCTTGAGTTAATTTTGTATAAAGTGTGACGTTTACTTCTTGCATGTGGACATCTGCTCGTTCCAGCATCATTTGTTGAAATGAGTCAGGCAAGATGTTCAACCTCTCTGAGCCTCAGTTCCCCCTCTGTAAGATGGGGTTGGCAACAATAGCACCTGCTTCAAGGGTTCTTATGTCATAACCTTCCCTTGTCCCTTCCTGATCTATAAAGTAACCGGGTGCTGGGTGTGTTAGGATTTTTATGTTTTTCACACACTGTTTTATCATAGTTAAGTCTGTGACGAATAAAAGGATGTTTATCAAGAAGTTCCTGATATGGGACGCCTGGGTGGCTCAGTTGGTTAAGCGACTGGCTTCGGCTCAGGTCATGATCCCAGCGTCCTGAGATCGAGTCCTACATCGGGCTCCTTGCTCAGCAGGGAGCCTGCTTCTCCCTCTGCCTCTGCCTGCCACTCTGTCTGCCTGTGCTCGCTCTCTCTCTCTCCCTCTCTCTCTCTCTGACAAATAATTTTTTTTAAAAAAGAAGTTCCTGATATGAAATAGGCATACAGCATCTAGGGAGAGGCCGTGGCCAGGCAGCCTGAGTTCAAATCCCAGCTCTGCTACTCTTCTGGTTGTGTGCCTTGAAGAACATATTTAACCTCTCTGGGCCTCAATTTCCCCACCTGTAGAACAGGGATGAGGACAGTAGCACATAATGTCTGGGACAGAGCCTGGCATGAAGTGTGTATGAATGTGTTCATTGTCTCTGAGGGCCCTCGACCCTCCTGCCAGGGGCCAGAACCTTGGACACCAACCTCATTTCCTGTGCACGTTGAAGAATGTGGACAGCTGCTTGTGAAAAAAAAGCTAAGAGAAAAGGATTTCAAGTTGTGCATGAAGACTGACACCAGGTACACATGCACACGCACGCATTAGCAGCAGCTGGTGAATAACCAGCAGCATTCTAGAGAAGAACCAGCTGTGAGGGATGAGTATCTCCCTGCTGCTGCTCCTCCTTGCAGAGCTGCCCAAGTGAGAGAAGCAGCTGACCTCGGATGAGTGCACCTGTCCCTGTGACTCATGACAGAGGTGGGGCGGGAGAGGGGCGTGTGTGGAGCGCCCCCTGCATCCCAATTCATCCAGAGTCACTTGCACCACTTGGCAGCTGTTAACATTCCTGGGGGGTCCCTCTCAGCTCCCACCAGTGAATTTTGAGAAGACCCCATTGCTTTTAAGTCAGACCCTCCAAATGAAGCCATTTTCATCTGCTGGGTTACCAGACAGAAATTTAATGTGATTTATAGTCATACATGTAAAAGGAAACTTGAAATATGCCATAATAGGAACAGTGATCATCTCTGAGGAACAGGGTTATGAGGAACTGCTACTTTCTTCTTTAGAATTTTCTGTGTTTTCCATAAGAGATGTGAATTACTCCTCGAATAATCTCAAAGCAAATGATACTAGTTAAAAGCCTGCCCTGCGGTTTGTGTTTTCCCCCACTAAGCCAGGTGCTCGTCCTCTACCAGGTAATCACAAACAGGTGGGATGGACATTCATCACTGGGCAGATGTCAGGACTGGTCGGTACTCAGGTCAGGATTTTTCCAGAAAGGCAGGTGTTACCTGCATCTTCGCAACCATGCTGCTGGCCCCTGAGGACGCTGGGCGGTGCTGGAGGTGGCTGCAGCCAAGGCCACAGTAGCTGTGACCGGCCCACCTCTGGGTACCACCATTGGCCTGGGCCCTCGACAGACATGATCTCATTGGGCCCTCCAACAGCCCTGTGAAGGAGATGTAGCTAGACCCATTTGGCAGATAAGCCAGTTAAGGATCAGAGAGGTGAAGTAACAGGGCTGAGGTTGTACATTCGGGACAAGACAGAGTGGAGATCCCAACCAGTGGCCCCCAGGCCGGATGTAAGGCTCAGAATGCCCCAGTAATCTCCATCATCATCCCCAAGGCTTCTTAAGTGAAGTTACCAAAGGTAATGTAGCTTGGAGACAATAGCTCTAGCTTCCCCAGGCCCAAGGTGCCCCCGAGCCCCACCCCTCATCTGAACCCTGGAGCAGCCCAGGGCTCCATCTCAGGGTGCCTTGTTCCAAAGCCCAGGGTCCTCTCTCCTCTCTGGATGACCTCTCAGATTCAGACCTCACTGGTGGGCAGAGAGCCCAGAGTCTGGTTGTGCAAGGCCTGTTCCTGCTCAGGTGAGGGTGGGGAACAGGGAGGCGGGGGGGGGGGCTTCATTCCTGAATATATTGATTATGTGGAGCCTGAAGGGGACAGGGGTGTGATGGGTGGTCTCCAGCACAGCTGGTCGGTCAGAAAGCCTGCAGTGTGTGTCTACCCATGCCCTTTCTGAGCCCTCTTTGCCCTTCTAAAGACCATCTTGGGTAAACTGAGGCAGCCCACCTCTGTCATCTCTCTTGTTACCAGCCCAGAGAGCAGAACAGGGTTTCTGGCACTCTTATTTGAACTCTGTCCCCATCCCATCTCCAGGGCCAGTGAGCAGAAAAAGTGGGAACACAGACAGACCCCAGCCCCCTGGTGCTCGGGGTGGGGGCCCAGCTGCAGCGGGATGGGACAGTAGGGAGGGAAAAGGATGGGGTTCAAGCTTGCATTTCACTGAGGGACAGAGGATGAAGAGGAAGCTAAGTGCCGCTCACTCAGCAGCTGGGCGACCCTAGTGACATCAGAGGTCGTGGTTTCTCTTCAGAGGAGTCTCCCTTGGCTGCACCTGGATGGTTAACTTGGGCCCCCCATCCTGCTTTCCTTGAATTGGGGAGAGAAAGATCCCATCCTGATTAATCCTAGCACCAGGAGGGAGAGTCACCTGTGGGCTTCAGGTGTCCCCGGGGAGTTTAGAAACTCGAGTGGAGGAAGGGCATGGCAATTTCTACTCATGGAGGGACAGGGGATTTGTGTTACCTTTGTCCTCGAACCAGCTGCCTCCCCATAACCGGAGTGGCATAGTGGTTATATCATCCCAATATCTCCATTTTAAGGATAGGGAAACTGAGGCCCAAAGCAGACATGACGCTGTGGGTCGGGTGACAGCAGCAGCCGCTGAGCTGCCACTGGAACAGAACGCCTCCCGTACCTGCCTTGTTGTCACTCTCCCGCTCGCATATGTCCTGAGGGGTGAGCAGCCTGGAGGCCGCCCCCCCCCACCATCATATAGACAGCAAAACTGAGGCAAGGCAACCAGGGTGACCTGTCTACGGTTCTGCAACGGACTTGCAACAATGCTTATTCTAGAATCCCGAACACCAGCTTTTTAGCCAAAAATGCATAATCGATTATACAGCACCCTTAGACTCTAGCTCAGTCTTTAGGTTGCCAAAGAATAACCTGTTTAAAATATACATGTCTGTTTAAAATATACATTCCCAGGGGTGCTTGAGTGGCTCAGTCAGTTAAGTGTCTGCCTTCAGCTCAGGTCATGATCCCAGGGTCCTGGGATCAAGCCCCGCATCGGGCTCCCTGCTCAGCGGGGAGTCTGCTTCTCCCTCTCCCGCTGCCCCTCCTCCCCACTCAAGCACACCATCTCTCTCTCAAATAAATAAATAAAATCTTTAAAATAAATAGATAATAAAGTAAAGGGCATATTCTCAGTCCCCACCCAAAGACTTGGCTTTAGTACTTCCGCACTTCTAGCAGATCAGGTGTGTGTAGCCCACCCTCAGAGAAACATTGGCTCAGGGCCCCGTACGCAGTTCTGTGTGGGCGCTTTATATCCAATGCTTAAGATCAAAGACTCTGGATCCATCCAGTCCAGACTCTAGGACCAGCTCTTCCACTCCCCAGCTTGAACCCAAGGGACATTATCTAATCATTTACTTCCAGTGTCCCCAACTGAAAAGGGGGACGATAATAGTACCTCCTCATAAGGTCTCTGCAAAGAACACTGAATGAATACAAACAGAGCATTTAGAATAGTGTCTGCACAGAGCGAAGCTGAATATTGACAACTGTCAGGGGCACCTCGGTGGCTTAGTTGATGAAGCATCTGACTTCTGCTCAGGTAATGATCTCAAGGTCCTGAGATGGAGTCCCACATGGGGCTTTCTGCATGGTAGCAAACCTGCTTCTCCTTCTCCCTTCATCAGCTGCTCTGCCTGCTTGTGCTCTCTCTCTCTCTTTCTGTGTGTGTCAAAAAAGTAAATAAAACCTAAAAAAAAAAAGATAATGACAATCCTCAGGGGCTCCTGGGTGGCTCATTCGCTTAAACCTCTAACTCTTGATCTCAGCTCAGGTCTTGATCTCAGGGTTGTGAAGTCAAGCCCCGCACTGGGCTCCATATTGGGAGTGGAACCTACTTATAAAATAATACTAATAATAATGATAATCCTCAAAACAGCCTTACCACGTAGAGATCCGAGGCCCACTCCACAAGAGGAAATGTGGGCACAAAGATGAAGTAACTCGTGTAAGGACACACACACGGTAGAGTGACAGAGCTGGGGCTCCATCTCTCCTCCATCCATCCGGAAAACAGCACCCTACAGACTAGGCTGCGGGGCCCCAACAGCACAAGCTCCCTGACCCTGCCCTTCGCACCTGCACCCACAGGGTAGGGCCACACTGGAGGGGACCGGGACAGACCACGTCAAGCACTTGGCATAATTCTCCTGCAGCGTCCCAGAGACCTGCTCTGTGGTTCTGTCACCGGTGGGAGAGGCTACGTTGTGTGAACAGAGGTCTCAGTTCTTGGATTCCCCACTAAAGATTGACACCAGCATAAAGACAGCCAGAAGAAAAGTGACAAGCACAAAGCAGTTTATTAAGGACAGTATGCTCTCAAGGAGGGAGAACAGGCAGGCCCAGAGGTGGCCCCCTGCCCTGAGGCTACAAATGGGTCCTTTTCTTTTATGTGCATGGCGTGGAGGGCATCTCTTGGTCACCGACAGGATGGTCTCTAAAGGAAGCTGCTTCCAATCATTTGGGGCCTCCCCCCACCGGTTGGGAGTGGGAGTTTCTGACCCTACAAGGTTTGTACCAGAACCATCATGGCTGCCTTTCCCCCATGGGGGTGGGGGGAGGGGAGAACCAGAATGCTAGTACATTAGAATGAGTGGAGGGGGGACCCTGGGGCCAAGGAGATAGAGCCTGTGTTCTGCACCTGGAGCTCTTGGTCTATTAGCCTTGGGGTCTTGGAAGCCACGAAGCCAGGCTGTTGGGCCCCCGGGCTTCTCATGTGTAACGTATTCATCCTGGCCCTTGCCTCCAGCTCTCGTCTAACTAACTGCCCCCTCGTCAGTCTCTAACTGGGGCCGGCCACGGGCTCCAAACAGCATCCTCAGACCATAGATACTGTATCATCGGCTCTGCTGTCTCCTAAAGCCGAAGGGAGAGCACAGTCTGCACTCAGCCTGGAACCATGGCAGACCTCTCTTCCTAGGTGCCCACGCAAAACTGCCAGCTTCAGGATGACCCAGCTGTTGGGTGGAATTGGACCAGGGGAACATTCTGTAGTTTGTCAAGGCAGCCGAAACGACATTATGAGTTATTACGAGCAGGAGACTTGCCACACACCCCCAGTAAGATTCTGACACTATATAGTCGGCCCTGCCAGGTCACAGAAAACTGCTTCTGGCCATCCCTACAGAATCGGCTTAGAGAAAAAGGCACCGGCAAGGTCCAGTTGCCAGGGGCCATAATGATTTGCTCCAGCGGAAAGACCTCTGGAAAAACAGCTGCGTGTGGAGTGACCACCGGACTGTTCACGAGAACGCAGTCGTTCTCTGAGATCCATCTAACTTCTGGACAATTCATCCGATTGGTCAGCACGTCCATTTAGATGCTCTCTCTAGTTTTGATGGTGGCATTAACCCTTACAATCCCTCCCACTGCTGCACATACATGAATATACACTTACAAGGAATCATTAGCACATTGGGTTCATCACTTTTCTAGGGACCGGAGCTTCCAGGGACTTGTCCTTCATCCTTCCCAGGCCAGAGAGCCCAAGTGGGAAATCTCCCAGCTGCATTTACGCCTACTCAATCATCCTTTCCAAACTAGGGAAATAATGGACATGGCTCACTGCCAGATGACCCTGAAATAAGACCTCATCTATCACCTGGCCATAGTAGACCTCCACTTCGGTGGCACTTTGGTGGGCCATGGTGGCGTGTTGGATCCCCAGGATTTTGCACCCATTCATAGCTGGTATCCAATAATCTCTAAAAGGTCCAGGTCTGGCCTCTTCTCCAGCAGACAGTCACTCTAGGACAAGGACTTGGCAAGCCGGGACCTGCAGACCAGGTCTGGTCCGTGGCCTGTCTTTGCATAGCCCACAAGCTAAAAATGGTTTTTAGATTTTTGAAAGGCTGTTAAAAAGAAAATACCGTCTTCGCTGGCCTCTATCCTGGGACCAGTTCTGGGACCAGTTCTCCATCAGCCAGGACCTAGACAGAAACCAATATCACAGAGGAGTTTTAGCAGGAAAGGTTAACATAAAGAATGACTGGCTAGTCATGGGATGAATTGCTAAGAAGTAAAGAGGCATCTAAATTCAACAGAAATCGCTCATATATGGAGTTGAGGGATGCAGACGTCCTTGGAGAGGGTGTGGCTGGACATGTGGTGGAGAAGCCTGCTGGGGTCCCACAGGCTGGGGAAGCAGGAAACAGCCTGCAGTAGGGCCAAACCAACTTGCCAGGCATCTGCTCTCTGAGACGCTGCCCAGCCTCGCTGGGAAATCCACCTCCTGTGCGAGACGGAGATGAGCGTCCACAAGCCAGTACACGCGGAAGTCCCAAAGCAAGTGGTGTTTTTCAACGTGCACTGAAGTTTCGGTCAGCCCCCGGGAAATGTCAGTCCTCACGCCATCACCAAAGTCCAACATCATCACCATCATCATTGTCATTACCTTTGTTACCATTATCCCCATGGGGAGAAAGCTGACCTTGGAGAAGTGACCTGCCTGAGGCCACCCCAGGACACAGGCACCAGCTCTGCAACAGATACACGGAGAGACAGGTGCAGAGAGCAGAAGGGACATGGCTGGCGTCCCACAGCGAGAAAGGCCAGGATCTGGCCCAAGCGCCCCTCAGCCTTCTCTGGGCAGAAGCTAGGCCACAACAGTAAGGAGTCTCCCCTGTGCAAACATTCACCCCCTGGGCTAGCATTTCCTGAAGCTCCTGTCCTTCCTCCTCCTCTGCCTCCTCCTTCCCCTCCTCCTCCTGCCTGATGCTGATTTAACTTGTTGTTTTATGCTTAATCATCTCATAGTAAATCTCTGTCTTAAACTCCCATGGGCCACCCAGGCTGTCTTTTTATTAGGAAATAAATAGCACAGGCAGTCCGAGCTACACTGCGGCCAACACGGGGAGCTTGGCGGTGGGAGGAGAGGCTGTGCGAGTCTGGAGGAGTCTTGAGGCCCTGGAGACAAAGAGAATATGAGAATAATTACAAGACGGTAGGTGCGTGGGCACGGTTTGCTCAAGATGCAGAGGGTGTCATAAAATCGGCTTTTGCTCCAAAGCTCTAGGTGAGGTTTTAAATGAGAGGATCAGGTCAGGGATGCTGGCTTGGGCTTGGAGACAAGGGTCTTTGCCTTAAGTCCCTGCACTGCCCCTTCCATGCTGTGCCACCGGAGGCCAGCCAGGCCCTCTCTGGGCTTCAGCTTCCTTGTCACTAGGGGTGATCCAACCGTGGTAAGAGTGGCCCAGCTTGGAAGGAGGCTCCATCCTATGAGCCCTGGGCTGCTGGCCTCTGAGGAGCCCTGGGGTCAGCCGTGGCCAGCCTGGACAACCATTTGCAGTGTGACCTTGCACAAGGGTCTTCCTCTCTCAAGGCCTGAGATATTGTGATTGATTTAAAAAAAAAAAAAAACATATTTTTGGCCTTTATCCACGGTCTCTGGCACAGCGCAACAAAAAAACTTTGGAATTTTCAACGTTCAAAGCAACCAGGGTATCTTTTGTTGTGTTAATGAGTTGACTTTCAGAAAGCCCCTAGGTTAACCCAAGGACGGGGCTGGCTGCCAGGACAAGCAATCTTGTGATTAGAGGGTTAGAACTTTCAGTCCCTTTCCCTGCCAACCTCCCAGGAGGGGAGAGGGGCCTGAGATGCAGTGCCAGAACTGAGTTAATTTCCTGGTAATGTGGAAAAACCCCACACCATCGAGGGCCTCATCTGTCAAAGAGGGACATGCGGGGAACACGTGTTCTTTGCAGCATCCCAGATTCAGAGATCTGCCCCAGGCTGGTCCCCTCCACGGGAAAAAGGTGCAGGGGGCACCTGGATGGGACCTCTCTGCCCAGCTGCCTGCTGCCTCACCCCTGCTGCCTCGGCTCCTCCTCCATGCCTCTCATCCTCCTTCTCTTCTCTCTGGGGGCCCCATATGGCACCATTCTCATTTCTGCTCCCCAGATGCCAGTGGAAATATTTCAGCGTGTCTCAGTCGGATACAGAGAACAGAGTCTCTCCCTCCAGATGGCGATATCCTCTCCTGCTCCAAGCCCTAAACTTAGCCATGTTAAAGATGAAAACCAGAGGCTCTAACTACTCCTTCCCATAGCTGTCATCCTGCAAACTGTGTGCCAAAAAGCAGTGCCACAAAAGAACCAAAGGTGGGGTGTGGAAGAAATATCTGCACACTCGTGATCAGAGCAGCCTTGTTTGCAAGAACTAAAACATGGAAGCAAGCCAAATATCCATTGACAGATGAATGGATAAGAAAGATGTGAGGTAAACACATACTGGAGTATTATTCAGCCTCACAAGGAAGGAAATTCTGGTTGCCTGGGTGGCTCAGTTGGTTGAGCAACTGCCTTCAGCTCAGGTCATGATCCTGGGGTCCCAGGATCGAGTCCCACATCAGGCTCCCTGCTCAGTGGGGAATCTGCTTCTCTCTCTGACTCTTCCCCCTCATGGTCTCTCTCTCTTTCAAATAAATAAAATCTTTTTTTAAAAAATGGAAGGAAATTCTTATATATGCTACAACAGGAATGGATCTTGAGGACATGCTAATTGAAGTAAGCCATTCCTATAAAGACAAATGCTGAATGGTTCCACTTAGATGAAGTACTTAGAGTAGCCATAGTCATAGAGACAGAAAGTAGGATGGGGGTTGAGGGGGGGTGCTGGAGGGAGGGGGCGTGGGGAGATGCTGTATAATGGGGATTGAGTTTTTGTTTAATAAATGATTTACGGGATGGTGGTGGTGATGGTTGCCGAACATTAAGAATGTATTCAACACCACTGAACTGTACACTTAAAAATGGTCAAGCCAGCAAAGGCTGTATGTATTGTAGGGGGAGAAAAACTTTTATCCTCTCCCTTCTATGTTCTTCCTTTGACTGGTCTAATAACCAAATTAACATAAGGCAGATTAACAGAAGAAAAACAAATTTAATTCCATACCTGTAGGAGCCTATAAAAATATGAGACACAAAGAAGTGACCAAAGCAGGTAGTTTTTTTACCTTTTAGGCAAAGAAACAATAAATTTGTGAAGCGTGGACGAAACAAAGGGGTTTGGGCTTAGGTAGCAGATCAGTGAGTGAGGAATGAGTTTTGTTTACACGGCCTCCTCTGCCTTAAATTCTCTATCTCTGGTGGTAAGGATGCCCCATGCCCTCCTGGTACAGGGAGGACATCTTTCACAGTGAGATTTATTTCCTGCTTTCATGGGGACAGAGGAAGTTAGAGAGTCCTTCTTAGACTAGCTGCGTCTTAAGTAACTTTAATTCAAAATAATTAATATACCAAAGTGGGACATTTGGGATGGCCCACTCTGCTCCCCTTCAGTATGTTACCACAATTTTAAAAATTGAAAAGAAAAAGTAGCACAAAATAACAGCAACTACTACTTCATTGATTAGTGAACACTTACCACCTAAGTACTAGGCACATCTTTAAGTCATTCATATGCGGGAATCCATCTACAAGCCTCTGAGAAACTATTATCCCCATTCTGCAGATGTGGAAACTGAGGCATAGAGATGATAAGGTCTTCTTGTCCAAGGTCTTGTCCAAGGTCACACAGCTGGTAATGGCTAAGCCAGAACTGGACAAGACACTGGCCCTTGAATGCTCAATATTCTTACACCAAACAGGATTCAGCTCTTGGAAGGTGAATCAAAAGACACACCCAAACCCAAAAGAATAGGAGAAGGAAGGGTTTTCCTTGCAACAAGTAATGGAGAACACTGAGGATATTTCCCAAAGCAGTGGGGAAGCTAAGGGTGCACACATACTCAGGAAGGGGCTTGCATGATGGGGAATGCAGTGTGGAATCGGGGCAGGAGTCACCTTAAGGTGACAGAGCCCAGGTCGGTCTCATAAGGGCAGCAGGGGTCAGCACCATGAATTCTCTGGCTTTAGCTGGTCCAAGATCTGAGTGCTCAGATGGGGTTTAGATCCTACAAAGATAACTCACCACAAATGTGCGACAGGTCAGTCTTTACTTTTGAGCCAGCACTGGGAGTTTTACCCCTGATTTGTTGTCCCTGATATGATAAGGCCACCTCCTGGCTCCAGAGTGGTTGTTTGTTCTTACCTGCTTTCACAAGATGCCCCAGGGCCCAGGATGACTTCTCTTATGTCAAGAAAGCATCTGTCTTTCTTTTTCTGGGGGCCCCTAACTCTTTCTGCTTACAATAATGACCCACGTGACAGGTCTCATTAGGTCTCATTAGGCCTGATTTCCTGGACTTTTGATGGACTTGCCCAATGAGACCCCAGAGGAAGGCTCTGGGGAGGCTGAGGTCAGCAGAGAGTTCCACTGGAGGGCAAGGACTGTCCCTCATTGGCCCCTTCCGTGCAGACCCCAAAGCCACCACGGGGCCATCCTTAAGGAGAATGAGCCACACTCGGCCCTCAGGGTGCCACCAGGCCTGCTGCAGTGGGTCCTGGGCTCATCCACGGGTATAGAAGTGGGTTCTGTACTGGGGGGGGGGCTGGACCAGGAGAAGCCCAAAGACTCCATTACCTCTTGTTATGGAAGTGGGCCCTTGGGCTCTCAAGCAATAGAAGTTGGCAGGTCAAATGGGTGGCTTGGGCAAGGCTTTACTGGGCTTATGCTCTCATACAAGGAGACAGCAAAAGAGAAAGAAAAGCTGATCCCCTGTGGGGAGGTCGGTAGAGTTTCTTAAAGACACTTGAGTGGGGAAAGGGTGACTGGTAAGCATGTAGAGGTGGGATGTATTAGCACCTGCATGCTTAAAGGTCATGTTCCTGTGTGTGTCGCAGGTCTAATTGGCAATTAAATCTCCACCCCCGGCAAATGATTTTTAGTCAGTATAATGAGGGGGAAAGTGGGTGAAAGATCAGCATTGGGGTCCATCTTGGCACAGACTGGTTGGTCTTTACCAGGCTTCCTCCTCCAGTCCCTCCTGTGGGGTAAGCATCCTGCCCCCACATTCCTGCCACTCAAGGGCATAGAGTTTTAGCTTTTTTTTTTTCCTTAGGGAGGCAGCCAAAGGACACTGGACTTTGCAGTCAAGATTAAGGGGACTCAAGTCCAGTCTCTGCTCTGTCTCACTCTGGAAGGAAAATCACTGAGAGATTCAGAAATTTCCAGCTCTCAGCAAAGGGAGCAGCCAGGGCTTTCTGGGTTCAAGAAAGTTCAGGAGTTTGATAACCCTCCAGGAGGCTGGAAGCAGCTCTGGCTGAGCCCAGAGAAGTCAGAGGTCAACTCTTTATCTTGCCTGTCATCCTTAGGAGGGTCATGACCCCAGGGCTTGTCACTACCACCTTCTGGAAGCTGACCATGGCCGGGACTGGCTTCCTTCCCTTTGCCCCGCTGGTCCCCCGGAGACCTCCCCAACTTGCTTCACAAGTAACACTGTCCTAAAAAATCGACACATGCAGAGCTGATTTTAGAGCTCTCAAGGGACGGAAGGGAAAGAGGAGAGGCTGGGAAATGGGCAAGTGTGGGGCATTTACGGGTGCAATGCTCTTGTGCCCTCACACAATTCACCAGCCACCTCGGAGCCTCTGTGCACTTGGCAATAAATGGGAACAATGACCTGAACTCACAGACCTCTGGGGAGGATTAAGTGTGATGACGTTGGTGGGGTTTGACACTCACAACTGTTCCATCACCTCTTTGCTCTTGATGGAATGAATGTCTTTTCTTTCTGGCCTTGATGCCATGTCTTTTCTCTTTGCTCTTGATGGAATGTCTTTTAAGTGACCTAGGGAGGGAGGGAGGTACCAGCCAGAGAAAGGGAACGAGAAAACGTCTAAAAGTAAAATATTCAGTAAGCCTAAGCTTTGAAAATCAAACCTTCCCTCCAGGCTCAGACCCAGCCCCTCCTGCTGGGTCCTGCTCTGAACCCCTTCTTCCCGCACCCAGGGACTCCTATTTGGCTTCCGTGCCTGGGCCAGAGCGGAACCAACACCGGAGCCCAGCCATCCACAGAGCCATTGCCCAGAGAAGGGCCTGGAGCCCAGGCAGTGGAAAGGAGCTGGGAGAGAGGCCAGAAGCCAGTGGGGATGAGAAAGAGAGAGGAAAGGAGACTGGGACTAGAGCAGGGAAAGGGAGAGAGAGTCAGAGAGAGGAGGGAGGATGACAGAGAAGAGAGAGAAACAGGGAAAAAAGACAAAGAGGGAAAATTAACTGTGTGAATCCCTTTGCTTGGGGTCCTTCTTCTACCCCAGCCCCTTTGTGCCCTGTCCCTTCCACCCACACCACCTCTTCTGTGACCACTGCTCTCCAATAAATGAAGGCTGATCACAGCTGGGCCCAGCAGACTCAGTGAGCCCGCAGAGCAGGTGTTCAGTAAAAGGTGACTCCTACATCCCCTGCTCTCAGGGAAAGTTCTATGAGAAAGAACGTGGGCTGTGCCCAGTGGGGCCTGAGGGAAACATCCTGAGGAATCAGGGTCCATCTGACACCTCTATCAGCTCATCCAGAAAACCAGGACTGCTTTCAGTTGTTAATTTCTGATAAACATGTTGATGTTTCATTTATGAAATAGGGTTTTCCCGAGGCCTCTTGAAATACAGAGACTGGAGTGAAGCATTTAATGAGGACTCAATCCTGTGGTCCCT
This sequence comes from Mellivora capensis, assembly GCA_004024625.1. Taxonomy (NCBI): domain Eukaryota; kingdom Metazoa; phylum Chordata; class Mammalia; order Carnivora; family Mustelidae; genus Mellivora; species Mellivora capensis. The sequence goes on from PISX010001509.1 coordinate 33,703, forward strand.
AAACAGCACTAAGGACCCTGTGCCCCAGAGGCTATGTCTGCTCTCAGAGCAGGAATCCCACTCCCGCAGAGGGGAGGCACGGGCCCTCAGCCGTGGGGTGAGAGCAGGAGTCACAGACTCACGGCACAGGAAGGCAACGTGAAGTCACCTCAACATATATAAACACACACAGTGGAGGGAATGGGGATGGTAGTTCAGACTTTTCAAAGCACCTAGTAGGTATTCAATGAAGATTTATTGAATGAAGGAAGGAAAGCGCCTTCATGAATATGACTTGGTGGGAGGGACGTGATGGGGAGGGTACTGATAGTGGTGGTGGTAAGAAGGGGGATGAAGAAGATGAAGAAGGTGATATTGTGAGGACGGCAGGGGACAGCTTTGATGTTGATGGTGGGGGTGTTGATAATGGTGGTGGTGGTGGCGTTGCGGATGATATGATGATGGTGGGGGACAGTGATGATGATGACGATGGTCATGAAGACGGTGGTGGTGATGGTCAGGACAGTGACGGTGACAACAGTCGTGCAGACAGCAGTGAAGCGAGGATAACAGCACCAGGCAGTGACACGGCATGTACCAGGCGGTGTTTGAGGCACTCTACAAACGCGAATACATTCACCTTTCCCAACAACTCTAAAAAGTTGGTATCAATATTATCCCCATTTTGTAGATGAGAAAACTGAGGCATAGAGAGGTTAAATAACCTGCCCAAGGTCATGCGGTTGGTAAGCGATGGTGCTGGGATTCCAACAAATCTGGCTCCAGTCTCTGTGTTTACCCTCAACACTACGATAATGAGAGTAAAGTAAGGGAGTTAGAAAGAGCGCCCAGTCACCAGTAGATGTTGACAATGTGCCGGGAGCTGTTCTCAAGCACTTAGTATCATCTCATTGAATTTACATTATATTCCTGTGACAAAGGTAATATTTCATGACAGATGGAAAACTGAGGCTCAGAGCGGCAGAGTAAGTGGTCCAGTGGCTCAGTGATGGCGTTGGGATTTGAACATAGCTCTGTCGGACTCCAGAGCCTGTGCTTTTAATAATTGGAGATGGCATAGGTTACAGTCAGGAATCCTTCCCTGGATTTGGGACTCAGGATCAGGCTCAGCTTTGCTCCTCACTTATTGTGTGACCTTGGGCAAGCTTCTTGCCCTCTCTGATCCTCTTCCCACCCCTCCCAATTACTCTCCCACTTCACAGCTGCCTTGTGGATCCCCTCCCCTACCATCCCCCCACATGCCACATGACCTTCGAAACCACTCATCCAAAGCCTACTCCCCAGCTGCTTATCCCCACCCCCATTCTAGGAAACTGCCCACTTGAGGTCACCTCAAGTCTTGTGAAACATCCAGCCTCCCTCCCAGTAATCAGCAGAAACCATGGTACTGGTACCAGGTCTGCCTTTTCCTCTCTTGTCCTCCCCGCCCCACCCCGATATACACAATCATTGAGTCAATTCTTCCAGCATAACAGAGTCTGGAAATACCTGGTGCTGTATAGTAGCAGACCCAGTTTTGAGAATCTCAGCTCTACTGTTTTCTGTGTGATCTTGGACAAGTTTCTTTACCTCTCTGAGCCTCAGAAATATGCCTGCCCATTGTGGAAAGCAATACTACCTACCTCATGGAGCGGTTGTAGGGATTAAGTATAATAATGTAGGATAAAGTGGCCAGAGTGGTAGAAATTCTCAATTAATGGTAGCTATAGTATTATTATTATCACTGTCTGCCCTTCTCCGCATTCAGCCCCCTCCACCCTGGCTCAGGCTCCCATCTCATCTCTGTCCTTGCCTAATGACATGGCCTAGGTCCCCTGCCTGAGGTGATACCCCCACCCCGCCCTCTCGTCTATCTTACTCAGTGCTGTTCTTCCTCTGCTTCAAGATTCCAGGGCTCCCACTGCAAAGTCTTAACCTGGCATTTAAGGCCCTGACTCTTTGCCCCACCAGCCCCCATCAGCTCCCACCAGCCATGGATCCCCTCTTGGTGACCAGTGCCCCAAGTGACCTTGGCCCCACGATCCCTCACAAGGTTTTCCCACTGCCAGCCCTTTCTTCAGCCTGTTTCCTGGGCTGAGAATGCTCTTATGCTTATCTCCATATCCCATGTAAATGTCAAGAGCCAGTCTGAGTCTCTTCCAGGAAGTCTGCTCTGATTTCTTATCTCACTCCTGGGCCCTACCACATGCTGTCACTGAGTAAGAGTTCTCCCTGTTCCCCCATCCCAATGTCCAGAACAATTCCCTGGTCTGTGCTCATTTATAGTAACTATCACAGTCTGTCCAAATGTTCAGTGTACACACGCACACTGCATTATTCTCTGCTTCAGATGTCCTTCATAGGTCTCCCTTCTTGCTGGGAGGACCCTATGTTCCCTCCCTTAAATGTGAAGTGGCCTGTTGTGCATCGACCATGGAACACGGCAGAGACGACGCCATGCCAGTTTAGAGCCTAGCCTGTAGGTGGTCTGGCAATTCTGCGCTGGTTTCCTAGAGCGCTGAGCCTCCATATGAGAACTCCATCTAGAAGGATGCCGCCATCCTGGGAGGAAGCCCAGGCATATGGAGAAGTTATGAGGAGAAGGCACCATGGGAGAGAGAAAGAGAGCCAAGAGCACCAGAATGCCAGCCAGGTGGGGGAAGAGGCCATCTTGGAAGGGATCCTCCCATCCAGCGGACCCCAAGTGGCCCAGCTGAGCCCTCTCAAATTCCTGACCCACAAACCGGCAAGCAAAAAAAATGGTTGTTTTAAGCCACTAAGTTTTGTAGTAGTTTGTTATGTAGCATAAAATAGCTGGGACAGAATTCTCTTCCCCAACTCAGAAGAGCTCAGCTCTTTCTCATCCTTCACGCTTTCATCTCCAACATCACCTCCTCAGGGAAGCCCACCTTGACTTCCAAGTGAGGTCAGACCCAGGGTTCTGTGTGCTCATCATACCTACTCCTCCCTCATAGTTCGCCGTCCCCCATGTGCCCTGTGTGTGTTTGAATCACCTTGGGCTCCGCTCTAGACTGAGCTACCCCCCCCCACCCCGTATCACCAACACCAGCATGCATCAGGGCTCAGTAAATGCTTGCGAAGTGAATGAGTCTGCCTATCTGAGAGGTCCTGCTGTCTGTCCTAGCCCCATGCGCAAGGTGCGGGCAGGATAATGGGTCCAGCCCTGCCTCCCAGTTCCCTCCTAACAACAGGATTCAAGGGGTTTGGTCCCTCTGCCAGCCCTAAGGCCCCACGGAGGAGGAGGAGGGAGGGCACTGGCAGGACTGGGCTGCCAGGCCAAGGGAGAGGCTTCAGCCTCCAGCTGCCCTCCCCGCCAGCACCCGCCGACTCTGTACCATCTCCCCCAACTCTGAGCTGACTCTGTACGTGGCTCCCCCTGGACCACCAACAGCTCCTCCATCCAGCAGCCACCTGAGGGCCTTTGGCCACACTCAGTGGCCTTTGAGTCTTGCTTCCTGCCCTGTTTATTATGCCCCCACACTGTGCCCTGGGCTTCCAGTTCCACAACAATGAACTTCTTCCATCTTTGCAACAGCCCCATTTTACTAATGAAGAGATGGAAGACCAGAGAGGTTGAGTGGCTACCCAAGGTCACATAGGAAGTTAAAGAGGCAGGATTGTGCCTTGATCCTCTGGCTCTGGGTCCAGTGTTTCTCCTGCTACAATGGGCAAGATGACCCCACGTTCCTCTCGGATTTGCAACATGACCCATCTCTGAGGATCAGCTGGGAGCTGCCTGCCTGCCAGAAATCTGATTTCTCCCTCTTCAGAACTTGGGGCCCCAGACCTGAGCCTCCCAGATTCCCAGGTGGCATCCGCAGCAAACATGGGATGTGGAGAGGGAGCAAGTTTGAGAAATAAAGATTGAGACATCAAGGCAGTCTTTGTGAACACACAAGTACGAGGCACACACACATACACAAGCACACGCACACTCACAGAAGGAAAGAGAGACGCACACACACGGTGAGAGATAAGGTGTGGAGATGAAATGAGAAAGGAGAGAGAGGAAAGAAAAAGGAGGTAAAAGCAAATTCACACAGAGAAGGAAAAAACAAAGAACCAGAAATAGCCAGAGGGAGAAAAAGACAGAAAAATACGAAATACAAAAAGACTGAAAGATATAAAATCACACACATGTACAAAGACCCAGGTAGACAGGCGCATGAAGAGAGCCATTGTGAAAAGGGTTGAAATTCAGAAAGAGACAAAGGCTCAGAGAGAGTGAGAGACACACAAACCCAGGAGACAGGAAAGGCCACCGCCAGAGGAGGGATGGGAGCAAGGAGAACAGACAGAGCAAGGGAGACAGAGCTTGTGGCTCACAGCCCTCTTCCCCCATCCCTCCACAACCTGGGAGAGGTGAGTCCTCCCAGGCCCAGCCCTCCAGCCAGGGTCCACCTTCCGCCCCAGGGCCCCAGATGAAGAGCCCTGGACACAGACATCATCTGCACTGAGCAAACGCTGTTTTGCCTTGAACCCAACACACCAATGGAAAGAGAGACACGTGCCTACCACGGCTCACCCAGGCCAGGCCTCAGAGCTGCTTGGTTCTTCCCGCTGACTGCTGAGCCGAGGGGGCTGGAGGTGGGCACGACCCGCCAGCCCCCAGCGGGCCTCCACTAGGTGCCTCCCGCCCCCAGGGAGCCCCCACCTGGGAGGCAGTCCCCCTACCCACCCCCCACCCCCCCACTCAGATGGCCCTTCCTGGCTGCGTGGCTGTGGTGGGTCACCTGACCTGTCTAAGCCTCAACATCCACTTCTGTGAGATGAGGATAATAATGCCTACCTCACAGGTTGATGAGAAAATCAAAAATGGGTGCTGGTAAAACGCCTGACACAAAATCTGGCACATAGTACATGCTCAATAAACACTGGCTTTCTCGCATTGGGAAAGCCTGCAAAATACAGAGACAGAGGCAGGAAGGGAGGTCCAGCCAACAGGGGTCAAGGGTCCTGGGAAGGGAGAGGTCATTCCAGCTGCATCAGGGCAGACTTTGGGGGCACCTGAACCAGACCTTGGAGCATAGGGTGTATTTAGAAGTGAGAGCCAGAGATGAGTGGAGAGGGATAGGCACACTTGGTGGTGGGAATGGCACACACCAAGGCAGAGAGGCAGGGATTATCTCCAGAGCAGAGACCCACTCCGTTTGGCCCAAGTGTAGGATGTGTGTGGGCCATAGGGGGACCACCTAGTGCAATGCATATTTCACAGATGGGGAAACTGAGGCCTACCGAGGTTAGGTGACTTCTCTAAGCTTACACAGCTGGAAAGTGACAGGCCCAGCATGTGAAACCAGGCCTGGGCAACTCGGGAATTCTCCCTTTGCCAAGATGCAGGGCAGCCCCACACAGGTGAAAGCAGAGACTCAGCTGAGGGAATCTCAGGGCTTCAGAAGTTCGGTGTTTTTCTAACAGCTGAAGTCTCTGAAACCAAACCTCAGGTAAGCGAGAGAGTAAATTCCTGACTACAAGGGTCAGTGTCTCCCAGAGGAGCAGGTGGAGGGCATCATGAAAAGCCCAAACTTGGGCTGTGGATGCCACTGGGGTGGGAAAGGGGGTCCCGTCAGGCCTGGGGGCTGGAAGGTGAAGCCCAGCCTGTGTCTGTGAAATCCTCTCCTCATCCTGCATGAGGCATGTGGGGGGGAGGGTCCTGGTGAAATTCCCAGGAGCCCCAGGAATTGTCTGGCCTTGGGTAAGAGCTGGTGTTAACCTATGGTTTGAGAATGAGAGAAAATGAGGTTCAGGAGACAAAAACCCCCTGAAATTTGGTCAGACTTACCACTACAAATACATACACAGACAATTCCAAATGCTATAATGCTAATTATGTTCCCCTGTGCCACCTATGAAGGGTGGGTGCTGGTAAACCAGGTGCCCCATTCTCCTGACCAAAGCTGGTTAGGTTTGGACCCACACAGGTGGGGGCAGGCACAGGAGCTGGATTTTTCTGCATGAGGAAGAGAGAACCTGAGGCTGCCAAAGGCCACCAGTGAAGGGGAGCCAGGGAAAACAGGAGGGATAGGAGGGGAAGGCTGCCATGGTCACAAATCCAGTCACAGCATTTGCCACAGGCAGAGACTTGAGCTAATCTTTTCTAGAGCTGAGGGAGGGATTTTTCTCAGGAGAAAATCCATAATTTTGATCAGATTCTCAAAGGGGTCTGTATTCATCAGGACAGGCTAGAATGATGCTTAGTAACAAACATCACCAAATCTCTTTGGCCAAGAGTTTCTCTCTGTCCCGTTATCTCTCACAAACCACACCGAGGGCCAACTGACGCCAGCTCCACAGTCTCCCATATGTTGACCTGCCCTGGTCCAGCCTGCTCGGAGCCTCTGCCTCAACCATCTCCATGTGCTGCCTCCATGATCTCTGATGAACAAGAAAGAGCTGGAAAATCTTGCAGGGGCTCTCCATGCCCACAGGCCCCAAGAGTCACACAGCTCGTTCTATTCACTGTTCACCAGCCATAAATAGTGACGTGGTGCGCCTAACTGCAAGGGAAGCTGGGAAGGCTTCCATGTGCCCAGAAAGGGGAGGAGAACTGGATATTGACGAGTACTGGTTATACTGGGGACCCCGCAAAATGTTAGCAACATCAGGATTAGAGCAATGAATCCCAAACTCGGATTTATAGACCAACTTTATCAGCCCTCTCCTGAGAGATTTTGGGAAATGCAGATCCCAGACCACCCCCTTAAGTTACATTCTAGTGTCGCAGACTCTGTATTTTTAACAAGGCTCTCAGGTGCAGAACAGGTTTGGCAAAGCCTGGAGTGGAGGGTCTTCTGATCACAGAGCTAGGAGTTGCCTCAGAGGTCATCCTGGGCTCACATCTTTAAAAAAAAAAAAAAAAAAACCCTCCAGCCAGCTTGCTTTCCTCTCTCTACATCCTTTCATCCTGCCATGGAATTGCAAAGTGGAATTACGAAGCTCTCTGCAAGGATGACACCAGCTATCACTTGAAATTCTAGAACCTAGGCCTATATTCCTCCTACCACCACTAGGATTGGACCCATTTTATTGGTGGGATGACTGAGGCACAGAATGCTGCACTAGACGTGGGATTGCTGACTCTCATCCATGTCTGGTCTAAAGAAGAAACCAAACTCTTACCCTGAATGTCTCAAAGTTCATCCCCAGGAGATCTACTTGCCTGGTATTTTCCAGGGCGGTGGGGCTTTAAGACGCAGGTGCTCAAAGGTGCTCAGATATCCCCATTCTGGTCAGTTCTCTCTTTGCTGCTGCTGTTTAATTCCTCTGGAGAACGAGATTGGAAGATTGGAAAGACAGTACTAATTTAATTTCCCAGAATGAATAAAGATAAGACAGTAACAGGGTGATGAAGGGCTGGGAGCATGTAATTCACATCCCAAAACCCAGCTCCTTGCATCACAATGGCCCTCCCCATGCTGGAGCTGATTAAGCCCCAACAACTGCAGTTAATTACCTTCCTCTGTCTCCAAGGGAGGCTGGCTTCCCAGCCAAGTGGTGGGCCTGAGGGCTTAGTTTGTAACCGGGCAAATGAGATATAGGGAAGGAGGGAACCAGGGTTTGTAGACCCTCGTAGATCGCCCTCGTGGTGGGGGAGGGCATAAGGAGAACAGGTTCATTAGCTAGTGGGTCACCAATGAACCTCCAGGGCTTGGAGTCCAGTATTCCTGGAAGTTGTGTATGGGTCTCGCTGAACGTAGCCTCACCAAGAGGCCATCAGGCTGGGCTGGATCCAGGGAGCCAGCAGCAACATCATTTGTGTTCACAGGACAGCATCTCTGTGCACATGGGGGCATTCATCTCCCTGAGCCCAGGAGGTTTTCATCCCTGCACACAGGAATGTTGCCCATCAGCAAAGCAAGGAGTCTTTTCATGAAACCTGCTGGGGTGCACTGTGGTGGGTGGGCATGTGAGAATACTTAGGGGCTGGTTTAGCACTGTACACATGGGTGTGATGTGGTTAGAAGCAGCCATATTCATGCAGCCCTGGGGGTAATTTCCTGCCCCACTGCTAACTAGCTGTGTAACCTTGGCAATGTTTCTTCTCTGAGCAAGACAGTAATAGCATCCCCGTTAGAGAGTTCTGGTGAGGACTTGAGAGATGGCGCCTGGAAAGAGCCCAGCTCAGCACCCAGCCCACAGGAAGGGCTCCATGATCATGAGCTACTGTCAGGGTAGGATCCTACAATGCCAGGATCCTACGGCTCCTTCTCGGGTGAATGTGGGAGTTGCATTTACCCATGAATGCAGGGAGTGAGCTCACAGGGCCGGTTCATCATCACCGTGGCATCTGCAGCCACAGGGAGAGACCTTTCCGTCACAGCCAAGGCCCCGTCCCACCTCCCTTTGTGGTCCCTATGACGAGGACTCGGTGTCTGGCCAGAAGGGAGGGAACGAAGGTGGGAAGCTGTTCCTCCAGAGCCAGAGATGCTGACTTTTTGCAAAACAGGAGACCCACTTTCCTGGAGCTAAAAATGCTTGCAGCACCAGGAAAGGAGGCCTCAGTGAGAGAGCAGGAGCCCCGGCACAGACCTGACAGGGGACTGATGGTGGCAAGTGATTTTAACGCAGACAAAGCCTGAACACACCTGCCAGGCACCGGGCTGCCATTCTCACTAAATGAAGAATCTGCTGGTTGGGGGGTGAGGGAGGCAAATCCCCACTGTCCTGAGACTTTGTGGCTGGGTTTTAATGTCCTTTCTTGTGGAGACAAAAATGAAGACAGCTTATCTGGGGGCCTGGAAGAGAGAGATCCTGGGCTCTGGGTCAGATAGGGCTGGAATTTTTCTGGGGGTGAGGGAGAGGGTGGAGTCACAAAGATGGAAGGGACTTGGGGCTAGGAAGCCTGGACCAGGTCTGGGTTCAAGAAGGGACCTTGGCCATGAGTCGGGGGTTCGGGGGCAGGAGCAGGTGGGACTGAGGAGAGCGAGGTGGTGGGGAGCAAAAGGGTCAGGATCAGACTGTGGACAGGGGACAGTGGAAGGTGGTGCCAACTGTGTGAGGGGCTCAACCCCAGGTCAGTGTTGGGCTCCATGGCCCCTCGGAAGTCTGGGCAGTTCTAGATTGAGGAGATGGAATGAAACTGCAGCGTTCCAGAGTCAGAGAACCACAGAGAGTCGGGGATGAGAAAGCTCCTGAAAAGAGCCAGCCCCATAAGTAGATAGAAGGATTCCACCTCCCAGTAGGAGATGGGAGGGATTTGTCGAACACCTCTTGAACCGTTGGATTCATTTCAGCAAATATTCGCAGACCTTGTTCCTGAGGCAGAGTGCAGTTCTCCACCCCGCTGATGTAAGGCTTGGCCATGTGGCTTGTTCTAGCCAAGACAATGCAACAGGACATGATGTCACCCGCTCGGAGCCAAGTCCTTAAGAGGGCGTCCTGTGTTTCTGCCTACCCTCTTGTGTTTGTGCCATTTTGGATTAGAAGAGCACATCTCAGGAGCCACTGATCCACAGAGAATGAGAGACACGTGGAGCAGACCAGAACCCCGCCCAAGACACATCTGACTCATGCCCTGGGACAACCTGCTCCAGCAAGTCCCCAGACACACGATTAGGACAGACAACCACCTCACGCTGTAAGCCACTATGCTTCAGGTGGTGTTCTACATGTCATCACGGTGGCAATAGCTGTGGGATATTTCGACTTATATTGAATATATATCTGGTCTTCAGCCCCATTCCTGGCACAGAACTCCCCAAGCTCTCAGAAGTGCATAAGCAAAGAGAAAGATAAATGTAACTTTTGTTATACTACCGATGACTTTGGGAACACATCTAAGGATGGGGGCTGGTAGTCAGGAGAGCCAACCATGTGACGAGAGGGTTGGCACGTCAGTCCCACCCTCCTGACCTCTGAGCTGAAAGAAGGGCTGAAGTTTGAGTCAGTCACCAGTGACTAATCGACTATGCCTAGATCATGAAACCTCCATTAAAAACCCAGAAGAATAGGATCTGGAGAGTTTCCAGGTGGGTGAACACCTTGAGATTTGGGGACAGGGCCTGGAATCTCCATGTCCTTCCCGCACAGCTTGCTCTCTGTGTCTCTTCCATCCAACTGTCCCTGAGTTACATCCTCTCATTATAAGCCAGCTCTCTGGTAAGTACGATGTTTCTGAGGAGTTCTGCGAGCCACTCCAGCAAATTAATTAAACCTGAGGAAGGGGCCACGGGACGCTCTGATCTACAGCAGTTTGGCCGGAAGCTCAGGTGACAACCTGTACTTGGCATTTGAGGTGGGGAGGCAGGGAGCAGTGTCGTCGTACGCCATCTCCAGATGAAGTTGTCACAGGACATCGGCTGGTGTTGGGGAACTGCTTACAGTGGGGACAACACCGCACGCGTCAGAACCAGGAGCAGAAGCTGACAGCCACACAGCAAGTCAGGGGCTGAGCTGAACCAAATCCTAGGCCACTCACAGACACCAAAGAACACCTTCTAATGCCTTGATTCCACCAGGACATCAACCAGCCTCTGAACACATCATAGCTCAGGTCTCACTCCTAAGAGACTATTGGCCACTCCCACCGGGTATGCTGAGGGCTCAGTGCTCCCTGTCCCCGCCCTTCCCCATCAGCCCTGGGAGGTGGGGCAGGGGGGTGGTGGTTCCCTCTCAGACCCTGCATGACAGTGGCAGGCTCACTAGGCCACTGTGAGGCATCACAAGCCAAGCCGGGGCTGGACAGCAGCACAGAAGGGGGGGGATGCCCAAGAGCTGGCGGGTCCCATCAGGGAGAAAGGGGCCCGTGCATGGCAGACACTTCCCCCCCGGGAACCAGCCCTCTGCCGGGATGAGCTTGGGTGTGGAGTGAGCGGTGGGGATGGCCCCTGCTGCACACACACTTCTCTGTGACCCGGGGGTCGGTTGTCTCACTGCTCTGAGCCAGGGAAAGTGACACGGCTCCCAGGGCCACAGAGGCAAGTGACACATCCTGAAACACACACCGTGCCCAGCCCAGAGCAGGGCTTATGAAGGTCCCAGTAGACAGGGTCCCAGGAACATGGGCTCTGCTGTCACACTCATGTCCTGCTCCAGTGCCCCCATCTAGGGGACTCTGGGCAAGCCCCACTCCTTCCCTGGGCCTCAGTTTCCTCACTTGCAAAATAAGGATAATAACAGTACCTCCTTCCAAATCAAGTGAAGACAGAAAATCCGCATAAAGTCCCTGGCATGAGGATCAAAGACTGCCTCAGAGACAGTAGGTGTCACCCCAAGCTGGGAGGAGTGCAGGGGCCTTTTAAACCATGAGGCCCTGCATCCACAGAAGGGTTGGTATTCCCACAACTGTCATCCACCCCAGAGGTCCCCTCCAGAATTTCACATGGGCAGTTGGTGGCTGCCCATCTCCTGCCCCTGACATCTTCTCTCTCCCACCCCATCCAGCTTTGACAGGGTGGGTCTAGCTCTCTGTGGAAAGGGATTCTCTGTTCACAGAAAAATCTCATGGAAAACAGTAATATCTTCAACCTGACTAATGACAAGAGCAAAAGAGCTTCAGTATTCTTCCATTAGGCCTCTACGAACAAACGAGCTGTCCCTATATATAAGAGGCTCATTAAAAACCATTTGGCAAGGGGCACCTGGGTGGCTCAGTTGGTTGAGCATCTGATGTTTGGTCTCAGCTCAGATCTGGGTCTTGGGGTTGTGAGTTCAAGCCCTGTGCTGGGTATGGAGACTACTCAAAAAGAGGGAAAAAAAACTATTTGGCAACACATGGCTCCTCCTTTTAAGCCACAGTATGTTAAAAGCAGTTCCCTCGGGACGCCTGGGTGGCTCAGTTGGTTAAGCAGCTGCCTTTGGCTCAGGTCATGATCCCAGCGTCCTGGGATCGAGTCCCACATCGGGCTCCTTGCTCGGCAGGGAGCCTGCTTCTCCCTCTGCCTCTGCCTGCCACTTCGTCTGCCTGTGCTCGCTCGCTCTCTCTCCCTCTCTCTCTGACAAATAAATAAATTTTAAAAAAAAAATTTTTTTTTTAAAAAGCAGTTCCCTCTTCACTACCTGTTACCTTTTGCCTTTCTCTTCTTTTAAATGAGAGAAGACAGACACCTGGCTCTCCTCAGAGGTAAAGGCTCTGGTCCTTCACTCTGCGAGCTGGGATGCTAGTACCGTCTTTCTCCCCATGAGCACACACACGTACACTCACACACGCACACCCATGCACGTCTGTGGCACAGATTTGGTGCAGCCCTCAGAAGTCCTGCGTGGAGACACAGGAAACAAGATGGCATCCGGGGGCCAAGGACCCGGAAGTAGGGCTTTCGGGGTGAGAGTCTCAGTGACCAGAAGCCTCCATCTCTCCTCTGAGCAGAAGCAGGTGCTGACATTCCTGAGACTATTATCTGGTGGTCAAAGTCTGTGGCATTGGTAGCAGCTGAGAGGCATTGGTGGGGGTAGGCAGGAGGGTGGAGGGGAGATGGCTTTGGCTCCTCCCGCCCCCATGAGGTCTGACATCTTAAAATTCATGGCATCACAGCATCTCAGGGCTGCAGGGACTCCCCTAGGCACTTACTGATAACCTGCCATGGCAGGAGCAGGATTTATTAGGGTGTGTGTATTTGCAAGCATTCACACACACACACACACACACACACACGCACGCACATGAGAACGTTATCTTTGCCCAGCCAGCTTCTCCCCTTCCCCTGCCCTCCAGACAAGAACGTTATCTGTGTGAGATGGTTTCTAATGTGTGTGCATGCACATGCATGACGTCCAAGTAGGAGAATCAGCAATGGGGAGAGAAACAAAAGGAGAAACCAAGACCACGGTCCCATAAAGAAATGGGGGAGGTGAAGAGAAGCAGAGAAGAGGACAGGGCTCCGCAAATCTACTGCCTGGGGAAATTTGTGAGGGGCTCTGCGGATCCCTGATGCCAAGGGATGGGGCCCTGAGAAGCTTGTGCTGGATGCCCATGGCATCCCCGTCAGTTCTCTCCAGCCACTGCAAGCAAAATGGGAATTCCTTTTTAAATGACTGTTGGTTTGGTTTTCTCGGAGTTGAGACTGGGCTGCACAGAACCCGTTATGAGGTCACAAAGGACGCAGAGCTTTCCCTAAGGGCAGAGGCGGGGCTGGATGTAGGATGTGTGGCCCTGGGGGGTGCCCAGGACCTGGCCTGTGCCCTTGGGCTTGGAGGAGGGGGTAACACTCAGTTAGTCATTGCCCAACAAGGAGAAAGAGGAACAAAGAAGAGTCTACTGCTAGGAGTTCATTCTCTGGTCAGAGAGTGTGGGGGACAAAAGTAATGAATAAAAGATGGTCCTGAGGGGAGTGAGCAAGTTAGCATTTCCCGGGTGCTGCACCGAGATCAGGAAGAGGACCCGCTCTACCTCCATTTTGACCTCAGACATTCTAACTGATTAAAGTTCTTGCCAGCCTATCTTTTAACTTGGGAGGAAAAAGAAAAAACCCGGCAGGCAAAGCATCCTGTGATAGGAACTGAAACGAAACGACCTCTTAGAGCAATAGGGACAGCCCTGACCCCAGCAAGACCCCACGTGACTGACCCCAAGACAGTGACCGACTTGACCTTTACTGTCCCCCTGCTCTGACCCACCAACCTCTGTCCCACATTCTCCTAATACAAGCCTGGAGATATTTTCAGCACTTTGGAGACAGTCTCTGGGAAACTAGTCCCCTGTCTTCCCCGTGTCGGCCTCACTGAAATAAATCCCTTTCTTGTCCCACCAGCGCTGTCTCTCTCCCTTTGGATTTTTTCAGTGGCCAGTGGCCAAACCTGGTCTGTTTGGAGCCCTGGAGCCACCCTTGGGTCACAGTTATGTGGCTACAGTCTGGTCAGTGGGTGTCACCTCCCCTACCCCACAAATGAAAAAGTAGACTGACCCAAGGTCACACAGCCAGGCCGGCTGGTGCTCGGGGCAAACTCCCCCTGCCTAGCTCTATGGGTACACCATCTCTACCCACACTCGGGAGACAGAGGAGGGAGAGGCGATGTGCAGTTTTGGGGGATCTTGGCAGGCTTGAGGGGAAGGTCACATGAGCTGAACTTGGAAGGAAGCTAAGAATTCTGACAGGCAGAGGTGACAGGACCCAGGTCATAGGGGAGGAAGGGATATTCCAGGTGGAAGTAGCCATAGGAGGAACAGCCAGGAAGTGAGGAAGCCTAGAACGTCTTGGGGAATAGAGAGAAGTGGGCTTTGGTAGGATCAGCAAGTAATCGGAAAAGTAGGGAGGAGAAAAGTCCCTCCAAGGTCAAGGCCCTACACAACTCCCCCAGCCGGCCTTAATCAAATATACTGACTCAGTTTGAATATGAGTGTATGAGTGCTCAGATCTGTCTTTTTAGCCCCTCAGACACAGGTACTTCCCCTGCTCTGTCAACTTGTAGCCAACTCTCGGCCTTCCCACGGCACCCTGACTTCTCTAGTTCTCCTCTTCTTCTCCCAATTGGCATGTCCAGCCTCTGCTTGCCCTGCAGACTCCACCTGAGCCCACCCTAAGCCTATCACCCAGCCTCCTCTGGCTCTGTGCCCTGGACTGCTCTGAGCCAAGGCAGGGCTGGGGTCAGTGACGAGAATGGCTATTTCAAGACGCTCCCCCCTCCTGCCCATTGTTCAGATCAAAGCCACATCTTCTTACACACCATCAGAACAAGCCATTCCCCTGCTCACCGTCCACCAACTGCTTGCCATCCCACTGCCCATGGCCATCAAAACTGCCCATTCTCCCTTACTTCCCACCATCACCACGTCTCTCCGGACATTCCCACCATGGGAAGAAATACAGTTCGAGCTATGAGGGCACTGACCTACCACGCCTAAGCTACCCACCAGCCCCTGCCACTGGGCACAGGCCAAGGCTGCAGACAATGTCTCTGTCTGATCACTACCAGGGCGTTTCATCATCTGCTCCCCAGCCACCGGCCGTGGCGCCGTCATCTGCTTGCAGCCTACACTCTCTCGTGGAAGCTGGGGCTCATGCTTTCCTCTCAAGCACCCAACTGGGCATGGCCATTACTCACTCTCTGAGACCCAGCTCAGGGCACTCCATTTCTGTCTGTGCCTGAGTTAGAGGGAGCGCCCATATCAGCTCAGGGGACATGCTCAGCATCTCTGGGAGAAGGAGGAAGGTTTCTAGCTGGTTGGCAACCAGCACCTGCCAGATGCCTGGGTTTCCACGGTGAGCCCACTGAGGTGTGGGTTCAGCATTGCCCCGGGCAGAGCACCCCTTCCAGAATGGAGATCCCCATGGGAGCAAGCGCACCGGGCTTCCAACATTCTCCAGTTTCCCTCCCAATCACCTGGGGGTGCTGAGCCCTGGACTCAGGCCTCATCACCGGGCTCAGATGCTGACATTACAGACCGCATAGACTCTGGACCCAGAGGGGCCTGAGTTCAAGTCCTGTCTTGGCCACTCACACCCTGAGTGACCTGGAGTCCGTCCTCGATCGCTCTGGACCTCGGCCTCCCACATGCTCCTGAGCCAAAAGGCATGAGTGAAAAACGGTCCCATGGGAGGGAGAAGAGAATTCAGCTACTGTTTATTGAGAGCCTACTACAGGCCAGGCACTGTGATAAAGGCTTTGGGTGCATCCTCTTATTTCCATCTTGCAAGAGAGTGAGCTCAGCACTACAATTAGCCTCTACTTGCAGAATCACAAGAGGGTCCGACAGTGCCAGAGAGGAGAAAAGTCAGGCTCAGCCATCAAGTTGACTTGCGGCTTGAATCCCTGCTCCAGCCCTTGACTACTGGGGTGTCCCAAGCGAGTTACTGAGCCGCTCAGAGGCTTGGTTTCCTCATTTATAAAATGGGCAGCAGTGATCTCACCGAGCACTTTTGAGAATCCTGAGAACAAATGGGTCCTGGTGTGTTGCCATGTCCAGGCTTGGGACACTATTTGCTGGCACTGGGAGGAGGGTACCTAAAGCCTAGGCAGGCCTGGGGTCCTCACTCAGCCTGAGGGGCCTGTCCAAGAAGCTACCTCTTCTTGTTCTTCTGGCCTCCACTCTTGCCCTAAGAAACCCGTTCTCACCCTGACAGCTAAGAACCCTCCCAGCGCGTGCAACACAGAGCCTGGCACAAAGGAGACATATGGAAGTACTCACTGAACACATATACAGATACGAAGATTCTGTAATTCTAAGACTGTGAATTCCAGGATTGCATGGTTCAGCAATTCGAGAATCTGAAACTGCTATTATTTTTAACCCAGAGTCCCAATCTTGAGTGCCCACAGAGGCCAGACAGGGAACGTGTGTGAGTGACCCAAGCCAGATATAAGTGTGAACACACACACCATGTGACTAGGACAGGCTGGGAGGGCCTGGGGGGGCCCACCTCCGATCACATCTATGGCCCGTTCTGAGCCCAATGTGGCCGAATCTCCCGAGTTTTCAGAACGTAACAGCTAGATTGTTTTTTCTTTTCTTTTTTTTTCTTTCTTTTTTAAAAAATTGTTGTTGTTGAATACCTTCATTTTTTAAAACTGGCATGTTTTTTAAAGATTTATTTATTTTAGAGAGAGTGTATGTGGGTGAGCAGGGGAGGAGCAGAGGGACAGGAAGAGAGAGAATCTCAAACAGTCTCTTGCTGAGCACAGAGCCCAACACGGGGCTCAGTCTCATGACCCAGAGATCTTGACCTGAGCTAAATCAGGAGTCCGACACTTAACCGACCGAGTCACCCAGGAACCCCCCCAAACTGCCATATTTTTAAAAACTAATAATACAGGAAACTATATGTGGGGTTTATGGAAACTCTCTGGACCATCTTTGCAATTTTCTGCAGATCTAAATCTCTTTTAAAATAACATTTTTATGTCAAAGAAAAATACCCACTAGGGCGAAAAGAAATAGATGGGAGCTCTATCAGCCTGATGGGCAGCAGTCTGCAAACTCTGTTCTCAATCCCACAGACACTAAGGCTGGGCACACAGCCAATGCCCAGGGTCTGCTCACCAGCTCCCTCACACTTCCTGGTCTGGCTGGGAGGGAGGGTCCCACACCCAGGGGCAGACCTGGAAGGACAGAAGGGGAAAGCTGAGTAGAGCAGAAATGTTGTGGTGTGCAGCAGGGCAGTTCTGGGCAGACACGCTAGGTTGACAGGACCACACACTAGGAGAAACAGGAGCTCTGGTGCACTACAGGTGGAAATGTAAATTGGGTCAGCCATCACTGAAACAGGATGGAGGGGCATCTAGGTGGCTCAGCTGGCTAAGCATCCAACTTTGGGTTTTGGCTCAGGTCATGATCTCAGGGTCACTAGATGGAGCCCTGTCTGGGGCTCCAGGCTCAGCAGAGAGTCTGTTTCTCTCCCTCCCTCTCCGCTGCCCCCTCCCACCCATACTCTCTCTGTCTTTCTAAAACAAGTAAATAAATCTTTAAAAAAAAGAAAGGAAGGAAGGAAGGAAGAAAACAAGATGGCGTTTCCTCAACAACTTAAAAATGGAGCTACCCTATGATTCAGCCATCCTACCTCTGGGTGTACATCTGAAGGAAATAAAGTCACTATCTTCAAGAGCTATCTGTACCCCCACATTCACAGCAACATTCTTCACAAGAGCCAAGAACAAAAACCACCTAAGTGTCCATGGGTGGATGAATGGATAAAGAAAATGCAGCATATATATGTCACATGCTATATAATGAATATTATTCAGCTATAAAAGTTTTAAAAAAGGATATCCTGCCATTTGCAATAATATGGATGGACCTCGAGGACATTGTGCTAAGTGAAATAAGTCAGACAAATACTGTATGATCTCATTCGTGTGTAGAATCTAAAAACAAACAAACAAACAAAAAAAACCCTGAACCCATAGAAACAAAGAGCAGAATTGTGGCTGCCAGGGGTCGGGGGTACAGGAATGAGGAGATGTTGGTCAACGTGTACAGACTTCTACTTAGAAGATGAGTGAGTTCTGGGGACCTAATGTACCACCTGGTGACTATAGTTAATTATACGCCTGAAAGCTGAGAGGAGAATAGATCTTAAATATTCTCACTGCACAGGCAAAAAGCAAACAAACAAACATGTAATTGTGTGAGGTGAGAGATGCGCTAACTAACCCTATTGTGGTAATCATTTTGAAATATATCTGGTGGATCAAATCATCACACTGTACACCTTAAGCTTACACAGTGTTGTATGTCAATCACATGTCAATACTGCAGGGGGGGGCGAGGGGGGAGGAGGCGGGGCAGAAGTTGAGGCCTATGGGGCATCCACGTGGAGAAATACAGTTGCCAACTGGTGTATGAGCCATTTTCAGGGGAAGGGGCCATTTTGGGGAGTCGTCAGTGTGTAGGTGGTATTTCTACGGGACTGGATGGTGTAGAGAAGGAAAGGGTAAAGAAGAGCCCTGGGCTCTCTGTTATTGAGAGGACAGGAAGGTTGGAAGGATCCAGCTGAGGAGACTAAGAAGGACCAGCCCAAGGGATAGGGGGAAGCCCAGGGTGTGTGCCCTGGACACATGGGTGATGGCGGGGGCGTGGTAGATTTTGCCATCTTGGGACACTCTTTTATCAGATGAGCAGTAATTCTGAGGGGATTCTCCAAGTCTGACTCCAGCAGGTGAAACCAATGATTAGGGTCTTCAGCTTTAGATTCAGACATGTCCTGACTCTGCCCCTTTCACCAGCTGTGTGACTTCAGGAAAACCACTTTCCCTCTTCAGAGCTGTTTCCCGATCTGTGAGGTAATAATCCCTTTGCCTCACCTCACAGCCCCCGGAATCTACCTGGTCCCCGTCACGTCTGGACAGAGGGCACACGGCATCTCTGACTCCAGCCCTGCGGACAGCCAGCCGCCCTTCCCCGGGACACTACCCACGTTACCGCCGGCTCAGCTCTGAGGCTTCTCTGCTTCTCTGTTCCAGGCCTGCCTTCCCTGCGGGAGTTTGGTTCTGCCCCTTGGTTGCAGGTTCTTGTAGGCAGAATCTTTTACTGCAAGGAGCAGAACACGAATAGTTAAAGGAATGGTATAATGATTGTTGGCCCACATAATTGGGAAATCAAGTGGGTGGACCTGGCTTCAGGGATGGTGGGGGCGGGGGCAGAGGCTCAAACCATCATCCCAGGGCTCTGTCTTCTTCCTGCCTTCTCTCAACTCTGCACCCCTCTGTCAACAGCCTTCACAGACTGGCTTTCTCCTCACTGTGGGGAAGATGGCCACCAGCAACGCCAGATCCTTATAGCTTTCAATCCCAGAGAAAGAAGGTCTCTCTCTCTCCCAAGGTCCATATGTCCAATCAGAAGATTGTGTTAATAAAAGAGAGGGGGAGGGTCTGGAAAAACACCTCAGAAGTATTCTAGATGACCTGATGCCCCCTTTACCTTATAGGCCCCTGGGAGAACAAGGGTCTGTCTCCCTGGTGTGTTCATAGCCCCATGCAGAACGTGAGAGTGGGGTCCGTGAGGTCAGCAAGAGCAGAGTGGGGCTTCATCAAAAGGCTTAGAAGACATACTGAGTGGAAAACTCCAGGAAGCATAAGAGATGGAAGACTGCGAGGACTGAACCCTATATCACAGTCTCCACTGTCCCCACCCTCCCCAAGGCCCTGTTAGAGCCGATGCCCCAGGTGCTCTCCAAGGCTCTGGGCTGCCTCCTGCAACTGGGGGCAGAGTGAATAAACAACGGGAAGGCGGTTGCCTTAGAATACCCCAACTTCCTTCATCAAGGAAGCAGATCACAAGAGGAACCAATCAGCAGGACCTCCACTCAGCTGGACCAATTAGCAGGGATTCCCCAGTCAGCAGGACCAATTAGATGAAGTCATCTGTTCGGCCAATCACGTTGAGCACTGTTATGGGCTCCTATTAAGAAGCAAGTGGGCTGGCCTTGGTGGTGCCTCCATGTTCCCAAAGAAAGACCTAGGACTTCCGAGGATCCCCCCACCTCTCTCCGTAGGGGGCACATTCTACCCTCCCCAGGAAGGACGAAAAGGTCTCCCACTGTGTGGCAGCCTTTAGAGGCACGGAGGGAGGGGTACCTCTTGCCTGACATTCAGTGGCATGTGGATACCCTGGAATCTCCAGGCTCCTGAAGATGTCGAAACATTATGATCTTCCTGGGAGAAGTAATGAATGGAACCAGGTAGAAGTAGATATAAGCCTGACTGGAGAGATGGGCTGCTAAATATGTTGCCATGGTGACCGCATCCCGGCTGCCTTCCCCACTCGCCAAGGGGGACACCACCCATTGGAGAAGAAGGTGCCTGTCACGTTCTTCTGGGGGGCCCACTCCCCAGTGTCAGGCTCATTCAGGACTAAGGACCTCCAACTTTGTTCATCCATTCCCTCACTCAGCCCATATATTTACCCAGCATCTGTTCTACTCTGAACACCAGGAACTGTTCCCTGTCCTCAGAGAGCTTATAGTCGAGGGAAGGAAGGAGACATAAAGAAACAATTGAATATAAAGTCAGGATGCTTACTGTGAAGCGAAAGAATGAGAAAACATGAGGGAGGAGAAAAAAGAGGACACAATTTGGGTGTCCAGGGAGGTTCCCCTGAGGAGCCATTTGAACTAAGACCAGAAGCATCAGGAGCCAGGGGAGCAAAAAGGAAGGATAAGAGCTTTCCCAGTGCAGAGGAAACTGAGACAAGAAGGAGACTGGAGCATCCCAGGAGCAGAGGCTACTAGTGTGGCTGGAGAGAAGCTGGAAACGGACAGGGACCCAGTCAAGAGGGACCCTGCAGCCATGCCAAGTTCTAGTGGCTTATCCCAGGGCAGTAGGGACCATGGGAGAGATTTAAGTAGGTGTGATGCCACTGGCAAGTTTTTAAAGCTTTTTGTCTGCACTGTGGGGAGTGCACTGGGGGAGGGGCAGGAAGGGAGAAGAATGTTCTAGGAAGGAGGAGCAGCTCAAAGGTGGGTCAGACCTGAAGGAGGAGACATGTTTTAGGAACTGCTAAAAACTGGTGGCAGGCAGCATGGAGGGACGGAGAGATGCTAGAGATAAGGGTGGGGATTTGGGGCATTATGGCCCCAGCTCTGTCCTTCCCAGCTGTGCGGCCTTGGGTGAGCTCCTGAACCTCTCTGAATGTGGGAGCCCTAGAGAAGGGAACTGACTGGCCCAAGTGTGACAGGTGGTGGCAGCAGACAGCACCTGGGAGACAGAGAGCTAAGGATGGTAGGTATTAGGGTTGGCACTCTAGAGCCCCATGGACATGGGTTCAAATCCCATCTCCCACTCACCAACTGGGTGCCTTGGTCAGGCTGCCTAACCTTGCTGGGCCTCCCGTCACCTCATCTGTAATACAGGGTTGTCCTCACACAGCCTCCCTCCTGGGGTCACTGTGAGAGCTGCAGCAGGTGGTGGTTTCTGGCACCTTCATTTCATGCTTGGTAAATGGTGATTGTGGCGCTGGAATCTGGGACTTTCCCAGTCAGTCAGTGGGTTCAGAATGACTGAGGCCATCCCAGTGCAGAGCCTAGGACTCCGGCCAAAAAGAAAAGCATTAGGGCAAGACAGTAAGCCACTCCCTGGGGAGAATCACCACCCCTCTGCCCCTTCTCTGCCCAACTCACAAAGCAACAACCACAGTGACCTCAAACAAGCTATGCATATCCCAGCCTCAGGCCCTTTGCACTTGCTGTTCCCTCTGCTCCTGCTTCTCTCTGCTTTAACTAGGTTTTTCCCTTCATTTCATTCAGGTCTTAGCTTAGACATCCTCCCAGTATTACCCACCCCAGCCTATCACTCTCTGACCCCTTGTATTTGACCCTCCCAAATGATGTGTTGAAACCCTAACCCCCAGTACCTCAGAATTTGACTATATTTGGAGACAGGGTCTCCAAGAGGTAAGAAAATTAAAACAAGGCTGTTAAGTGGCCCTAGCCCAATTTGACCAGAGTCCTTTTAAGAAGAGGAAATTAGCAAACAATGGAAAGAACCTAGATGTCCATCAACAGATGAATGGATAAGGAAGATGTGGTATATATATACAATGGAATACTATGCAGCCATCAAAAGAAATGAAATCTTGCCATTTGCAACGACATGGATGGAACTAGAGGGTATTATGCTTAGTGAAATAAGTCAATCGGAGAAAGACAACTATCATATGATCTCCCTGATATGAGGAAGTGGAGATGCAACATGGGGGGTTGGGGGGTAGGAAAAGAAGAAAAGAAACAAGATGGGATCGGGAGGGAGACAAACCATAAGTGACTCTTAATCTCACAAAACAAACAGAGGGTTGCTGCGGGGAGGGGTATCGGGAGAGGGGGGTGGGATAATGGACATTGGGGAGGGTATGTGCTATGGTTAGTGCTGTGAAGTGTGTAAACCTGGAGATTCACAGACCTGTACCCCTGGGGATAAAAATACACTATATGTTTATAAAAAATTAAAAAATTTATTAAAAGAAAAAGAAGAGGAAATTAGGACACAGAGAGACACCAAGGTATGTACATACAGAGAAAAGCCCTTTGAGGACACAGCAAGAGGTGGTCCTCTGCAAGGCAAGGAGAGAGGCTTCAAAGAAATCAAATCTGCCAGCACTTCGATCTTGGATTTCTAGCCTCCAGAATGGTGAGAAAAATTTCTGTTGCTTAAGCTGCCACGGTGGTATTGCATTATGGCAACCTAAGCAAACTAATACACCCACTGATCCTGCTTTATTTTTCTCTCTAGCACTTATCAGCCCAGACATGATTTACCATTGTATTGGTTTATTGTCTGTCTCCTCCTCGCCCCATACACTACAACAGGAGATCACAAAGCCAAGACTTAGCCTGTACTGTCCCCTCTCGTATCCGCAGACCACAGGACAGCACCTGGTACACAGAAGATCCTCATCAAATAAAAAAAAAAAAATGGAGCCAGATACTCCTGAGCACCAAGGGTCTCATCTGCAAAACGGAACTACTAATCATGCCAGATTCAGAAGGGGTGTGAGGCTATGATGAATAAGTGTAGGCAAATTGCCTAGCATCGGGGCACCTGGGTGCCTCAGTGGGTTAAGCCTCTGCCTTCAGCTCAGGTCAGGATCTCAGGATCCTGGGATCGAGTCCCGCATGGGGCTCCCTGCTGAGCAGGGAGCCTGCTTCCCCCTCTCCCTCTGCTGCTCCCCCTGCTTGTGCTCTCTCTCCTTCTCTCACTCTCTGTCAAATAAATAAATTCTTTAAAAAAAAATTGCCTAGCACCATGCCTAGCACATAATGTACACTCCAGAAATAAGACTTGTAATTGTTGCTGTTGCTATCTTAACAGTAGTAAGGTCAATCATTCATTCATTCATTCATTCATTCCCTCCACAAACACACACTGATAACTCTTCAGCTGCCAGGTGCTGAGGAGACAGGAAGTCAGACTTGGCTTTTGACCTAGAGATGTTCAAGGTTTAGTGGGGAGACAGACCAGGGGATCAGTATATAAGGGTCACGGGTTTCACAGAAAAAGGGATGCTGCCTTGTGTGTATCTGGCTAATACCCACCCATGCTCTGTGTGGCTGGTGTGGAGCTGAGTTTGGATCATGACTTAAGGTACCTGTAAAGCCTGGGAAGGGTTTCTCGGGTGAAGGGGGTGTGGGGGGACCCAACCAGTTTTGTGCTACTGAGGATCACTCTGGGGCAGAGTGGTGAGAGGGCTGGAAGGGACTGGCTTGAGAATAGTGAGGCTGTTGGTGCATAAAGCTGGGGCACTGGGGGGCTCAGCCAGAGACCAGGGCAGGACCCAGTGATCAGGATGGGCCCCAAGTCAGCTTAGAAGAAGAAGCCAGATCCATGGGCTTGACATGGAAATGTCTGAGCTTCACAGTGGGTTTCCCCTGCCAGGCAGAGCAGGGCTGATGGGTAGGGCTTGGTGACTGTGGGGTCAGAGAACTGAGGAGGGTCAATCAAGGCATCATTTTCACAATTCACAAAGATGTCAGGAAGGAATGTTCTGTAACCAGAACCAGGACAGAAAGCCTGACAGGACTAGAGAAGTTTCCTCCTACCTGAAAGCCAAAGGGAAACACATTTGTTTCCATGACACACTTATGTTTTCAGGAGACCACGTGATTGTTTCTGCACTGGAAAGCTGTGAATGGAAAATTCCACCTGCCATTCCTCCTCCAGGCGCTAAACAATAGAGGCAGTTTCTGTCCGCAGCTTACTGGTGCCTGAAATTCTACCATTGGAGCTTCATTCCTATGGCTTGAGGCTTTGTCCTTTATTAAAATGCAAACTGCACGGAAGTCATGTCTTCAACACAGACTTATTTTCATTAATTCAACAAATATTCATTGACTTCTTGGTCTAAACCAGCACTACCTACAGGCTGGAAATAAAGAGATTAATTAAGACTTGTCCAGTTTTTTACCTTTGTTAAAAAATGATTATAAAGAAGACAACTTAGGTGACACAAACTTTATTTAACACTTCATAAAGCAGGCAGTCTCTGCTCCCAAGGGCCAAAGAACTGCAAAATAGGGCAGAAGGCAGGAGGCTTTTATAGGATCAAGAATAAGGAATAAGAAAAAGAAAAAAATAGGAAATGAATAAGGGAAAAGAAAATGAATGTAGAGCCCAGAGATGGTGGCATTTGAGGCTTGGCTGACTGAACATACTGCATTTCCGGTCAAGGAAACACTTACAGGCACATGACATTTTTCTGAGTTTATGTTTGCTGACCTGGCACCCTGGTCTGGAACAGCTCCATCTTGGACTTGGAAATTTATTTCAATACCTTCAAGGAACTGGCAGACTCTGTTTATGAGGGCTGCGGTGGAGGATAATGGGAAATCTGACCTAATGGGGCAGTGAATGATGGTGGTGGGAGGTGGGAACCGGGGGCTGTGGAAGCCCCCAGCAGAGGTGACCCATTTTTACATATTCACAGACCCATAGTTACAGAATGTGGAGCTTGAGCTGCAATCTAGAGGATGAAGGGTGGGTGGGAGGTGGTTGACAATCCCAGCGGGAGGGCCCAGCCAGGGCAAATGAATGGGGTCATAGGCCAGGATGATGGGGTACAGGGACTACATGCCACTCATCCAGCTTGGATATAAGGTAGGACATGGCAGTGGGACCAGAGGGATAGGGAGGGCTTCTCATTGATTGGATGCTACACGTCATCTCAGGCGGTGGCCTCTGTCCCAGCGCTGTGCTACCACCCCAGCTTCCTCCTCACCTCCTCCCACCAAGCCCACCAGACTCTCCTTTGAGGAACTGTCCTGTGCCCCGCTCAGTCGCTCAGTCATGTGGTCTGAATGACCCACCAGCTCCAGAGGTGGGTCTGATTGGTTTAAATAGTCAGCCTACTCCCAACCTGCTGGTACCTTACGGGTTCAGGTAAGGGCACATGGCCCAGCTCAGGCCAATGCAGGGTCTGGGAAAGGGATCCTCCCCTCTCCTTCAAGAGAGCTCCCGGATACACCTGCTCTCTTCTTCTGGCTCCATAGAGGGAGGTGTTGGGGGCCAGGGGTGAAGGTGACATGGGGAGGAGGGCAGAGAGGAGAGAATGTCAGAGAAATGGGTTCTGGGTAGACCCACCCTGCTGTCCTCAGCTGAGCCAGCAAATTCCCATTTGTTCAGCCCATTTGTTGTTACTTTTGAGTAAGAAGTTCCTCACTGGTTCAGGGCATTTCTGGGGGACAGTCCTGAGTGGAGCTGGGAAAGGAGCGACCAGCAGGTGCCTGGACCTGGATGGGGCGGGGTTGGCCAAATCCCTTTCCTCTGGATCCCACCTCCACGTACAGTTCTTACCATGAGGGAAGATCTTTCCTCAGGAAACGTCTCCTGACCTCTAACACTGGCATGACACCTGGATGCAAGTCCAGGGTGGAGAGCCTGGCATTAGGAGTCCTGGGTTCTATCCTAACCCAGACCCAGCTGACTGAAGGGTCCAGTGGAACCACACACCCTTTCTGGGCCTCCACTGGTGATCCATCCACCAGTCCCCAGGCTGAGCTCCCCAAGGGCAGGGATGATGACCAAGCTAGCCCTGCAGCCCCAAAACCCAGGACAGGCCTGACACAGAATGGGTGTCAGTAAGGCTGCTGGCCAATCAATTCAGGAACTGTACCTTCCTGCACTAACCTCAGATGGTCAGGACTATATGTGATGCTGACAGGGACCAGCTGCTGTTCCTCTGTCTACCCCGAGAGAGCCTCCTGAAGACCCCAGCCCCAAGTTATAACAGCAGGAAGAGATTTAGCACTCGGGGTGCAAAGTAGAGGCCTCAGCTCACACAGAATCTCTAGAGCTGTTAAAGGCTCACTGAATCACAGTTATACTGCAGGGTAAGAAAAAAAAGTCCCCCAAAGCCCAACTCTACTTTCCAACTGCAGCTGATCTGGACAGCCGTGCTCTCCTCAGTCTGCTCATCAAAAGCAATGATGAAGAGCCCATGCCTGGAGATAAGACTCAAAGAATAAAATAAATCAATGAGGGCCAGCCCAGGTTTATTCCTTAAAAACAGCAAAGCCACTGCCCTACCATGCTGGCTGGCATGGGCTGCATCTCGGAGTGCAGGACACTTGTCTGCATTTGCAGGCAGGATCAGGGAAGGCAGTGGCAGAGGGACTCATCTTCTCCCATGGAAGTAAGATACAACCTGAAGGCCCTGAAGGGTGAATCAAGGGTTCAAGAAGATCTTGTGTATGTGTGGGATGTGTGTATGTGGTGTGTAATTCTTGTATGAGATGTAAGAGTGGGTCAGCGGTGAAAATAGGGAAGGAAAAGGAAGAAATGGTGGATGATTTTATGAATTCCAAGCTAAAGATGTGAATTTCACCCTGTAGGCAGTGTGCCCCACCACACACACACACACCAAAGGAATCTGGCAGTGTGCCCAGCAGTACAAGAAGCCATATGATAGACATAGAGTATCCTTCCTCTGTGCCAATTTTACTCCAAAACCATGGAAAATGTCCATTATTTTGTATTTTATCCTGAAACACTCATGGATATGTGATAGAAGGCAAAATATGCATGGGTTTGAACTATTAAATTGGAGAATTCAAAGAACCTGTGAACTTGTGGCCAGGGTCTAGATGAAGCACTGTCTGGATGCAGGTCTTAAGGTAACTTGGGTATCCCCATGTCCCGACGCCATTAGCAGGAAGTTCCCTGTTTCTCCTTTTTTTTTTTAATTTTTTATTTAAATTCAATTTAGTTAACATATACTATATTATTAGCTTCAGTGGTAGAATTTAGTGATTTATCAGTTGTATATAATACCCAGTGTTCATTACATCAAGTGCCCTCCTTAATGCCCATCACTCAATTACCCCATCCCCCCACTGACCTCCCCACCAACAACCCTCAGTTTGTTTCCTAGAGTTAAGAGTCTCTTATGGTTTGCCTCATTCTCGGTTTTAATCTTATTTTATTTTTCCTTCCCTTCCTAAACTTGTCAAAAGCAAACTTTGTTGTCCCTCCATGAGTGGAAGCACTCTGTCCGTGGTGCTGAAACAGAATAAAAACCATCTCAACAGGTGAGTTCAGACTTTAATGTTTCTGTTCTGTCTCCATATCTTGGAAGGTTATGGAAGAGGTAGGCTCAGAGAAGAAGCTAAACACCCCCAAAGAGCCAGGACAAATATTCGTTATTATTTCCTCTTCAGTTCAGGAGACAGAACCTCAGGGCAAGATAGGGCTAGAGGGTAGCAAGGGATGCTGGAGGAACAAGATTACAATTACTATGTATGACATTCACAGGTTCCAGAAAAAGCATTTTCTTGAGCTTGGAGACTTTTTATGCTTCTTAAATATCATTCAGGGTTCTTGGAGAAGGAAAACAGCCTCAAAAGCCTCCCTTCGTGGGCACTTGGCTGGCTCAGTCAGTTAAGCATCTGCTTTCAGCTCAGGTCATGATCCCAGGGTCCTGGGATCAAGTCCTACATCAGGCTCCCTCCTCAGTGGAGAGCCTCCTTCTTCCTCTATCCCTCCCCTCACTTGTATGTGCTCTTTCTCACTCTCTCTCACTCTCAAAAGTGAATAAATGCAATCTTTTTTTTAAAAAAAAGCCTCCCTTCTTGAGTGTGTGTGTGTGTGTGTGTGTGTGTGTGGCTATGCATGCAGTAGATTCTGTGGATGATAATACGTCTCTCATATTTAAAAAATTAACATCTCATAATTTAATTACTCAAGAGAGAAAATCTAGGACAAATATTTAGCTGACATTTTATCCCAGTTCAAAAATGTGTGCATCCTAAGTTTTTTCGTCTCCACCCACAGCTCTGTGGCCATAGCCACTTGGGCAAATCTGCTAAGAAGAGAAAGCTCTGGCATCCATGTGGAGAGGTTGTGCCCCTACTGAGGCTCACTGAGGGGGAAGCCTGCAAGGATCTCATAATCCCAGAGAGATGGATAGCCAATACCTTGGCACATCCATCCATCTGGCCCTGCAGACATGGTCCGTGGTTATACTTCCTGTTCAGCCTCTTAGGGCTACAGGGAAAGTATCCTCATCCCGATCACAAAACTCTTCAGTTTATGGCTGCTCTGTCTCCTAATCCTGCTGGGCCAGAAATGTCTGGTAAGGTCCAGTCCAAAGACTTTGTGTTGGCCAACTTTGATAACTGGTCAGAGCCCCAGCTTTAGGCAGCTCAGTTAGTCTGGGCTCCACTTGCCCACTGAGAGATTTGAGAGATGTTATTTCACCTGCTGTGCCCCATTTGATATCAGTTGTCAACCCCAGTGAGTGCCCCAGTGTGGCTGCACACAGTCAGTGTCCCATCACTCCCTCTCGCATCTCTCTAATGTCATACCCATTGCTTATACACATGACAGTCATTTGATCATGGTTCTCCATTGACATTTCTTTGCAGTTGATCTAATGACATGAAGTGTGCCTTATTATTTTTTAAGTAGGTCCCACACCCAGTATGGAGCTCAAAGTGAGGGGTTCCTGGGTGGCTCAGTTGATTAAGCAACTGCCTTTGGCTCAGGTCATGATCCCAGAATACTGGGATCGAGTCCTGCATCAGGGTCCCAGTTCCATGGGGAGTCTTTCTCTCCCTCTGACATTTTCCCCTCTCATGCTCTCTCTCACTGTCCTTCTCTCAAATAAATAAGTAAAATCTTTTTTTTTAAAAAAAGACTTTTTTTAAAAAGTGAGGCTTGAACACATGGCCCTGAGATCAAGACCTATACTGAAATCAAGAGTAGGATGCTTAACCAAATGAGCCACTGAGGCACCCCTGAAGTATGCCTTATTATTATAATCAGTTTAGCCACCATTAGCACATAAATTGTCCTCACTAACATAATTGCTATTAGCCAGATGAGAATAATTTCTACTACCATCAACATAAAAGTTTGTTGACTCTGTTCCTTTGTGTGATCTAAGTTTTCATGCCTCTCCAGGCTTCTCTCAACTTGGACAAACCCACCTTCTCTTCTGCATGAACAAGTTCACTTGTCTTCCTGCAACCTATCAGTGGGAGGGATTCTTCAGCCCCTTCCTGAAGGACACACTAATTTACAGACTTACAGTAACTTGCCCTGCTTTGTTGCCACTCTAATTACTTTGCATTGAGAACTTACTCTGGGCCGAGCATGGTACTAAGCACTTGGACAAGATTATCCCTAAGTAAGAGACACTATTCTCATCCCTATTTTTAAGATGTAGAAATTGAAGTTTCAGAGAGTTGACCGATTGGCCCAAAGTCCCCTTCCCACCCCCTGCCCTGAGTGGTGGAGCCAGCCTTTGAGCTCAGGTCTTTCTAGAGCCCACACTTTCTGCTTGCATTTTGTGTCATGGAATGAAGATAGTCATCCTCTTCCAGATGTTTCTTCTCCTCTTCTTTGTCCTATTCTTCGTTTTCTTCCCCTTACTCTTCTTTTCTTCCTCTCCATCCCCTTGTAAATCCTCTCTTTCTCCCCTTCCTCTTACCCACAGCCTAGCTCTGCCAAAGTCCCTTTGGACAGGCAGCCTGAGATCTGACATTTCATATCACTTGCTGGGACTGAAAATGAGATATGGTTTCAGAGGCACTCTCCTTTATGGGGAAGAAGTTCAGGGTCTCTAGACTTAAACCTACCCTGAGACACCCCCAGCCCCAGCTCCAAAGTCACTTGGCTAGGAGAGGGCACACTGGTTTTCCTTTCACTCAGATGTGCACATAGGGCAACCCTGAGCCTCCCCTTGCTGCAGACATGCGAGTGATGACAACACTGTTTGCAGGTGACTTTGACACAGTTGTATCAAGGAGCATCTTCTGGGCTTCATGCTACCCTCAGGGCATCCTGAGAAGGAGAGCATTAGCCCCCTTGAATGGAGAAACAGGCTAAGAGTGATTTTTGAAGCCAAAGGACTCCAGATGTTCAGCTTCTCCTTGACAGATAAAGAAGCTGAAACCAAGAGAGCAGTGACCAGTGAACATGGGTCAGGACCAGCCCCCGATGCCAGGGCCCCTTGTTCCCAGACTGCTGCAGACACAGAATGGCAGACACGACCGGTGAGTCAGTCTGGGATGTTGGTTATTTTTTGTTTGGTTTTGCCTTTAGCTTCGGCACAGTTCCCAGCCTGCGTGCTCTTCCGAGAGTTTGGAGAGAAGGAGCAGATCTGTCTGGATTCTGATCCAGCTCCACCACGGCCTCAGGCTGTGTGATGTGGGGCAGCCCCTCCTTGGCCCCCACAGGCCTTGGCCTTCTCCTCCCTGAAACCTCTCACAGAACCAGGGAGAGGAGTGTTAGTCGCTGGCGTTCTGGATGTGCCCTGAGCATCCCGTTCCCTCAGGGCTTTCAAAGCTGGATACAATCGACAGGACTGCTTGGCTTGACAGCAACTGCTTCACTTCCCCAGCCGTGATTTTAATTCCTCCTGCCGGAAACTTGGCTCCGTGAACTTGGGCTGAATAAGTTGATTTGTAGAAATTACCATTTCCTGGGGCTGCTCACATCGGAAGCAGCAGGTGGGTGCTCCATGTGCTTCTGAATGAGCCCTGGAGTCCAGCTGGGACAAATCTATCCCTCCAAAGCGACATCTGCTGGAAGGTGGCATTGAATTATGTCACATGACAATAGCGTTTCACTGGGTTCTGGTAACCTTTATTTAACTGGAGGCAGGATCTCCCCTCCAGAGGCCCGCTTCCCTGTCTGGGGACTTTTCCTGGCAGGAGGGGTCCCGGGAGCCCACTGTGTTAGAGAGGACAGAATGGGTGAGGACGGCAGAGTGAGGGGCCTTGGAGCCACAGCAGGGGGCAGGGATTGGTCCCCTGATGGGAGAGGAGAGGCTGGCTGAGAGGCCACACTGATGGGAAGACTGGTTTTGCTGGGCCTGTCACCCAGTGTAGATGCCCTGGAGAGTGCTTGCTGCTCATCCATTCACTTTCTCAAACACTCACTCAACAAACACTTGTTGGCCAGATATGGGCCCAGGAATGTGCCAGGTGTAGGGGATACAGAGGTGAATAAGACCTGGATTTTACCTTCAAGGGATTCAGTCTGACACAAAAGACAGACTCTGTCTCAAGAATTACAAGGATAGGGTGCCTGGGTGGCTCAGTGGGTTAAGCCTCTGCCTTCAGCTCAGGTCATAATCTCAGGGTCCTGAGATCGAGTCCCGCATCAGGCTCTCTGCTCGGCGGGGAGCCTGCTTCCTCCTCTCCTCTCTCTGCCTTCCTCTCTGCCTACTTGTGACCTCTCTATGTCAAATAAATAAATAAAATCTTGGGGAAAAAAAGAGTTACAATAAGAGACACCAGGGTGCAGGAGGAAAGAGCATGAACTCCCTCTGGGTAGGTGTGGGGCAGGTGGGACAGGTGTGGGGTTCACGGGAAAGGTGTGTGGGGCAGGTGGGGTAGGTGTGGGGCAGATGAGGCAGGTGTGGGGCTGGTGGAGCAGGTGTGGGACAGGTGGAGCAGGTATGGGGCAGGTGGGGAAAATGTTGGACAGTTAGGACAGTCATATACCTGAGGGTGGGTGCCCAAAGGCAGACCCTGAGATGAGGGCTCTGATGCCTATAGTTTATCTGGGAGGTGAGCCCAAGTGAGGGCATGGAGAGACTGAGCAGGGAAGAGATAAAAGCCAACAGCACATGGATCAATGAGTGAGTCACAGCAGTGGGCACCTGGGACTCAGTCCTGCTGGGGGTGCTCCAAGGACCATGTGGAAGATGATTCAGAACCATCCTCCTGGATGAGGGGAAATGGCATTTATCCCAAGTCAGGGCATTAACTCCTCCTGTCTTCTGTACTTCTAGGTGGGACCTACTACACACACCTGTCACACAGAAAAGCAAGTTCTCTAAGTGCTAGAGAAAGAAGAAAAGAAATGCAGGCATTTGAAGTGGGGAGCAGTCAGCATGCCCTGAGTCTTCTGTAGTTATAGGAAAACTCAGAAGGTTGAGGGCAGATGGGGTAGGACATTAAAGCGTCTGCTGTGGCATCTTAGAGAAGTTGACATTTGAGCTGAGTTGAAGAGTGAGTAGGAGTTTTCTAGCTGGAGTGGGCATGGGGAGAGGCTAATCCAGGTTGTTGGAACAGTATATGGATGGGAGGGGAAGACAGGAAAGTGGCTCCATGGGCCCAAGGATTTTGAGAAAAGAATTTATTTTAGAATTAATTAGGGGGGAAGATTTGAGCAGCCTTTATGCAAGGAAACCTTAGGTGGCGGAGTTGGAGGAGCTGACAAGGGGAAGAGAGACAGAGAGAGTAAGAGAGAAATATAGTACTCATTAGGGACACCCCCCTGCACAAGCAGAAAGGAATGGATCTAGAAGACAGGAAGAAATTGGCCTTCCACAGGAGAGAAGAATTCTGTTCCTGAGCTGGTTGACAATAGGTTTAACTGTGGGAGAAAAGGGAGTACTCAGGGAATTCAGCTGCCTACTGAGAATGAAGGAGTTGATGGCTGGTGGCAGAGGGTTTGGGGAGGATGGAGGACTTGACTAGTCCTTGAAGGTGAGGGGGGAAGGAGCAGACTGCAGGAAGGTCAGAGGAAGGATGGATGATGGTGGAGCCAGCTTATGTTGGCGCTTACTACTTGGCAATGTTGCTAGGACTCACTGAGCGCAGTGCTCCCAGCGGCTTCCCAGCAGCTCAGAGCAGGAGTTGGGAAAGCAGATGGTTGCATTGGGAAATGGCAGAGTTTGGCAGGGCAGGCGTGGCAAGGGGAAAATGCCGTCCACCTGCAAGCATGGTATTTCTGGGGGCAGGAAGCCTCACTGGCTTCCTCTCTCTTTTCCTACTCTTGCACCAGGAAGAAGAATGAGTGAAGGTAGGAGTTGAAAAGACCCCAGCTCAGAGTAAAAGACCTGGGCTGTCATCCAGGCTCTGCTACTCATTTTCTGTTTAACCCTGGGCAAGTCACTTCCCCTGTCTAAACCTATCAATTTAGGACTGCTTAACCTCAGCACCGCTGATATCTGGAGCTAGATAATTCCCTATTGTGGGGAGCTGTCCTGTGCAGTATGGGATTTCCAGCAGCAGACCTGGCTTCTACCGACTCAATGCCAGTAGCACACAGACACACTCATTATGACAACCAAATGACCCCTGAGAAGCAAAATTGTTCCAAGTCAAGAACCACCATATTTATTGGAATAATAATAAGAAGAAGACCTATCCAGCCAACCCAGGAGGAGAAAGGGGTCTCATGAGCAACACATAAAAGAATGAGAACAACGGCAGAAGAGGGACCTTTGACAGCTGATTAGAGCAGCTTGGATATGAGTATTTATTTATCACAGCTTCTCTTCCATTTTCCCATCTGTGAAATACATGGATCAGTGGCTGAGCTAGGTCTACAATCCAGGCACTCTGCTCCCAAAGTACAGGCTCTTTCCACTCTACAAGCCTTGTGAAATCCCAGATTTTTGCCCAATCTCTGAGGATGCCACATCCTTGTCTTTGCACAGTAACTGGATTGTTCCCAAGATGGATCTGAAAGAGCAGAGCTGAGGAGAAAGGTCAAGATGAGAAGAACAAGAGGGAACCCAAATCCTCCAAGGATAGCGATGAAGGCTACCAAGGAGACCAGGCATCAGGATGGAGAGTATTAAGTCAGGGTCCACTCAGGAAACAGAGAGCACACCAGTAAGCTGAACGTGGAAAACTTCATATAAAGAAGTGATAATTAACAAAAGGGGGTTAATTACTAAAGGGAGTAAAAGACGACTCTAAAAAACATAGGAACAGCAAATGTAGAGGAAACTTACTACCCCTAGCCATGCCTGAGGTTGTAGGTGAAGAGGTCTGTGGTCTGTAAGAGTGGCCACTAGGTGAGGAGAGCATAGCCTGAGGGTACGGTGGAGCTGGTCCCTGATGGCTGCTGAGCAGAATATCACTGGACAGTTCCCACACTGAATGAAAGAAAACAGAAGGAGTTCCAACACCAGGGAGAAATGTACCTTCCACTGCTATCATCTTGCAGTAATCCCTCCAGTGCCCTCTATTGACAGATGATAACTTTGCCCCAGCTGGTAAAGAAGAAACAGTTGTAGGGTCCTTCTCTAGTATCGCTAGGCAGGGCAAAGAAGGATAGACTCGGAGCTGAGAGACAATAAAGTACTAGTCGCCACAGTCCTTGCCTTTGGCTAATCAACTTCCACATACACCTTCTACACAATTTTGAACTTCCATTCACAACACAGCAACTCTGTTTCCACCTGACAAGACACAGTTGTCCTTTGTACAAATAAAGAAGCTTTTGCACTTGCCTCAAAACAAGATACATAGTTCCAGCATCGCTGTATTCATCACTGGCTATGGGAAAGACTCCTCAAATTCAGTACAGTCAGGCTATCTTGTTTCTAAAGTTAACCTCCAATAATCCGTATATAAATAATAATGGAAAGGAGAGAAAAGAAAATGGTTAACATACAAATATAAATTTAAGAACATAACAGAGAAAATATGCAAGCCTACAATAGTCCTCACTTCTGTAACTGGTCACAAAGCATTGTTTCTATCTATGGCTTCCTTCTTCCACTCCTCATTCCACATTTCCCCCACTCTCAACCAGAGCTTCAGCTAGTTGGGTTTTTTTTTTTTTTTAACCAGGAAGAGTGAGCCAAACCTTTACTCCTGAATCACATGAGTCATCAACTATCCTGCTAACTTGGGCTGCTGAAGTTTTCCACTAACCTTTACGCTTGAATGTGGAAGAACTAAGAGGTGCTCCAGAGAATCCTAAGTTCCAAACAAAGTCCTCTGGGCCCCCATTGTGTAGCACCATCCTGATTTCCCCTTGGCAATCAGGATTGATCATTCCATCCAGTACAGTAACCCTTTTTTCAGCTTCAATGTTTGTACAGTGACACAAGGGCCTTAAATGAGTAGATGGTAGTCTCATCCTTCCATTCACTGGAACCATCGTTATGTCCTCCCATATGCCCTCCTTGGGAAAAAAAGGTCTCCAAGCCAGCAGAGTTCAAATTTGCTGAGACAAGAAGCAGAAATTGTGCAAGTGGGTGATTAAGAACAATAGTGAGAAGGGCTTGTGCCAGTTGTCATCTCTTGCTTCTCAGCTTCCAGCCCACCCTTCAGGGCTTGCTTGTGGTACTAGAACATTTCTCCCCTGCAAGCATCATGTTAATCTTTGTCAACAGGTGGCACTGGTGGACACTTTATCTGATCCCAGCGTACTTTGCTTCCAGTTCCTGCAGCACTAGGTGTGCGCAGGGCACTGAGTGGAGTACATTCCTAGTGATATCAGCTGTAAGCCCACAGCTGGCTTCCCAAAGGCAAGATTGTTGGGAGCCGTGGCTCATTTCCAAGCATCTTACCCATGATGTCTCCTATTCCCTGCCCTCCCCCAAACTCGGTGAGAAAATTTTTTTTAAGATTTTATTTATTTATTTGACAGATAGAGAGAGAAAGAGCACAAGCAGGCAGAGTAGAAGGCAGAGGGAGAAGGAGAAGCAGACTCCCCAATGAGCAAGGAGTGCAAGGCAGGGCTCTATCCCAGGACCCTGGGATCATGACCTGAGCCAAAGGCAGTCAGTTAACCAACTGGCTTCCCAGGAAGTTCAACAGCAGCCCCCATGAGCAACTTCTGAATTTAATCAGCTCCTCAGCAGTTCTCTGCCCACTGACCTTGACCATCTCTGGCCTGGACAACCTAGTGAAGTTTCCTGCCAGCCAATAGGCTGCACCCACACCCTCTCCAATGTTCTGTATCTCAGCCATGGAGAGGATTCCCACCTCCTTTCCATATTTCATCTCTTGCATATTCTCCTTCAATTAATGGTATGCTTGAGAGTTCTCTTTTATTCCCCTCTAGTAGATTTGATGTGGTTTCTGTCTCCTGATTGGACCTTGACTGACACAGAACCACTCCCATTTCCACACCTTGATTACTGGACTCATGTATTCTAATAACGAGGGAAAGCGCACTATACAATGGCATCTGAGTCAAAGCGTATATGGCTACTATATGGGTTTGTCTTCCAACTGACACAGTAAGTCTTTCCACCTTAAAATAGCCATTCATTTCCAGATAATGAGTTATGTGGTAAAACCAGTTAATACCATAGCAATGATCCCACGGCTGCACTTGTTTTGTTATGAAATTAGTTCCTTGGGAAGAGGCCATTCTGGGTAGAATACCATAACGGTGGGTAAGACGTTCTGTAAATACATAGATGGTGGTATGGACAAAACCATTACAGTTAGTAATTGCTAATCCAGACTCAGAAGATGATTCTATCCCATAAAGAGAGAATCTCTGCCCCGTGCATGTTGGAAGAGATACAATGAAATCAACCTGCCACCAGGTAGATGTCTGGTCCATCCAGGGCATGGAGCCATATTGTAGGCTCGTGTTGATTTTTTCTGTTAGAAGATTGAGCACCCAGCAGTGGGGTATACAAGGAAGCTCTTGGTAAGGGAAATTCATGTTTGACACCATGAATATCCTCCATCTTTACTACTATGGCAACCTTATTCATGGACCCATTGGATAAACACAGGGACAGCTGGGTAAAGAGACTAATCGATAACCACAAAGCACATCATATTGTTCACCTGATTACTGCAAGCCTGCACTGCAGCTGATTCCCTTTAGTGAACATTCACATGGAACACAAATCTTCACAGTCTATTCTGAAGAGTCCATCCACATACCTTTCCCCAGAATTACTTGTCACCAATCTTCTAATTATATTTCCTTCAAGTCCCTAACAATCTAGTCAAACCATCCCATTCATAACTGCTCATAAATAAGTATAGATCCCTACTTCTGGCCATCTCTAATTCCAAAGTGGACAACCAAATATACAGCTTAAAATTTTGCCCACTGAAAAGACTTTTCCTTACCATTGTCCTTCAGGGTCACCACTGATGGGATTGTAATGCTGCAGTCTTCTGTTTTGGGTAGAACTAGCATATCAGGCAGCACCATCCATAAACCAGGCTTGAGTTTTTATTCCTCAGTCACCTGGTCATAAGGAACTCTTCATGAAGCCATAGGCATGATCTGAGAAATAGGATGCAGTGAAGCAGGAGTGTGAATCACTGGCTCATACAATTTACTCATAGCTTCCAGGCTTGCCCAAGCATGGTTTCTTTTATACCATTCCCACCTGATGATAGACTGCTGCTGCACTAAAGCTAAATTTATGGCTAGTGGTGTCAAGGGACTCCTAAGTGAAAATCTCAGGCTGCATGATCACCTGATGTCCTATAGTTAGGCAGTCAGTCTCTACCACAGTCCAGAAGCAAGCTGGAAGCTGTTTCTCAGGGGGCAGGGGGGCAGGGGGGGCAGCATTATCTGCATAAGAAGGAATATATTTACTCTAAAATCCTAGAGGTCTCCATTGTGGTACCCCTTTGGGGTCTTGTTGCAACATTCCTATTTGCTATGAAACCTTTGAGAATCATTGGATCTACTGTATTATAAGGACC
Organism: Mellivora capensis; assembly: GCA_004024625.1. Classification (NCBI taxonomy): domain Eukaryota; kingdom Metazoa; phylum Chordata; class Mammalia; order Carnivora; family Mustelidae; genus Mellivora; species Mellivora capensis. The sequence continues at coordinate 71,445 of PISX010001509.1, forward strand.
AACTGGTAGACGGAATTGTACTGAAGCCTTTACTTGCTGCAGAGCCTTCTTGTGCTATGGCCCCGCTCAAAATTGAAGTCTTACGGGGATTTTGCCAATGGTGGTCAAAGTAGCACACACACAAATGTGAAGTTCCCTCCAAAATCCAAAAAGGCCTACCAAGTGCTATACTTCTTTTTTCATGGTAGGTAATATAAGGTACAACTTGACTTTCACCTTGGAGGGGATATCTAACACATTCCATACCTTTGAACCCTCAGAAACTTCACGGAGACAATGGATCTCTGAGTTTTGCTGGGATTTATTTCCCACTTCCTTGTTCACATGTGTTGTAGTTGTTACTTCCTATTCATGAGAACCAATCAGCTTGTCATCGATGGAGTACTCCAGTGTGATGTTGTGTAGAACGTCAAGATGATCACATCATCTGTGGACTATATAATGGCAGAAAGCAAGAGAATGGAGTTCGCTCTGAAGAAAGACTCTGATAGTATACTGTTAGTCCTTCCAGGTAAAAGCAAACTGTTTTTGGTGACCCTTCCCAATTGGTGTGGAGGAAACAGCAGTAGCTAGGTCAACTGCTACATACCAAGTGCTATACTAAGTTGCCTGGCTAAGGACACCATATCTGGGACAGCAGCTGCAACTGGAGTCACCACCCAGTGAGACATACAGTAATCTAGCCATTCCCCAAAGCCCATCCAACCTCTGCACAGGCCATAGAGGCAAGCTAAAAGAGAATGGGACAGAAATCATCATTTCTGGGTATTGCAGCCTTCGTCAATATCTGAAATGTCCCCACAGATAGAGAAGTGCTTCTAGTTTACTATCAGGGTAGACAGAGGAAGATTCAAGAATGTCTGCTTAGTTCTTCCTTCCATAACTGTCTTCATGAGTCAGATATGCCAAGTGGTAATTCTTCAGGTTGCCAGCTATGTCTATTTCAATTATGCATTCAGAAAATGGGGGGAATGACCCACTGGACACACCTGGGCTAAATATCTATCACCTGAATACCTAAGTCATCACTTCAACTGGTAGGTCATGGTATTATTTTGCACCCACAAGAATTATCATAAATTCAGAGACATGGAGCACCTGGGTGGCTCAGCCATTAAGTGACTGCCTTTGGAGCAGGTCATGATCCCAGGGTCCTGGGATCAAGCCCAGCATCGGGCTCCCTGCTCAGTGGGAAGCCTGCTTCTCCCTCTCCCACTCCCCTGCTTGTGTTCCCTTTCTCACTGTGTGTTCTCTCTGTCAAATAAATAAATAAAATATTTTAAAATAAGCTAATTAATTAATTAACTAAGTAATTAATTCAGAAATGTGTCTAGTAGTCTCCAAAGGCCTGGATACCTTCTTTACCCAAATAGCAGTCACTCTAGTAAATAGCCATGGGTCCTTTTGGTGAAGGCTTGGAAGAAGAATTTGTGGTACATACTTATAGGCACTGCTGCAGGAAACATCTTTAAGGGGACTGGCCTCCTCTTCAATCAAGGGGCTCTGATCTGAGAACTGACTTAGATCTTGAGACTGAAGAGAGGCCACAACTCTCCAACATGATGATTCAACTCAGGTCCACCAGTCCCAGAGGTTGGGTGGTTGATTGTTTGGTTGGTTAGTTTTTCTGCTATATATAGATCAAGCAATACTCTAGTAGGCTATCCATCTATTTCCTTCCTAAAAACACACTGATCAATTAGTAACCACTAAAGACCCTTATGGGTTAAGGCATTCTGATTGCTAGTACCTCCCTGCTGCCTTTCATGATAAATGCACTCTCCTTGTCTTTGGCTATCAAGTACTGACACCCTCCATTACTCCAGGATCCTATCAACCCCATAAAATCAGGGAGCCCATCTTAATGACAACACGCTCCTGGCAATATCTGGGCTACAAAGCTGAACATTTACAGAACATGTTAAAAATGTAGGTTCTCATCTCACTAATATATTTCTCAATATCTTAGTTAGGAGAATGTCTTGTGGGAATTTTCATGGAACATAGTTTGGAGGTGGCTGTGCAGGTCACACATGATAAATCCATTCCAACATATGATATGCTTAAGTCTTTGGGTTCCCTCTTTCACATCATTCCATAGAAGCTCTGGCAGCTCCATTCATTAAACAAACTTGGACCTTGGTCCAAGGACTTGGTCCAAGTTTCAGTCAACCAGCCAAGTAAACTGGATCCACCTTCAGGTGCATAAGCTAACACATTAAATCCCAAATCCACATCCATGAATTCAAAATGATTTAGTATTATGTTCCACCCTTAGAATCAACTTCCATATATGTTCCCCAATATTATGTTAAATCTTGCCATTAGCAAAAATCTTGCCATTCTTCTATTGCATAAACTATCTCCTCCTGAATCCTAGTGCATACCTGACCTCTTGAAACATGCTGAAATTTGATCTTTGTTATGAAAGGTCAACAAAGGGTGGCATGTCTTGAGGAGAACAGTCATCCCCTTCAAGGCATCTGCCCCATGGAAGGTTATCACAGGGTTTTCTTTTTTTTTAATATTTTATTTATTTATTTGACAGACAGAGATCATAAATAGGCAGAGAAGCAGGCAGAGAGAGAGAGGAAGGGAAGCAGGCTCCCCGCTGAGCAGAAAGCCCAATGGGAGTCTTGATCCCAGGACCCTGAGATCATGACCTGAGCCAAAGGCAGAGGCTTTAACCCACTGAGCCACCCAGGTGCCCCATCACAGCGTTTTCAAACAAAGGAAAACAAATCTCCCCAGATACAAGAGGGAAAATTCCACTGATAAAAGGAGAGTCAGAGTGACTTCTTCTGAGTCCAACCAGACATCTATATCTCAAGTTTTAGGATCCCATTCTTTCCTAATTTGTGCCCAAACTCTCATGTAAGCAGATTGGTGGTTTTGTAAACTTAACTGATGTTTAAATTCTGTGACCCATACTTAAAGTTTATGTTTGATTTTCAGCAGTATCAGACCTGTGGCTACATGAAATAAGAGACTCTTGTAAGGATGCCAGGGAAGTTCTTTGGTTCTCAAACCATGATGTTTTTTAAGATTTTATTATTAATTTGATAGAGAGAGCACAAGCAGGGGGAGCTGCAGAGGGAGAGGGAGAAGCAGGCTCCCCACTGAGCAAGAAGCCCGATGAGGGGCTCGATCCCAGGACCCTGGGATCATGACCTGAGCCGAAGGTAGACACTTCACCCACCGAGCCACCCAGGTGCCCCAAACTATGATTTGAGCTAAGAATTAAATGACCCAAACTTATCATTTTCTCTCTAGTAAGTGCTTCAGTACATTCGAGAATCCATCCCACGCCACAGTCCTTGCAGTCATAATTACTGATGTGATGATCGGGTGCAGGAGTCACCTGGGCTCCCAAGACACTTGCTTCAGTTGGCACTGCATCCAAATCCATCACAGGTGATCATATAATTATGATGCCACTATGCCGTGGATTATTAGCATCCCAGGTGCAATTGACAAGGAGCTCAGCACTGTGCTCAAGCCGAAGAGAACAACAAAACCAATCAAAATCCTACATTTGAGACTCTGCTTCCTAGAATTACACCTACTTGGAATTCTATTATCAATTATGATGCCGTCAGGAGACAGAATTCATATTTTGAACATGGAAATTTTAATATAAATAATTGTTAACAAGCAAAGGGTAGTTAAGTAAAATCTAAGGGACCCCCAGAGTAGCAAGAAAGAAGCATCCAGAAGAAAGAATGTTCTGGGAGGGGGAGTGGGGAAGCAGCTATGTCTACACTGATGGAGAGTGAATAACAAATGAACTAAAGCCTGAGGAGAAGGTCTTGCCCAAGACTGACATTCAGACCTTTTTAATGAGGGACTGAGGACCACAAGAATATTCAGCCTCTAAGTAGCTAAGAAACTTGCTAGAGAGATTGGGCTAGCAATGGTCTGTAGAAATGGAGAGTGGAGCCGGAGGGTACATCTGGTGCTGGGCCACAAGGGCCACTAAGGTCTTGGCTCCTGCGCTGAGTTTTTTTGGTTTCTGTTTTTTTAAAAAAGGAAGGAGGACCAGAACTTGGAAGGGAAGTAATCACCTTACAGTGTCCCTCTAGCACCCTCTACTGACAAAGTCTAGCATTGCTCCAGCTGGCAAAAGACAACTGTTTACAGGGTCCAGCTCCAGTATCACAAAGCAGGGCAAAGAAGGGCACATTTGGAGCTCAGAGACAATAAATCGGTAATCACATGGGGCAAGGCAAGGGAGCAAAGTGTTTGTTAGGGAAGGCAGCTAAAGGAGCAGGAGATTCTCTGCCTGTTGTGGGGGGGTAGGGAGCAGGCAGGGACTAGAGCCCAGGAGAGAGACATCTGTCCTCAGCTGTCTTCAGAAAGAGAATGCAGTCACATAAATACACACAGCTTGAGAAAGCCCCATTGTCAGCTTTCAAATGAACAGAAATTAAAATTCCTGGACAGGTTCCCTCTTCCCACCTCTGGGAATAAGTAGGAAGTGATTTGAGATGCCTTTCATTTTTCTCTAAGAGGCTTTCTCAACTCAGTGGCTCCCGCTGACTCAGGCCACCCCCACCATCTGCAGATGCGACAGATGCTTGAACACTCGTTCAACAGCATTTTCTGCAGACCTACTAGGTGCCTGCCACGAAGCCTGGGAGGCTGTTTGATTGCGGGCTTCTGCCAAGCCAGCCTGCAGCTGTCAGCGGTTGAGACAAGCTTAGTGTTAGGAAGGCAGACTGATCCATGGACAAGATAAACTGCAAGTAGATGACGTGGTTCTGGCTCCGATTTGCCAGGATTTCTGTGATGACTGAGGAGCAAAGGCTTTGGAGTCAAGTGACATGGCTTCTAATCTTGTCTTGGTTCTTTTCTAGCTGTGTGACCTCAGTCTGCCTCACCTCTCTGGCCTGTTTCCTCATATCCAATGGTCTTGGTAATATCTACTTCTCGGGACTGCTGGGGGGATCAGGGACAATGTCTACACTAAATATAATCCAGCGGAAGCACCCAGCCTCATCAGACTAAAGCCCAAACCAAGGTTTCACCAGACTCAGAGAGTAGATGCTTAGGCCAGTGGCCTGGTACCACTGAGCCATGTCAGCTCCAGTGTCACTGATGTGGGACTAATGGTGCCCTACTTAGAATGAGCTCTTAGAGAGCACCTCGTCCCTCCTCCTCACTGGAGAGATCAGTTTGAGTTCCAGAGAGGGCAGACGTTTGCTCAAAGCCACATAGCATGGTGGAGGCCTAGCCAGCATCGGAACCCGATTCCATGGCATAAACATCTGGAAGACTAAAAGTAAAATGCTTAGGAGGATGGGCTTCGGAGGAAGAGAGCTTGAGTCCCGGCTCTGCACCTGTCATTCACTCAACAAATCGTCACTGTGCAGGGGACACAGAGGGACCAGATGGACTTGGCCCCTGCCCTCTTACACCCTGGCAGGGGAGATAAGGAACAACCAACCAATGAAAAGCCAACCAGTCACCCACGGGCAGAAGGCCACAAGGGGTCTACAGGGACAGGGACAGCGGGGCGGGAGGCCACCTCAGTGCACTCAGGGAGGGCCTCTCCAGGACACACCATCTGAGCTGGACCCAGACACCCAGAAGGACCAGCTGAGCAGAGGGAGGCCAAGGGCATCCAGGCAAAGAGCTCGGGTGGAGGAGGAGAAACGAGGAGGAGGAGGCCCGACAGAGCAGAGGAGCAGGCAGGAGGGACAGGGGCGGAAGCAGGGTCGAGGCCACGTCGGGCAGGGCCTTGGAGGTCATGGCCAGCCACTCAGCCTTCACCCCCGCAGAGCCATCCATAGGTCACTGGAGGGGCTGAGTAGGCGAGTCATGTGATCTGGCTTATTTTTTCCAGACAGTCGCTGTGGGTGCTAAGGTTTGTGTGACACCTGGTGGCTCTGTGACTCTGGGCAAGTCACATGCTCCCTGAGCTTTGCTCTCTCCATCTGTACAATGGGGATGCCAGTACCGACCTCAGAGGCTTCACTGGAAGCTGAGCTGTGACCATCCACACGGGGCTCTTGGCAACGGGCCCTGGGCCTGGTGAGCACCAGACAAAGCCCCGCTCTGCTCCCTCACCCCGTCCAGAGCCCTCGTCCTCCTCCACTCCCTCCCCACAACCCCCCACACCATTCAACCCCCACACCCCACCCCACACCCCCACCCCTGCAATGTAGCCTGCAGACACCTGCGGAAACCAGAGCTCCCTGCCCCCATCCACAACGCCCAGTCTCCCCAGCCCTGGGAGCACCGCGGGCCTTGTTGTTTCTCCTCCCACATCTCAGAGGAGGCATGGAGGCCCACCAAAGGGGAGGACGGCCTCCCTGCCCCTGCGAGGAGGAGGCCCTCTGGCCCAGGCCGTGGACGCCAGAGTCCCTGCTCTCAGCACCATGTGGCAAAGTGGGTTCTGCCCCAGCACAGACCCGGGGACCCCAGCCTGGCCCTAGGCCCCAGCATGTCTGCTGGGCTCCGGTCCATCCGAAGCCAGCCGGGGTGGGGGGTGGGGGTCGGCGGGGGCCCCAGGATGGCCTGCTGTCAGTGAGGTCCGTGCAGGCGGCTTTCATGTCCATCCCCACCAAGACTCCGTCTCCCCGGCGCCTGGGATACACAGCATCTCCCAGGCAGGGGCGGCCACGGAGGCTGTGAGAAGTCATAATGGCCTCAGCCGGCTCCCACAGCTGGATTTATGACAACGCGGGAAGCAAACTCAGCTTCCAGCACTAATAGACAGCTGGCCTGTCTGCACTTCTAGAAACCCTTGCTACAGGGATGGCGGTGGGCGGGGGGCCTTCTACCCCACACCTGCAAGGCCAGCGGCCCTGGGCAGAGTCAGGCTGGACCATCCGTCCTCTCGTGCCATGGGCCGCCATGTCCCACCAAGGGGCCACCCCTGCCAACACATTGCAGAGCATTGGAAAATCAATGTTCCAGGCCATGAATTAGCCATTGGTGCCACATCAAGGGGCCCTCCAGCTTTCAGCAGTACCCAGAGTAGCCATGGAGCAGAATAGTGAGAACAGTGAAGCCCAGGCTGGGAGTCAGTGGAACATGGGGTTGACCTGGAGCCCCAGTGGTAGAAAGGCTGTGACCCAGAATGAGCCCAGTGCCTTCCCAGACCTCTGTTTCCTCATCTCTGGAATGAAAGGACGAGATCCCCACTTCGAAGAGCTGTCGTATGGATTAAGAAGGAGGTAAGGGGGCCGAACGAAAGGTCGTGCCGGCCGTGTTTATTAGCCGGGATGTCAGTATCCTGTGATGGCATGTACTGAGAGCCAGTCAGGTCACTACTGGACTATGCTAGTACTTTTAAACATTTTATCTCTAGACTACCTGCAAGTAGGGATTGTTATCTCGATTTTCTAGATTAGGAAGCTGAGCCTGGGGTGGTTCCGAACAGGTGCAAGGTCACCAGCTGGTGGCTATGCAGAGCTGCGGGAGGGACCTCTGCTCATTCTGGAGCTGGCCTTCCTCCTAATACACAGTCTGCCTTCCCAGTTCCTCTGAAAAGCCACGTAAGGCCATCAGACCCACACTCTCTCCTTCCTTCCCTCTCTCATGTGAACGTTTCTAGAGCACCAGCTACAAAGACCTGCCTTTGGCTGGGTAATACATGCAGTGGGATGAATGCAGGAACACTTCCCACCCTTTAGAAGCTCAGTACTCGATGTGGCAAAGAGTAAAGCTGCATCCACACTGCCCAGAACATGTATGTATTGGTCAGCTTTTGCTGTACAACAAACAATCCTAAAACTATGGCTTAAAAAAAAAGAACAATTTATTATCTCTTCCAGTTCTGCGGTTGGTTGGGCTGTTTCTGTTAAGTTCCGTCATGCAGCTCTACTCACCTGAGAGGTCTGCCAGGCTGGAAGGCCCAAGACGGCCCCATTCGCAGTTCTGGTAGTTGGTATTGGCCATTCATGTGATGTGTTCTTTTGGCTCTTCCCTGTGCCCTCAAATCTTCCAGTAGGCTAGGCAGGCTTCCTTAAATGGCAGAGTTCCAAGAGGACAAAAGCAAAAGCTGCAATGCCCCTTGAGGCTTAAGATCCGGAACTCACCTGACATCACTTCTGCCATCTTCTATTGGTCAAAACAAGTCACGTTCTGTTGCTTGGCTAGTAGCTGATAGACACTTGTGATCCATCAGGTAAGGCTCAGTAGTCAATACAGACTGAATGTGTGTGGGGTGAGGGGGTGTCTCATATACCCTAGCTACGCGGGATCATAATAAATTCTTAATTCAGATTAAAAGATGTTGGATCCTGAAGTCATTGAAACGGGTTGTATTCTCTTGCCAGTGGAGAAACTGAGGCCCAGAAGTCAGGCAGTGTGAGAACAGAATCAGTACATCAAGGAGCCAGGTTCCATATGAAGAAACTGAGGCCCAGAAACACAACTTGTCTTGCCCAAGATGACACAAGTTTATGACAGAGGCGGGAGTGACTGGGATCCCTGACAGCCGGCCCTCTCCTCCTCCACTCCACCCCTAGCAGAAGGCCAAGGCTGGCAACAGCTGGGATGACCATCATAGAGACAGCATGTGTCTGCCTCTGTTGTGTATTTGTAAACGGAGCCCTTTTAGCTTACCTGGTATCATGCAAGGCTCTTAACCATGACCTCTTCTGATCCTACCAGGGTCATCTCCAGTTTACAGATGGGAACCAAGGCCCAGAGAGGGAGCTGACCTACCCAGAGTTTCACAGGTGGTGAGGTCCTTCCACCTGACCCCAAAGCCTGAGCCTCCCAGGCTATCCCCAAAAGAGCCTGACTCAGATCTAGGCCCCTGGGGGTGAGAGGCAGCTCTGTGGACCTCAGGAGTCTCGGGCTAAAGCCCACTGCCTGAGAAGCTGCTTCAGAGGCCTGGGTGAAAGCAGCAATAGACATAGTTCTCTAGAACCTGCCCCTGCAAGAAGGCCCCTGAGCAAGGCTCTGATCCACACCCGACCATTGTATGAATGGAAAAACCAAGGCCTGACTGAACCCAGGACTCTGCCTCCCAGCCAGAGCCATCCCCCTGCACTAGGAGGCTGGGGACAGGGGAGCAGGCCCCACTGGCTGGTCACACACACACAGGCTGCTCTGTGGCATTCAGAGAGCACATTTATTTACAAAGTGCTTTACAAACATCAGTTTATGCCTCCCCACAGCCCCCTGCGAGGTAGGTCAGTAGTCATATCTACAGTTTACAGATGGGGAAATTGAGGCACGGAATGGGGGTGTGGCCTGTCCCATTTTAAAGAGATTTTCCCACCCACCCATGAAAAAAAATCATAAAATTAACAAAAAAGAATTTCTCCTCCATCCCAAAATACATGTTCTTCCTCTGAACTGTAGAGGTTGCAAGCACTCCTGATCTAGCAGGGCCCTGTCCCCAGGGGGCGGCCTGACCAGAAGCCATGGAGACCTCAACCCCAAGGGCTGTTGTTCAACCTTGCAGATTGTCACTGGGCTGGGTGGAGCAGGACCCAGAAGTGAGGCCTGAAAAGTACAAGAAGGGCTGAGGTGCCTTCCTTCTGCAGATGTTGGGTCAGGCAGGGAAGGGGCCCCACGGAGAAAAGGGCAAGGGATAGGAAGATCCCGGTTCAGAAGCTCAGAGCACACATCAAAGAAGTCATAGTGGGAGGGATCATGAGCAAAATATCCCGGGGCTGAGGGGGGCAGCAGGGTAGAGGAGGGGGCCCATAGTCCCCTCTGGGGAGGACTAGTCTGATGGGTCCAGTCTCCCCAGGACCCTCAGCGGCAAGGCCAGGTGGGATTCCAGACGCCAAGCCCCAATGCACCCTCTATCCATGTCAAAAGGAAGCCACGCTGAGTGGAAACCTTGGCCAGCCACAGGCTCTGCAGGGGCTCACTCATCTCTGCCAAAGGCTGGGACAGAGTCTGAGGCTTGAGCCTAGAGTCAAGGAGCTTGAGCCTGGGTCCTCCAGAGCAGGCAGCCCGGAGTCCCTGTCACTCCACCAGGCAGGGCCAGACTCACAGCGCAGACTTGCAGGGCCCTGCGGATGGGGGCTGGGCTGCGGACGCTGAGCTCCTCCTTGGCCCTGCAGCCCTCCCAGCGACACGGTGAGAGGCCCCGCCCACAGCGGAAGGGGGCACCAAGACAGCCCGGGCTCACTCTACTGCTTTCCCCGCGGGAGCTGTCGTGGAGCAGAGTCAGGGGCCCAGGTGTTCCTCATCCGTGCTGGGCCTGGCCCTGAGCGCACAGTGCGAGCGCCAGGCCAGGGGCCCCGCTATCTTGACTCCAGCCCCTCCAGGTACTCCAGCGCCACATCGTAGCAAAAGTGGTACTGATCCTGGGGAGAGGGAGAAGAGGACCCATGAGCCTGGTCCCTCTCCGGTACTGGAGAAGGGAAGAATGGGGAGCTAGAGGGCAAGCATGAGCCCTAGCCCATCTTTGGGGGGGAAGGGCAAATGGGTTTAACTCTCTTGGCACCACCGGATCAGAACCCAGAGCCCAATGGGAGGAACCACACAGAGGACAGTGGTGTGGAGGGACATGGCCGGGCGGGGACAGGGAAGTTGGAAGTGGCCGGGCAGGGGGACAGGGCCTCTCACCAGGGTTTCCACCATATTGGGCTTGTAGTTCCTAAGCGTTTTGGCAGCAAAGAAAACATCCACCAGGTTGTGGCAGCGGATCATCTCCAGGACTGTGGCACAGGCGCAGAAGGTGCCACTGCGGCCGCCCCCGTTTCTAAATGAGACACGCATAAGGTTTGGGGTGGGGCTCAAGAGGGGGAGGCCTGGGGCTGGAACACCAGGGAACCAAGAGGAAGGAGGGTCAGGGCCTGGGAGCCCAGAGAAGAGGGGCGGAGCCAGGGAGCCCCAGAAGGGAGGGGCCAGGGAACCCCCAAAGGGGAGGGGAGGGGCTTAGGGCACCCAGCAGGGAGGGGTTTGGGAGCTTAGACGCTAAGACTGGCATCTAGGCAACTAGGGAGAGAGCCTCCAGGAGAAAGATAGCAGGTTCTTAGGGAAAGGAGACTGGATATACTCCAAGAGAAAGCCACGGAAGCAAAGACAGAGATGGAGGGGGCGGCAGAGAAGCAAGCAAACCCCAGAGAGCGGGATGGAAAATGATCATTGTGAGCACCAATCACTCCCAGCAACACAAACACGTGGTGAAAACACACATGTCCACACCCCCACTCCAAGGCACACAGAGATGCTTCCTAACCCCTGTCTTCTCCCTCCTCTGTTCCCTGCAACAGTGAGGGGTGGGGTTCCCCTGGGGAGATGAGGGATGGACTAGGCCCTTGATCCCTATTTGAGGGGTCACTCCCACTAGAACCAAAGGCCGCTGAGGGCCAGGCCCTGCCGACTCAGCTCCCGATCCATGTACCCGGAAGAAACTGAGAGCATGAGAAGCTGGGGGTCAAAGGAGCAAGGGCACCCAGACGGGAGTGAATGCATGCATTTATGAACAGGGGCATGGGAAGGAACGAATGACAGAAGTTGCATGCATGCAGGCATGAACAAAGACTGGAATTCTTTGGGGCTTCAAGTGTGCTACTGTCTCACGCAGTAAACAATTCGGACAGGACTCTAAATTGGCAAAGTCAGACACCCCACAGAGGGTGTTAGGCAGTTGCCCAGGGTTGAGTCCACACCCTGGAAATGGACTGGGTTCCTCCAGGGAAGACAGGGCCATCCTTGCCTGGCTGAGCAGAGTCTAGGCCACGGGCATCCGGAAGCCCCAGGGGGTTTTAGTGGTAGCCTTGAGGTCCTCTCTGGGCCTGGGCCTCCACCCCTCCCCCCGAGCAGGGCCTGCACTCACAGGCAGTGAACGACAGTGCGCCCGTCCCCACTCTCCGCCTGCCACTTGTCCACCTCGGCCAGCAGGTGTAGGAAGGCCTTCTTGGAGTCAGGTGTGTCCCGGTACGCAGACCAGCGCAGGAACTGGAAATGCCTCACCAGCAGGTGACCCTCCTGTAGCTGAGGGCACAGGTGGCCAGCCGGGCCCAGGGGAGGGCGGAGGAGAAGGGGACGGGGGAGAGAACGCAAGCCCCGAGGTGACCTCAAGAGGATCTCGTGAGGCGGTCCCCCAGCCATCACCCAGGTTCTCACCACAAGGCCCCCAGGTCACTCACCCGAGAGATGTTCTGCACCCGGAAGACACGGGCCACCAAGTCTTCGTCCACAGAGCCCGACACAAACTCCACGTCCATGAGGCCGTACTGCTGGCGGCCCGGCTCTGGCCAGTACTGGAGACAGGGCTGGGGACACAGACACAGAGCGGGTGCTGAGCTGAGCCGGGCAGGGGCAACTGCTGCTCCTGCCTGCCCCGGACCTCCACCCTGGGCCTGGGGCTCCCACACATCCTGACCCACTCATTGGCAGTCTGCCTGCAGAGTGCCCCCAGCCTCTGCCACTCCCCTGTCCAAGTGCAATACACACCTAACCCAGCCCACTCAGATCAGCAGAGATAAACCCTTCAAGGGTGCACGGACCATCCAGGCTGGGCACAGCTAAAACACACACACACAGACACAGACACACACACACACACACACTCACTCACACCCCAGTAGGAGGCCGCCTTCTTCCAGGGATAGGCCTCGTACCATCCTCACCCACCCCATCACCCCTGCCCGCCATCACCCCTGCCCCCTGGCCTTCTCTCTCACTGCCTTGCTTTCCAGCATCAGCTCACAGAGGTGGGGTGTCCCTGAAGAGGCAACACAGCTCAGAACCCCGACTCCTGCCCTAGGACCCCACCATGGAGTCAGGGTCCCACATAAGCCTCCCCTCCAGGCCAGACTGGTGACAGCAGAGGGAGGAAAGGGGTGTCTCTCTCTCTCTCTCTCTCTCTCACACACACACACACACACACACACACACACACATATATACAGCCACACGTCCTCCAGGCCAGTAGTCCAGGTGAGGCTCTTCCTTCCTCTGGGTCCCGTCCACCATTTCTCTGTGAAACAGTCCCTAAGCTCCTCCCAGATGACTTCATGCTCCTTTGGTGTCCCTCTGACCACGCCCACAAAGAGGGCACTACCTTCCTCTTTTCGCCTGGGATCCCGCTACTTCTTGTGTTTGGGCCTTTGCACATGCTGTTTCCTCTCCTTGGATCCCTCCTCCCCCCTCTTCACCTGGTTAGCTCTACCCTCCCTATGCAGCTCAGCTCAGATACTGCCTCCTCCAGAAGCCTTCCCTGATAATGCAGGTTTCTCTGCATCCCAGTGGCAGTTCCATGATAGCCCCTTCCCTCTGTGCTGTCACTGTTGGGTTTTGCCCCCTGCTTCTCCCTGCACCACGAGATCTGAGAGGGGAGTTATGTTGCTTCTTCCATCTCCTTGCTGCCTACTGCAGGGCCTGGCAGGGGGCAGCCAGTGAGGCTGAATGATAACTGCGTGAGCCTCCCTCTGGGTCCTTCCCCTCCGCCTTAGCAAGGGCAGGTTCTTCCCACACAGGTCTCCCCCCCAGATCGGGGCCAGGAACAAGAGTTCATCACGCTGCAGTCCTCAGGCATGTGTACCACATGCCTGCCTCGTAAAGAGCCCCATTAGCAAGTCTTCTCAGAGACTATCTTCCAGAGACTATCAGGTTCATTCTACAACTCTTCCTGGCTGCCTCGGACAGGGAAAAACAGAGAGGCCCAAATCTGGGGGGTATAGCCACGTGGGGCTGGAAGGCTGAACATCTACCCTTCTTGGAAGTGCCCACTTTGGGGCCCCCAAAAGGAAACCGGGGCAGCCCTCAGGCGGAGGTCACCAAGCCAGTGTCCGGACCCACGTCAGCAACAACGTCCTCATCTTCATCCCTGCCAGGCACTTAGCACCTACTACATGCTGGGCAGGAAAGAAACTGAGGCTCAAAGAGGCAAATGAACTCATCCAAGATCAGTCAGAAAGTAAGGAGGCTGGGATTTTGCTCAGCCTCAAAGTTTCCCATGGTGAGCAGCTGAGTCCACCCACTGGAAGAAGGCTGCCTGGGGGAGGGGCACAGTTCTGCCCACTTCCCAGCCCTCTGGGTCGTAATCTTTTCACCCGACGACCGTAAGTGCAAAGCAGAGTCCTGGGCATACAGCAGGTGCTCAATAAAAAGGAGCTACTTCCCACCAATCTGACAGCTTCATTCTACAGATGAGGAAACCAAGGCTCTGAGAGGGAGTGGGACCCATCTAAGGTCACTCGAGAGCTAGGAGGCACAGCTGGGATCCATCCCTGGGCCTTGGGGATGTGCCCTGGAGCACATGAGGCCCTGGCAGATGCCTCACCCAGGCGGTGTTGGACTGGTGCAGCTGGTTAAGCATGACAATGGAGGTGCACCCATAGTCGTAGACAAGCCGCCAGAAGTCAGGCGTGGTGCTCTGCAGCGGGTGCAAGGTCACTATGAAGGCTGCGCTCCGAGTGTAGCTCTGCAGGGAAACCAGAACTCAGAGAGGCCCCCTCACCATGCAACAGAGCCCCCACCACAGGCCGTCCTCCCGCTCTGCCCACCCTGAGCTGGATAGCTCTCCCCTCAGGGCCAGGCTGCCTCTGAGGGTCCTTTTCAGAGCTTAGCTGGTACACCGAGGTCTGAGTTGTTGGGTGAGCCCCCCCCCCAGACCCCCGGTCCCCAAGCCCATGGCCTCTGGAACTAAATACTAAAGGTTCCCAAATGTGTGGCAATGGGAACTTGGACATGGTACTTAGAAGCTAGCCAAGCTTGCTCTCTGCCTCAGGGCCTTAGCACCTGCGATTCCTGTTGCCTAGAACAAATCTCCGAATGTTTACACAGTCCTCCCTCTCACTTCTTTCTGCTCTTTGACAGTCACCTCCTCAAAGGGGCCCTCCTACCGTCTCATCAAAAATAGCCATATACTCCATACCCACACTCCAAAGCCCACATTATGTATTTCTCCTGCCTGGTCGCTTTCTGCCAAAATTACCAGCAACTGACATGCCGCTGGTCTGTGTACTGACTGTCCCAAGCCATCACCCACATACAAAGTTCAGGAGAGCAGGCATTTGGGGATATGGCCTGTGCCCAACACATGGTAGGGGTTCAATAAATATTTGTGAATAAATACATCTCTAAGTCCCTTCCAGCTCCATGCAGGGAGGGTCTGAGAACCCAGCCCAGGGCCCCAGACCAGGCATAGGCACTGACTCTGCTCCCAATCCCAGCCTCATCCCAACCAGAGCCCTCAGCTCTGCCGCCCCCCACGCCCCCGGGCTCTCGAGCCTTCCCAGATCTGGCCAGCTGCGGGAATCCCGGAGCCTTCTTCCAGGACTGAGCCCTCACGTCCGTCAGGGCCGCATTGATGTAGTTGTTAGGGTCCCCATCAGTGGAGATGAGGAAGGGCAAGCAGCGGTCGGGTGGCAGGACGTCCATGCTGCGGTTCTTGTCCCGGTTCCGGGGGAGCAGGGCGATGCTGCACTCTTCCACATCCAGGGGCGGTGTGACCGAGTTCAGCGTCTACAGAGAGCAGAAGGAGCCGTGGAGTAGGGGAGAGGGGGGCCGGAGGAGCAGGTGGGGAGGCGGGCAGGGGTGAGTGTGGACCTCTAGTGTTTGCTGGGCCTCCTCATGGCCCCATGAAGGAGACTAAGCTGGTGTGTTAACCCCGTGTCGTGGATGGAGAACTGAGGTCCGGAGAGAAGGCGGCGAGGACAGGGACCCCGGACCACACAGGCTCTGAACAGAGCTCTGGAGAGAGAGTCTACCTCCTCGCTCCCTGTGTAACCTTAGGCAAGCCACTGTATCTATCAGCATTATTTTTCTCAACTGTAAGGTGGTAATAATATGCCTGCCTCAAGGGGCTATTGAGAGGATTGAGCGAGATACTGCAAAGGTCCGAGCACTGTGCCTGGCTCATGCAAGGCTCCATACATAAAAGGCACAGTGAGGATCCTTACTAGCTTATCAGGTGCTTTCAGGCAGACAAGGGCTGCAGTCCCACATCTCCCACAAAGCGAACTGCGGGGACCTGGCGGAGGCAGTCAGCCCTGTCTGAAGAGAACGGAAGTCCAGACACCCATCATGTGATATGGTTATCTCCTCCACCTCACGCCTCCTGTAGCCTGATCCATGGAGTCTCTGCTTATTTCTCTTGTCCTTGGGGATCCCTAACAGGGAACCCCAGTCTCTCATGATCCCCAACAGGGCTCCAAGGATCACAGGCAGCATTTCCCGTGACACCAGTCTTTGCCGGCTTTCCAGTGTCAGGTGTCTAGAAGGGGCCAGCCCACTGAACCCTGGCAGGAACCTGGAGTGTAGAGAATGTCTGGGGTCTCTGCCAGCCCATGGACCATGCTGGGACTTCTCTGGAGAACCAGACTTCCCCCATCTCCATCATGTGGCATGCAGACAGTGGCTTCGCCCTCAGAACCAGGCCTGGGCAAGACAATGCGTTCCTAACTCTCTGGCCCCAGGCACTGGCTCAGGGATGGCACAGGAGAAACTGGTCTAGGACTTCTGTTGGGGCTGTAGGGAGTCCTTTTTCCAATCTCCTGACAGTAGTGATGACATGAGTCTGACACTGCTGGGGGCAAGGGTATGGGTCTAAGAAAGAAGCCGAAAACAGAGGAGAGCAGAACCAAACTGGACAGAGACTACATTGTGGCATCATAATTTAAGCTCCTGGATCCAGCCATAACTGAAGCTCCACCATCCTTGGACTTTTCAGTTACAAGAGTCATTAAGCTGATTTTTGTCACTTGCAACCAAAAGAATCACACTACAAGGGCAATATTGACATTCTTTCCTGGATGAGAACACTGAAGCTTGGGGAGCTGCTCACAACTACTTCACACGCCTCCTCACAGCTCTTTACTGAGCCAGGACTTGAACCCGGGCTTCCTTGATTCAAAGCATGGGCTCTGCACCACTTGGAGAGACCACCTCCTCCACTGTCTCTAAGTCCTTCCCAGTAGCCCTACTCTGTCCCTCTGTCTTGGCTCTCACTGACTCCTACAGCACTGAGGACTTCCCAATACAGACACACACACACACACACTCCTGCCCCACCTGGAACTCTTCCCGCAGCTGGGAGGAATTACTCTGAGGATCAATTCGGATCATCTCCTTATAGGTGGCCTTGAACTCGCTGACAGGGATGGTGGTCTCCCCACACAGGCAGGCCTCCAGGATTGCATCGTGAATGAAGATGTACTGCTCCTGGAGCAGGAGGAGAAAATATGAGGAACCAGGAGAGGACTAGAACCTAGAGATTTTGGGGAGATGGCAGCAGGAAGCAAGCCCAAAGTTGAGGCAGGTTCGCTGGAGTCCAACTAGGTATTAGTAGAGATTGGACCCACCCTACTTGAAGAAACCTTCACGGATATGTTCACTAACCTCATGTCTCATCCCTCTAATACATCATAAGAAGCTCTGAAGGTGAGGGGAGAGCCCAGGGTCACACACCTAATGAGGATACAAATACCAGTGGATCTTTCCTGCAAAACCTATGACCATGGCCCCTTGGCTGTTTGACTCCACCCAGCCGAACACAGTGGAGCTGACTCTGGGAAGACCCTCAGAAGTCGGCAGGCCAAGTTCAGGGATCTCAGTTCTAAGGACACCCCTCTGACACACTCCACCGGTTCTGAATTCCTCCATGAAGGACCCAAATCCTGGAGCGGGCAGGGAGGGAGGGCGGCGTCCCCCTACCTCTGTCTGGATCATGTTGACCCGCCGGGAGCAGAGGGTCTTCACGCAGTTATAAATGTCCACAACGCCCTCACACTCCGCCATGTCCAGCATCACATCCAGGACAATGTAGCAACCTGTGCGGCCAGTGCCCGCGCTGGGAAGAGAGCATCCAGGGGCCCCATGAGAGCCTGGGGAGGGAGCCCAGGGTCTAGAAGGGAGGAGGGGGGTCGGGGGGCCTGGCCACATCTATACCACATAGAGCCTGGGGGACAGAGAGACACCCCATCCCAGCGGGGGGAGGAGCTGGGGAGTAGTCTGCAGCAGGAGCTGTAATGAAATGTGATGCAAGGACAAGCTGCGGCCGGGCCATGGGAAGGGGAGAAGGGCAGGGGTACCAAAAGAGCTGGGTGGAGGACAAAGGTGATGCTCAGAGCTTAATCCAAGAATGTTCTTACCTCCTAGGGAGCCCCAGATCCACACAGCCTTCAAAGCCCCACACACTCGTACCTGCTCACGTACTCAGCGAAGCCTCCCCAACCCTCCCAGCAGATGTCATTCTCCTGAGCTCCAGGTCAAATACTGGGCAGGCTCTTATCAAACACTCTTCCTGCTACGTGGTCATCGTAAATGGGACAGTCTCCCTGGCCTGACCTGGAGCTCATCCCGAGCTGGGCTGTGTCGGACCCATTTCTGGGATCCTCACGCCCAGCCCCAGAGAGAGCAGAGCACAGGGGTAGAGAGAGGACAAAAATGACCCCAAGATTTCAAGCTTGAAAATGGGGGTGTCAAAGCATTGGCAAGAGTGCGTAGTAGCGGGTCTCCCAGCCACCCCTTCCGGGGGCTGAAATCCGTACCACCACTTTGGGGGACTGGCAACAGCTACCAAAGCTGAGCTTGCCAGGCAGTGCTCCCCGCCCCCACCTCCTGAATGTATCCCCCAGAAATGCATGCATATGCTGGCCCATAGACACGCCTTAGAACGTTCTCGGCAGCTGCATACGTAACAGTTCACAACAGGACACAACCCAAATACCTAGCCATCGCAGAATGGGTAAACTGTGGTTTACTCATCCAGGACAGGATATAACATGGATGAATCTTAGAAACATAATAAGCTGGAGGGGAAGAAGTCACACCCCAAAAAGCACACGCTGTGTGATTTCATTTATACGAAGTTCAAAAACACACAAAATGAATTCACACGTTAGGAGCGACACTGTTCTGGGAGCGAGGAGGTGGGCACAGCCCGGAAGGGGGCTCCCAAGGGCTTCTGGATGCTGTTAATGTTCTATTTCTTGATCCAAGAGCAGTGCTGGTTATTTCACAGGTGTGTTTAATTTACGAACACCGGCAAAGCTCCGCATATACTTATTCTGTGGGCACTTTGCTTTAAGTATATCTCAATGAAATCTTATTTTATTTTATTTTTTAAAGATTTTATTTATTTATTTATTTGACAGACATGGATCACAAGTAGGCAGGCAGAGAGAGAAGAGGAAGCAGGTTTCCTGCTGAGCAGAGAGCCCGATGCAGGACTTGATCCTAGGACCCTGAGATCATGACCTGAGCTGAAGGTGGAGGCTTTAACCCACTGAGCCAACCAGGCGCCCTGAAATCTTATTTTAAAGACCATATCTTAGGGGCACCTGGGTGGCTCAGGTGGTTAAGCATCTGCCCTCTGCTCAGGTCATGATCCCAGGGTCCTGGGATCAAGCCCCACATCGGGCTCCCTGCTCGGTGGGACGCCTGCTTCTCCCTCTCCCTCTGCCATTCCCCCTGCTTGTGCGGGCTCGCTCTCTCGCTCTCAAATAAATAAATTAATTAATTATTTATTAAGAAATAAAAATAAACAAAGATGGTATCTTAAAGAAGCCTAAAGAAACCAAAGTGGTATGTGGGGGGCAGGTGAGGGAGGAGGGGGTCTGCTCTGTGTCTCTCGGGAAGCTGGGAGGAATCAAGCACGTCCTTCCTTCCTGGGAGGAGGAAGCCAGGAGCAGGTACAGAGGCCAAGGACTTGTGGGCTCAGGGGAGTACGTAAAAGCCCAGGGTCAGAGGGAAGCTCCCCAGGAGGAGAGTGGGGGCAGGCACAGGACAGGGCCCTTCAGAGGCATGAAAAAGCTGGGGAGCCAGGGAGGAAGCAGAGCAGAGGAAGGGCAAGTGGGGTCACAGGGGCCAACTGAGGCAGGACTTGGAAGAGAAAGGGGTGATGGCCAGGAGTGGCATGGGGCACAAAGGCCACGCAGTGAGGAAAGCCCACGGGATCCAGAGAAGGGAAGCTGAAGCCCTTCCCAGCACCTGGGCCAAACCCAGCTCACAGGTGTGCAGTGCAAGTAAATGAAACCCAACCCCTTACCCCCTCTGCTCCAGGCACCACCCACCCCAGAAACCCCACGGGTCTCTGGCAGCACACATGGGTGCCAACCTCGAGCCACAGCTTGAAGGGCCACTGGGGGGTCAGTGTCTCCCGTCCTCTGTCTCTGAGTAGATGAACCCAAGCCCCCTCTCCTTAGGGGACCCACAACCAACCCCCCACCCAGTCCCCTTGTCCTTGGCACTTGCGGCACCCCACCTGCAATGGATGACAACGGGCCCAGCGTCAGGCGGGGTAGAGGCCTTCACGCGCCGGATGAAGGCCAGCAGCCCCGTGGCGTGGTAGGGGACGCCATGCTCCGGCCACGCGGTGAAGTGGAACTGGCGGACCTCGTGCCGGGCAGAGTAGCCTCTCTGCGGAGACAGTCACAGTCACTGCGGGCGCCCCCCAGACACCTGCCAGGTGTCCAGCTGCCACGGCGAGCATCTTACTGCAGGATCTCGCTCAATGCGTCCCGGTCATAAATGGAGGTATGGGCGTTCAGGACGCATGGTGCCCGCCAGAAACCCGCAGGCAGGAGAAACTGCGGGCCCGAGGGTCGACAAGACAAACACTACCCGGGAGTGGGGCCCGGGGCTGGCCTGACACCTAAACCTGACTTCCAGTCTCCCGCCTCAGCCTCCCCGGGGCTGTGCCACCCAGGAGAGCACCAGGACTCTCTGGTCTTAGCCCGTAGGGGAAAGTGTCTCCCTTGAGAACTTTTACAGAGCATCAAATGGGACCACAGACACGAGGACTCGGCCAGCCCCTGGCCATGTGGCCTCGTGTGTGACGCCAGCATGCCACCTCACTTTATTTGTACTACGGGACTAACGGAAGCGCCGAATGCCAGCGTCCCCCGGGGCTTAACCAACACATGCCACAGGCTCTGCACGATGCCTGGCACCAAGCAGGACTGGCACCACCAGCCACTGTCTTCACCGCCATCATCCTGACGTCCTCTGGGAGTCGCCAGCCAAGGCAGTCCCCGTCCTGTCCTCCCACAGCACTCCCTACAGCGAAGGAGCAGCTGCCTTGCTGGGGAGGACAGCGGAGCCCTCCTCGCCCCTCCGGCTCCTGCCCTGGGAGGTCGGGAGGCATACTCTTCCCCACCCCTTCAAGGCACCCCTGCAGGGACCAAAGTGACAGCAGACTTACCCGCTCCAGGGCAAAGGTGCGCACGACATACTCAGCCAGTGTCTCCGTTTTCACCAGCGTGATCTTGATGTCCCCGTACATGTCCGAGTCCTCCGGCCAGTACCGCGAGCATTTCACCTGGGGTCCCCACAGGCAGGCTCAGCAGGCCCTCTGCTGCCCTCCCTTGGCCCGCCTTACCCCCTCACCCCAAGGCCCTGCTTACCCTGCCCACCTCCACCAGCTTGGTGATCATGACAATGCTGGAACAGTGCTCCTGCCACACCATGCGCCAGAAGTCGTAGACCATCTCAGGCTTCGGCCCTGGGGCGCAGAGGGTGCTAGTCCCTGAGGCAAGGTCTCCACCCAGGGCCAGCCCACCTGCTGCCCCACACCCCCACCCCAGGCCAGGAGGCTCCTGAGCCCCGATGAAGGCGTCATGCTCACCCCACACACTCACCCCACCCAATGCCAGCTCGTCCCTAGAGGGCCCCGGGGGTGGGTAGGCTCAGAGAGGGCTGGCTGGAGCCCCGTTATCCCAAATGAAGCCCGGGAGGCAGAGCCGGAGGACTTGATCCTCAGTCTGCAGCACCAGTGTCCCAGAGGAACAGACAGATGAACGGCTGGGGGCCAAGACAGCCAGAGGGACCCAGGCAACCCCCAGACCCAGAGGCACGATCCACACTTGGCAGGACTGAGCCCGCCTCCCCTTCTGCATGCACCACCTCAGGGACAGACAGATGGCCGAGGGAACTACGGGCACACGGAGCACACCAGGGAGACACGAGCACGGAACACGACGAGGGGCAGAAACTGGTGGGCAGATTCCAGAAGCCCCAGCCAGACAGTGGGACTCGAGCAGAGAAACAGCAGGGAGGCAGACAGGGCGTCAAGCAGGTCAGAGGGAAGGCAGAGGGGAGACGGCATTCAGCATGTGGGTGCACATGGGCAGAGCGGCAGGTACCTTGAGTGGCTATGAAGTGGTTTGATCTGTGGTAACCCTGGAACAGGAGAAGAGGCTGCGGTGAGACCCCAGCAGCAGCCCCTCGCTCCCCCTGATCTCACCTCCTCTGCCCTTTCCCGGGAGCAGCACACACACACACACACACATGCACGGCCAGCGGCCTGCCCTCTTCCCCCAGGACCTCCTAACCAAGGGGACCTTGTCCTCCCAGTCCCCCAGGAAGGATGGAAGAGAAAGAGCAGCTGGGACACCGGTGTCTTGGGTCCAAACCCATCCTTACTGTGTGACCCCACAGAGGACACAACTCCTATATGCACCTAAAGGGTCGCCCCCCATAAACTGGGGGGATTAGCCTCAGTCAGCTTACAGCCCAGCTGTGTGGATACAAATAAAGCCCACAGTGATCCTGCCCGGGTTCTCAGGGTGTGCCCAGACCCCAGGCTGGGTCTCATCAGTCATCCCAGCCCCCACGGGGCAATCGGGGGGACAGTGCCCCCTCCCCACTACATGTCATCCAGAGCTTGGGGGACCCAGTGACCCAGATGAAGGCTTCAGGTCTGAAGCAAGCAAACACATGGGTTACTCATGGCCCCCAGATAAAATGGTTTTTAAATAATAATCATTTTTGAGATTGTGACCTCAATTAGGATCCCTATTATGATCACATACTGTGCTAAGCACTTTACTTACATGATCTCCCACAAAAGAGGGGGCAAGAGCTACTTCATCCTCCATCCCCAGAGCCCTCAGGCTGTGAAGAGGACCCAGCCAGCCCCAACTCCCACCCCAGGGCCACAGCCAGCCCTGCTGTCCTGCCCGCGCATGACCCCCAGGGCACCCCTGCGGGCACCACGGCAGAAGTAAAAGGTACGGCAGCACTGACGCAAGAGAGAACAATCAGGTTCACGCCCGCAGCCCAGCTCCCTGTGCCTTGGGACCCGAAGGAGCCCCGCAGTCAGACTGCCAAGGTTCAAGTCCCAGCTCGACCCCTTGCTAGCTGTGTTCCCCCAGGCAGAGCTCTTCATTTCTCTAGGCTTCGATTTTCACATCTACAGAATGGGAACGATCACTGTATTTACCTCCTCGGGCCTTTGTGAGGAGTCAGCAAAGTAACATACCATCAAGGTCTGTCACCACAGCCAGCATAGAGTCGGCACCTGACCAACAGTACCTAGTATTACCGCTACTACTTTCAAGTTCAAAGAGAAGCCCCGAAGATTCCAACAGTATGACTGTCAAGAATTCCCAGGGCAGAGGGTGGTTTACCCCCAGGGGTTAAGAATCTGAGCCCAGGGAGTCAGGTTGATGTGGGTTCCTATCACAGCTCTACAGAAATGTTAAGTGACTCTGGCCATGGAAAGGGCACTCCGCAGACTTTAATGGACAACCGCAGCTCCCAGGGATTTTGTTAAAAGGCAGATTCAGACTCAGACTCTGGCACAGGGCCCAGGATTGCACCTTTCCAACCAGCTCCCAGGTGGGACCAGTGCTGGATCTGAAAACACACTGGACCAGCCAGACTCAGTCTCCCAGAGCCTCTGCTCCCTGCTGCAGTGTGGGGATAACAGTGAGACCCACATACCTCAGAGAGTCTGCTGTGTACCCGCACACTGTGTCCAAAACCCAGTTCCAGTCACCAGCAGTGAAGAGGGTCCCAGAGCCACTGGGCCCTCACTGGTGGAACTGCTCCGCAGCTGGCCGACCTCCCCAGCCACTGCCTCTGCCTCAAGTCCACAGTCAAGCTGCTGGGCAAATGGGGCCCCAGGGGAAAGGCAGCAAAAGTGCTGCCAGGGCAGCCCTCCCACCTTCAGCACTGGTCAAGCTGGGAACAGGCTACTCCACCCAAAACCAGCTGCCCAGAGAATCCCCGCCTAAGAACAAGCATCTGTCCAGATTCAACAAGCATCTCCCGAGGCCAGCACCCAGGACAGCCCGCAAATACAGTCCACAGCTGAGCAAGTTTCCAACAGAAACCGCCCCCCGCATCTGCATAATAACTTCTTCATGCATAGGTATGTGCCTGCACAATTAGAGAGCACTACAATGGAAAGTGTGAAATGATCGGGGGGAAAGGAAAGTAAGCAGATCGATCACCTTGAGCACACCCACTTTGGAGCACCCGAGAGCATCTGAGAGCGCACTGGTCCTCACCACCCCGGGCATCGGGCATCGGCAAATCCTGGGCACCCTGCTCCTAGGGCACACCCCCACGCCTGCCTGGAGCCTCTGGTTGGGTGGTGCTGGGGGACTGACACCTTGCATCCTGGACAAGCACCCCAGGGCCTCCTGGTGCTCCCCACCTCAGGGAAAGAACCAGAGTCTAGTAGGAGGGTCAAGGGCTCCCATGGGGCTTGAGGCCCAGCTCCATTCGGCCATGAGCAAGTCACTGAACTTTCCTAAGGCTCTGTCGTCTCATCTGACAAATGCCAGTCCCTACCTCTCAGAGTATGGGAAAGATGAAATGATGTGCCTAACGTGTTGGCACAGCCAATGATACTCTTGCTAACTGGCATTTGAAGACGGATTAAAGCCAAGTCTTCTGTGGCTACTGAAGAGTGTGGACAATGAACCAAGCGGGTGGGATTATGTGTTGTATGGAGACTAATGGAAAGAAATGCACCTGTATTCATCACTTCCTCATGGGGGCGCTAGGACTGAGTATATCCACCCATTTCATGGGCCTATTCCATCTAAATCTGGGAACTTTACAAACTCTTGAAGCACACTCAGAATAAGGGGGGTTGATCTCTGGGAGCACATCTGGGATAACCGGTTGTCTCCAGCAGCTACGACTGTGAGGACCTTTCACTTTGTATAGACAGAAATGTGTGTATTTCTTTATTGTTGGAAGGTTTGATAATGAACTGTACTTTTGCAATCTTTAAAAAATAAGAAATTTTTTTGAAAGGACATAAAATAGAAAGGTACCCACGAAATAGCACACAATCCCATCAGGCATCCAAAATTATAAAAACATTATGCAGTTCACCCTTGAACAACATGAGGGTTTGGGGCGCTGACCTCCTGGGGAAGTTGATAATCCACACATAACTTTTGGCTCCCCAAAAACTTAACTACTAATAGCATGGCTGACTGGAAGCCTTATCGAGAACATGAACAGTCCAGTAACACATATTTTGTATGTTATATGGTATTATATACTCTACTCTCATAACAGAGTGAGCTAGAGAAAAGAAAATATTATTAAGAAAATCATAAGAGAAGATATATTTATAATTTATAAATAAAAATAAATAAAATGTAAATAAATACAATTTTCTTAAAAATTTAATAAATTTTAAAAAATTATTTATTTAAAAAAAAAATCCACAAGAAAGTGGCCCAGTGCAGTTCAAAACCATGGTGTTCAAAGGTGGAATGTATATTAAAAACCAAATTAAAGGCGCACTAGATGAATAGACTTTTTAAAAATATTCCTAGAAGGCCCAGCGAGGGCACAATTTTTAAAAATAGAATACCCAAACTGCTCCCCAAAAATAAAACATTCAAAATAGGGCTAAATTGAGGGCAAAGTAGTTAGGGTTGAGTTTCAAGCAAACTGACCACGAAGGAACTTGAACACCAGAGAAACTAGTTTTAACGGGACTGGCGGGGCCCCCCTTGCTTCCCTGAAGACCCTGACCCCCAAGCAGCAGAAGACGGGGCACCCAGAGCAGCTTCCCAGCCCACCCCAGAGCCCCACAGAAGGTATGGCTAGAGAGACTCACTGGGCATGAGCAGCTGGGGGACAAAGGTGACAGAAGTGGTGGCCGGTGAAGGGGGCCTGGGGAAGCACCCCAACCCTGATGCCCCATCTCAGGGAGGGGAAGGAATCGTTTACTACAGGGCTAGTGTCAGATCTGCAGCCCCAGACGGCCCCTGGCCAGGCTGCTGAAATGGACAGTAGGCATTGGGCGCAGGAGTGGAAGGGAAGGAGGACAGAGACAGAGACAGAGAGAGAGAGACAGCCAAAGACCCTGAGAGAGTCTGAGATACCGCTGGTGAGAAGTCAGGAGGTGGAGGAGACGGGGAGAGAGATACTTACTTCACGGTTTATCCGAATCTTAATGAGGCCAGTGAGGGAACAGTACAAAGCAAAAGAGACAGATATTAGGCCAGAGGCAGATGGAGGTGGACGGAGCACAGGAGTGGCCAGGATGGGCAGTGTGAGGAGGGGAGGCAGAGCAGAGACGGGCGGGGGGCCGGGCTGGGCCGGAGAGCGGCGAGTGGCGTGAGTCTGCCGCGGGGCCCACGGGGACGCCAACTGGGACACTGAAGAGACCCAGAAGGGGCCCGTCATCGAAGCTACCCGAGTCTGAGAGGCCAGGCCCAGCCCGTATCCCAGTCAAGGGAGAGCATGGGAGGTGGGGGAGAAGGCAAGGAATTCCGGAAAATAGGGGGCAGCGTATCTTTCTGGCACCCGGAGGTAAAGAAGAGGGACAGGAGAGGTCTCCCGAGTCCCTGACTGTCCCATCTCCCAGGTACACATCTTCCCCTCCCTTCACTCCTGCTGCTCTCTGCTCCCACCCTTTCCTCTCCAGTCACCCAAAGCCAGCTCAAAGCCCCCGCCTCCATGCAGCCTGCCGTGGCTAACTCTGGCCATACCACTCACTTGCTGTGTGACACTGGGAAAGTCAGTCCTCGTTTCTGGCCTGTACTTTCCCACCTCATCTGAAATGGTTTTACCTATAGATACGTTCATGTGTCTCCCCCACTAGAAGCTACACATGCGAGGAAAGCAGGGATGGTGTCTATCTCTGGTGCCCAGCACAACGCCTGGCACGTGGTAGATGCTCAAAATATATCTGATAAACGAATAAATGATTCTCTCCCAACCTTGGCTTGCTGTCAGGGTGGGAGAGTCTGCCCAGGGTCCCTGGGCCCTGTCCCATCTCGCCCTCATTCACACCTGGGGATTAGACTCCCACATCTGCATGGGCCTCCTGGCTGCCCTGCCCTGGCCCTAGCCCCTTCCTCTGGTCCAGCCAGACCAGCAGCTGCTGCACTGGATGGCAGGAGAGCCTCATGGTTAGTAGCAAAGGCTTGGGAGACACAGACGGGCCGAGATCTGAGTCCCCCCAAGCACTAGCTCTGTAACCTTGGACGAGTAGCTCCACCTCCCTGAGTCTGTTTCCTCACCCGTCAAGTGAGGTCTCGATGCTAACTACCCCGTGGCATGATTTCAGGGATTATAGAAATAAAATCTTTGATATAAAGTGCTTAGCACAGCGCTTGGCACCCAGTACCTGCTCCATAAACATGGGTTGTTATTCTTCAAGTACCACTCTGATCGCAGTCCAAATGCAGCAACTCCATGGGACCCCTAGGGAAAAGCCCCACCTCCTCGGCCTGCCTTCTGAGGCCTTCACCATCCAGCCCCGGCCTGCCTGCAGCCTTCCCGTGAGTCATGCGAATCCCAGCTCCAAGCCTCGGTCCCTCGGTGAGAGGGCCTCCTTCCTCAACTCCAGGCTTAGCTGTCTGCCCACTCCCCTTCTTTCTGCTTCATGGAAGCCCCCCCATCTGTCCGCCCCGCAGGAAGTTTTCCTGATGGCTTTCGTCCGCCCTCCCCTCCTCTGAGCTCCCTGGCACTGACTGCAGGAGGAGGGGACACTGTGAACCCCCACGTATTCCCTGCCAGGTCGCCGGCCTGCCTGGGCAGTGAGCCTAGAACGGGCGGGGCCAGGCCAGCGGAGACGACGGCGAGGCACTCACGTCTACGTAGCTGGCATTAATGGAGTCGGCATCGGGGCCTCCCATCATCGGGGGCAGTTTCACTCGGTGCCGATCATCTGGAAACACAAAGCAGGGGGCCATGGGGTGGGCAGGGACTGAGCAGGGGCATGCAGAGCTAGAGCAATGAAGGAAAGCTTCCAGAAGGCCAGAGGTGCAGCACAGGCAGGAGAGCCAAGGAACCTCGAGGCTCAGGGCTGACCAGGGGGCTCTCAGCCGCGGAGGGGGGCACAACAGGCCAGGGGTTAGAACCTGGGCTGAGGCACCAAGGGGGCTCAAGGTCATGTGCTACTCAGGCAAGTATTAGCTGTGTGACCTTGAACAGGGAGCTTAACCGCCCAAGCTTCAGTTTCCTTATCTGTAAAGTGGGGGTTATAATATGTGCCACATCACTGGGCTATTGAGGAGTATGTAAAATAATGGGTGTAATATTCAGCACATGGCTTGGCATGTGGGAGGCCCTCAGTAAGTGGCTCACTCCGGCTGTTCTCCACCCCCACCCAGTTCCCTCCCACCCACTGCCCCAGACCCAGGCCCTTCCCCAAGACTCACAGGCAGGCATGGGCTCTTGCCGGCTGCCCTTGACCTTGTCTTTCTTCTTTGTGGCATCCCAGCCTTCAAAGAAGCTCTGCCAGAAGGGAAAATAGAGGGGTAGTCAGTGGGGGAGGGAAGCCCCTCCCCTCGTAAGACCCCATCCCGTAACAGGATGGGAGCGGGACCACAGATAAGGGCCAGATTCAGGGTTCAACTTGGAGCCTGAGATCAAGTCACTGCATATCCCTTTATCAGCAAGGGACTAAGTTAAAAACCAAGCAGGGTGAAGGGAAGGAAGAGAGAAGAGCGGGAGGCAGGTATTGGAGTTCACAGACACTTCAGAGCAAGGGTCAGGTTTAATGTAAACGTAAGGGGTTTGCGTTGGGAAGAAGGCAAAAGTGAGGTCAAATTAAGATTAGAATAAGGTGGTGTCACAGTCCAGGTGGAGGGAGAATGGGATTTGAATCAGAGTTCCAGTGGAATTTAGGTTGATAGTTAGGGTCAAAGTCAAGATTGGGTGTTAGGTTAGAGGTCAGGGCCCCTCTTGGTGGTCAGTGTCATATTAGGGAGAGGATGAGGATCATGATCAGGGTGTAGATGGAGACTGAGAGAAGACTGGAGGTCAGATTTCAAGTCACGATCAGGACAAGTGTCAGAAACCAGGTCAGTCCAAGATTGGGGTCAAGGTAAAAAAAAAAAAAAAATTAGGTTGAGTTAGGGACTATCAGAGCAAAGGTCCATCCAGGGCGAGGCTAAAGGTTGCCAGGGTCTGGGTCCACAGCGAGCAAGAGCCAGGCAGGGCCCCGGCAAGGCATCCTGGCTGGCCGGGGACCCCGCACCTCGTACTCCTGCTTGAAGCCATAGCCCTCAGCTGTCTTCATCTGGTTGATGTGCTGCAGGAGGTCGGCCACACGCACCGCAGGGTGCAGCTGCCCCGTGTGGTATGGGGAGCCCTTCCGGCCACAGGGACGCCGCGGGGAGCCCCCCAGCAGGCTGCTGGCCTCGGTGACCCCACTGCTGCGCTGGTCTCCTGCAGTCAGAGAAAGGAAAGGGGGTTCTGACACACACTACCCCCTTGCCTGGGGTGCCCCATTTGGACTCGAGGTGGGGGAGGGGTGCATGGCCAATGCAGATGTGGTTCCTGGACCCAAGCAGCCTGGCTGGGCCCACCCTGTGCACCCCGGGGCAAGTCCCTTCCAGTCTGCATTTTTTTTTTCCATCTGTAACATGAGCAGGCTGGGTCACGTGGCCTCTGAGGGCCCTTCCGGCCCATCCCTTCTGGCCCTGCTGTGATCCTGGGGTCCCCTGACTCCCTCCTGTTGCTCCCCAGCCTGGACCACCCCTCTGTGACTTCACTGAACTGCCTGCAGGGGGCAGCGCTCAGCAGAGCCAGGGAGAGCCCCCTCTTCTCCCATTCTTCCAGAGAACAATCTGGAACAATTGGCAACTCCCGGTAATTACCCCCATTCAAAGACAAGCAAATCCCGAAATTAGCTGCTGCTGCCACCGCCTCCACAGATTAACAGGAGACACCTGAATAGCAGCTTTTCTCCTGCGCCAGCATTTCCATTGTCAGCCTGGGCGGTGGCCTCAGCCAACTGGAGAACAGGTCAGGAGGTTCACAGTGACACTCACACGCACTCACAGACACGCTCACACACACACACACATACACACACACCCTGGGAAAACTATCCCCTCCCTCCAGACCTACCTGCTTCCCCATTCTTCTGGCAGCATCCCCAAGGACATCCCACCCTGGTCCCCCAGCTCAGGCCCCAGGACTGAGCAAAGTGCCCGGCTCAGTCACACCCCCCTCTGGACACTCGCCCTCATACATTTAACACTCATTTCTCTCCTCCTGTCCTGGGTACGATGCAGGGGCTCAGTAGGGCCCTCCCCACTTCTCATGGCTCTTCTCTGCCCAGGTCCAAGCTGGCAGGGCAGGTGGGAAACTCCCAGTGGGGCCCAGGTGCCAGCCCCTTCCCTTCCAACCACCTCCAACACCCTTCTCCTTCTGTTTCTGCCTGGTGAATTCCCACCCATCCTTCAGATCTTAGCCAGAATGAGCCTTCTCAGGGAACCTTCTCCAGCGCCTGGCCTCTGATTCCTACTCATGGCTGACAGACAGAATGACTTCATAACACCAGGACAGACTCCTGCACTGCTCAACTCTCCCAGACTCCAAGCCGTGGCTCTTCAAATCAGGGGGGACTTCCATACCCTGCTTGGGTTCCCTGTGCCACAGTTTGAAAACTGCCTCAAGGCAGACAGGCAGTGTGATGGCGAAGCCCACCCCACCTGCTTCTCTTCTTCGGGGAATCAGGCCCGAGCCTACTGGTCACCCAATGTCTGAAGACAATTCCTTCCCATCTGATCCAGATTTTCTAGTTTCTAACAGCTGGAGGGCAAGGCCCATGCTGGTTACACCATTGTGGGCAGATTCCGCAAGCCCTTAATTAATCAGATGGAGAAAATGAGGCCCAAAAAAGAGACTTGCCTATCACAGCGGTTGCAAAAGTGCATTCCAGAAAACACCGATCGTGGCAGATTTCTAAGTGCTACTCCATTAAAAAGGAGACAAGGAGGAGGATGAAGAGGGGTTCTCGGTTTTAAAGGAATCTGTGAAATTCTGGTGGAAAGGAAAAGAAGTCTGTTTTTTCCCTATAAGATCGCCCAGGGCTTCCTACAAATTAGTGTGCATTTTCACTCTCCAAGAGATGAGCAGAAACAGCCACGTTTCACCACCATCTCTCACCACCGACAGCTTTTTTTGTTTGTTTCGGGAAACATCCTCAGGGGAACACAGGGGTGATCATGGTGATTAAGACACATGCTCTGGAGTCAGACAGGCCTGAGATCAAATCCCAGCTCCACACGGGACCCTGGGGATGCTACTTACTCTCCCTAAACCTCCTTCTTCGTGTGTCAAGGGAAGACAAAAATTGTTACTCTCCCAGCCGATGATACAAATATTAAATAAGATAGTGCATATAAAACACCCAGCCCTGTGCCCGGCACATAGTGAGCAGCTAGAGCCGGGGCTGTGGACACAACTAGTCCCAGAAAGCCAGGGTAGTTGGCTGGCCAGAGGCAGCCTTCCTTTCTCGGCCCTTCTCCACTGCAGGACCTGACAATTCTGAAGAGCATCTACAACAAACACAAGCACCAGGATTTCATGACAAAGGCTATCAGCTGGCTCGACACACTGGGAGACAGAGGGGTCCCAGTGCTCTCTCTGGAAGCCATGCTGACAGCTCCCTGGAGGGCTTTCCGGGTGGAGAAAGGGACAAAGGAGGGTTTTGGGAGTCCAACAGCCCATCCCTGGGGACGTGAAGGGTCAGCCCTGAGGCATCCTCATAACCACACACAGATCAGCTTGCAATGGCTAAAGACAAGAAAAAATCCCACAAAAAATTGGGGTCCTGATGGGAAGGAAGCCAAAGCCAAATGTTAGGCTTCTGCCTGAGCCCAAGAAGAACATAAGACATTCTACAAAGACCACCAGAAGGGGTCCCTGGGTGTCTCAGTCAGTTAGGCATCTGCCTTCAGCTCGAGCCATGGTCCTGGGGTCCTGGGATTAACCCCTGTGACTGGCTCCTTGCTTGGTAGGAAGTATGCTTCTCCCTCTCCCTCTATTCCCCTATCCCCTCCTCATGCTCTCTCTCTCTCTCTAGCACTCTTTGTCTCTCTCAAGTCAATAAAATCTTAAAAACAAAACAAAACAAAAAAACAAAGACTACCAGAAGACAACAGGGTAATGAGTGACGATGTCTCCAAGAGACTCTTCTCCTTTCTGGACCCAGAGAAGACTGGTCTCTGCTCTCCTCGTGCATGAATTCCCCTGTGGGTTGCAAGACACACACTCTCCCCTGCACCCCACCCCCACCCCAAGGACCAGCTTGGAGGAAGAGAGGAAGGAAGGTGAGAGCAGCCCTTAGCTTCAAGGTTGCCCCCCAGGGTTTCTTCCAGATGCTCCCCAGTTCCATCATGATCGTGGGACACCTTCAGCAAGTAACCACTAGACAGCTGAGGTTTTGGGAGGAAGGTTGAGGCCCAGAAGGAAAAAAAAACACTGGGTCTGGAGTCAGAGAGACCCGAACTCAAATTCAGAGTCAAGTCACTTGACCTCTCTGGCCTCAGTTTTGCCATCTGAAAATGAAAATCTTCAGACCTTCTTTAAAGATGAGCCCTTTCCCTGATTCCCCCAGTTACATGATCGAGGAACACTCCAGACTTTTCCTTCCCTAGTGCAATTAGGAAATAATTTTAAAGAAACATAGCTTATAATAATACCTAATAATCTTACATATCAAGTGCTTTCATAAGCCTGGCAGGATACTTAAGTCACTTAATCCTTAGACTATGGAAGTATTACTCTCATCCCCTATCCAAACGAGGAAACTGAGGCCCACAAGAGGTGAGTTACTTGGTCATTAAGCAGCAGCACCAGGATTCAAACCCAGGCCCATCGGACTCTGGGGCCCTGTTGTCTACCCTACTTTCCCTGTGTCTTTCTTCCTGATAAAGGAGAATCTGTGTAGAGGAAAAGAACCTAGCACTTATTTATTAAACCATTCGGCGGGCAGAACCCACAGGGGTCAAGAGCTCCAGATGGACAGGGCTCAGAAGGGGTTGAGGGTTTTCACAGGCAGGATTTCAGACACAGCAGAGGGCCCATTCCCACACACTGGGAACATCCCAGCCACCTTCCCCACAGCCAGCCTGCCACCATTTACTCAGCGTGAGAAGTCCCCATGGTGAAATTCACAGACTGAGGTCACACCAAAATCAACACAGCTTTTCTGTTCCCTTGCACCAAAATCTAGGCTCCTCGGTTTGGAAAGCAACAAAGGAAATGGAGGCTGGACCAGCGCAGGGCATGGTCCTACAAGACCAGATGGACCCATGGCCCCAGGCTCCTGCCCACAGCTCTGCCATAGCCTGTGGCCTGCCTGTGGTTCCCACTGCCTCCAGCAGCCACATCTCATCCAGCCCAGCCCAAACCCTGGCCCCCTCAGCCCAAAGGTGCATCTTCTCGAAACTCCAACGGCATGAATTGCTCCCACCGTCCCCATGGCAATGAGTCTGGGCCCCCACTTCCCTAGGCCATGTCTCCCCAGCTGTCAGCAAGCTGGCTGGGGTGGTGCCCATGCATCCTGCTTCTCTGGGTCTCTCCAGAGGACTCAGCAGCAAGGCATGTGCCCACGCTGCCCCCACTTCCCGCTCTCCCCGCCGCCCACCAGAGTTGCCTGCCCAATCACGCCTCTCTGTGTGCTCACCTGCACTGGCTACCCCCTCGCCCAGGCCTGCCCTTCCTTTCCCAACTCTGCCTGTCCAGATCCTGCCCATGCCTGGCTCCTCTCTGCAACTCAGAAAGACCTACATTTAAATCCTGGTTCTGCCACTTTCTACCCCTTTGTTAAGTGACTTCCCCTCTCTAAGGCTCTCTGTTTCCTCTCGGCTTCCTCATTTGTAAGGTGAGTTGATAATAGCTACCGTGCTTGTGGGGGGGGTGAAAATTTAATGAGGGAGATCATAGGGACAGCATGATAAATAAGTGCAGGTCAGTGAATTTGAAAACCTAAATGAAATGGGCAAATTCCTAGACAAGTAATAACTTACAACAAGTGGCTTGAAAAAAATAGAAAGTCTCAATAGTCTTTTACTCCTTTAAATAAATTGAATTAAAAGTTTAAAAATTTTTCTATAAAGACTGTTTTATAGGTGAATTCCACCAAACTCTCAAGGTGTCAATTATTCCAATCTTTCATAATAAGTGTAAAAGAGAGGAAACCTCAGCGTATTCTACATGACTAACAGAATCTTGGTACCAAAAACCAGACAAGGATAGTAGAAAAAACAGAAAATCATGGGCTAATCCCACTCTTGAATACAGCTTTGAAATCCTGAACATTATTTTACCTATACTGAATCCAACAAGACATACAAAATGTAATGAATCATGACCAGGCTGAATTTACCCCAAGTATGGAAGGTTATTTTAGCTTTAAAAAATCTAGAAATGTCACTCACCTCATTAACAACAACAACAACAATACACATATATATGATGGTGCAGAAAAAGCATTTGGTAAGTTTAATGCTCATTTAAATAAAACCTCTTAGCAAACTAAAAACTGAAAAGAACTTTGTTAACCTGATAAAACATTTGTACCAAAAACTGTAGAGAACTTTATTCTCAGTGTTTAATGTTAGAAGCTTTCCTTTTAAAACCAGGAAAACAAACAAGGATTCCTGATATTACCACTTCCATCCAACCCAGTGCTGGAGATCCCAGCCAGTGCCATGCAGAAAGACAAGGAAAAAAAAAAAAAAAAAAAAAGGAAGGGAAATGAGACAGAAGAAACAGAACTGCCCATATTTACAGATCCTCTGATCATACTCAGAAAGCCTGAAATACTGTACAAACAAAAGAAAATTAACAAATAAGGTTCTCAAGGACTATGGATATAAGATCAATATATATACGTAAAAAAATCTATATTTCTCTATATGTACAACAATTAGAAATGTAATATTTTAGGGGCGCCTGGGTGGCTCAGTGGGTTAAAGCCTCTGCCTTCGGCTCAGGTCGTGATCCCAGTGTCCTGGAATCGAGCCCCACAACGGGCTCTCCACTCAGCAGGGAGCCTGCTTCCTCCTCTCTCTCTCTGCCTGCCTCTCTGCCTACTTGTGATCTCTGTCTGTCAAATAGATAAATAAAATCTTTAAAGAAAAAAAAAAGAAATGCAGTATTTTAAAAGTGTACCATTTATATTGGGAAAACTGGACACCCACATGCAAACAAAAAAAAATGGAGTTGGACTCTTACCTCTCACCATATACAGAAGTTAACTCAAACTAGAACAAAGACCTCAATGTAAGACTTAACACTATAAAACTCTTGAAAGAGGGGCACCTGCATGGCTCACTGGGTTGACTGTCCATCCAACTCTTGATTTTGGCTCAGGTCATGGTCTCAGGGTCATGAGATCAAGCCTCATATCTGGGCTCTGCGCTTAGCATGGAGCCTGCTTGAGATTCTCTCCCTCCCTCTCCCACTGCCCCTTCCCAACCCCCACCTACATGCTCTCTGTCTCTCTAAAAAAATGATAATTGTTTTAAGAGCCAAGACACCTTTCAACAGACAAATGGATAAAGATGTTGTCCATATACACAATGGAATATTGTGTATTACTCAACCATCAGAAAGGATGAACATCCAACTTTTGCATCAACATGGATGGGACTGGAGGAGATTATGCTGAGTGAAATAACTCAAGCAGACAAAGCCAATTATCATATGGTTTCACTTCATTGTGGAACATAAGGAATAGCATGGAGGACATTAGGAGAAGGAAGGGAAAAATGAATTGGGGTAAATCAGAGCAGGAGATGAAGCATGAGAGACTGTGGACTCTGTGAAACAAACTGAGGGTTTTAGAGGGGAGGGGGTGGGGGGACAGTTAGCCCAGTGATGGGTATTAAGGAGGGCACGGATTGCATGGAGCACTGGGTATTATACACAAACAATGAATCATGCAACATTACATGAAAAACTAATGAAGTACTACATGGCTAATGTAACATAATAAAAATAAATACATTAAAAATAAAAAGATAAATTTTTTTAAAACTCTTAGAAGAAACACAGGGCAAAAACTTCATGACATTGGATTTAACAATGATTTCCTGACTATGACACTAAAAGCACAGGCAGCAAGAGAAAAAAAACAGACAAACTGGACCTCACGAAATTTTTTTAAATTTTGTGCATCAAAAGACATGATCCATGGAGTAAAAAGGCAACCCACAGGAGAGAATAAAATATTTGCAAATCATATATCTGATAATGGATTAATACATAGAGTCCAGAGAGAACCCCTAAAACTCTACAGCAAAAAAAAAAACCCAAAAAACCCAATTCGAAAATGGGCAAAGGGCTTGAGAAGATATTTCTCCAAAGAAGATACACAAATGGTACATGCCCAAGGTGGCATCATTCATCATTAGAGAAATGCAGATTAAAACTTCAGTAGAATACTATGTCATACCCACTGGAATGGCTACTATTAAATTTAAAAAAAAGAAAGAAAGAAAGAAAATAACCAGTGTTACAAGGATGTGGAGAAATTGGAACCCCTATGCATTGTTGCAGGGAATGCCAGACGGTACAGCCACCATGGATAACAGTATGGTGGTTGCTCAAAAAAATTAAAAATACAATTACCATATGATCCAGCAATTCCACTTCTGGATATGTGCCCAAAAGAAAAGAATTGCATCAGGGTCTCAAACAGATATCTGCACACCCATGTTCACAGCAGCATTCCTAACAATACCTAAAACATGGAGGCAACCTAAGCATCCATGGGTGGACGAATGAAAAAGCAAAAAGTGGTCCATACATGCCATGGAATATTCATCAGCCCTAAAAAGGAAGAAAATTCTGAGA
Organism: Mellivora capensis; assembly: GCA_004024625.1. Taxonomy (NCBI): domain Eukaryota; kingdom Metazoa; phylum Chordata; class Mammalia; order Carnivora; family Mustelidae; genus Mellivora; species Mellivora capensis. The sequence goes on from PISX010001509.1 coordinate 108,180, forward strand.
GATGCTCGAAGATGAAAGAAGCTTGAAGACATGCAGCTAAGTGACATAAGCCAGTCACAAAGAGACAAATGCTCTATGATTCCATGTATATGAGATAATGAGAGCAGTCAAATTCAAAGACACGGCAAGAAGACCGGTGGTTGCCAGGGGCCGGGAAGAGATGGGAATGGGGAGTTACTGCTTCATGGGACCAGAGTTTCAGTTTTGCAAGATGAACAGAGCTATGGGGTTGGATAATGGTGATGGTCGCACATTATGCGTGTGTTTAATACCCCCCAAACTGCACACTTAAGAACAGTTAAGATGGTGAATTCTACATGACGTGTTATTTTACCACACACACCCACACAATGTACCATTTGCAATGGAAATCAAAAATACAAGGGACCTGAGGGTACATCTCACAAAAGATGTGCAAAGTTTTATGGAGAAAATTACCGAAAGACATTCAAGACCTAAATACATAAGGTTATGTATATCCCCTCCATGGACATAAAGACGATGTCCTAAGATGTCAGTTCTCCCCCAAACTGATCTAAACATTTAATACAAATCCACCCAACAAAGTTTTCCAAGTAACTTAAAAAGATGATTCTGAAATGTATGAGAGGGACAGGTGCCTGGATGGCTCACTCAGTTTAGCATCAAACTCTTGATTTAGACTCAGCTCATGATCTCAGGGTTATGAGATTGAGCCCCACATCAGGCTCCATGCTGAGCGTGGAGCCTGCTTAAGATTCTCTCTTTCCCGGGGTGCCTGGGTAGCTCAGTCAGTTGAGTATCTGGTTTCGGCTCAGGTCATGATCCCAGGGTCCTGGGGTCAAGCCCCACATCGAGCTCCCTGCTTGGCAGGGAGCCTGCTTCTCCCTCTGCCTCTTACCCTGCTCATACTCTCTCTCTATCTATCCCTCTCTCTCAAATACATAAATAAGATCTTAAAAAAAAAAAAAGATTCTCTCTTTTCCTATCCATCTACCCCTCCCCCATCCAGCTTACACACAATCTCTCTCTAAATAAATGAATGAATGAAATGAAATGTACAAGAAAGAGAATGAGGACAAACATAGCCAAGACATCCTTGATAAGGAGCAAAGCCAGGAGAACCTGATGTACCAGATACAAGACTTAGGTAACTCTAGTAATGAGGAAATCAGGTATCAACAGATACAGGAATCACCAAAGTGGCCGATCAAAAAGAACGAGGAATCAAAAAACAGTTCACAGATATACGGAAGCATGATCTGTGATGAGGGTGGCCTTCAGCATCACTGGTGAAAATATGCACTGTAACAGAAGCTGGAACATGAATTACTACAGAAAAAGAAAAGAAAAGAAAATATAAAAAAAGAAAATCCTTCATTCCTATGACACACAAAAATCAATCACAGATGGGTAAAGATTGAAATGCGCCATGCAAAGTATAAAAAGGTTTAGAAAAAAGGAAAAAATATTTTATGACCCTGCAAAGGAAGCGTTCTCGAAGAAAACACAAAAAGTAGAAATCAGAAAGGAGAAGACTGATGAACTTGACTGAATTAAAATAAAAACTTGTTCCTCCAAAGACACTATAAATAACCTGCGAAGATGAGCCACAAATTGAGAGAAGATATTTGCAATTCATAAGTGAAAAGTGATTATCATCCTAAATATATAAAGAACTCCTAAAAACCACTAAGAAAGCAACAGAAAACCTAATAGAAAATTAGGTAAAAGGCATGAACAGGCATTTCATGGAAGAAGAACGCTGAATGGCCAATAATGATTTGAAAAGATGCTCAACCTCATTAGTAATCAGAGAAATGCAAATTAAGGCTATAGAGAATTACCATTTTATACAAACTAGTTTGGCAAAAGGGAAGAAGCCTGGCAAATTCTGAGATTGCCGTGGGGCTGCGGAAGCTCTCGCTCGCTGCTGCTGGCTGTGAGCACAGGCAAAGCCACTCTGGGACACGGCTCGGCACCGTCTTCCAGAAGGAAGCAGAAAGGCGCTCTGCAATCCGGCTGCTCTACCTCGTAGATCTCCCAAGCAGAGGCACCTGGAGAGCCATGTAAGAACATTCAGAGCAGCCTTGTTTGTAATAACCAGAAAACTGGAAGCAGATCAGATGTCACCGGATGGCAGAAGAGAGAAATCAACGGTGATACATTCACATAATGGAAAACGATACATCGGAGAAAAAAACAAAAGAAACTAGAGAGAAACACCCACCTCGCCAAATATGGGAAAGACAATGCTGCATTGAGAAACAGTGTGATTGCATTTGTACGAAGCTCAAAAAGGAGCAAAGTTACACAATATGCCGTTTGGGGCTATAGGTACACCGGTGAAACGACGCCCGAGATGGTAAGGAAATTATAGACTCAGATTTCAGGGGGATGTGGGGGCGGGGCATAGTCTCAGGGAGGGACCTCAAGACGGTGTCCTAATTCACCAGTGTGGCTCACCCGTGCTTGTTGTATTATCACTGCATGACTTCCAGAAACATTACATATTTTCTTTTGTACAGAGCAACACTAAGTAGAATAAAAAGATGTGTAAGGAGGTGACTGATGACAAGCTCCGGGCACGTACAGCTGACCCACCGTATTCCGCCTACACACTGGGCACAGCTCTCGCTATACGAGATACATGTTAATAGCCAGCCTGGTCTCCAGTACACCTACCAGTGAAGATGACCTTTAGCTCCATTTTGCACACGAAGAAGCAGACACCCAGAGAGGTTAAGCAGCTTGCCCCAGGTCACACAGCTAAGGGGTTGTGAGAGCCAAACCCATGTCTATCTGACTCCAGAGTCACCTTTTTTCACCACTGGTCCCCTGCCTCTCCCACAGCAGGTGCTCAGCAGGCTCGAGACTGCTCTGATCCTCTTTGATCACACGGCGTCACTCCTTTCTCTGACTACCCGGAGCACTTCCCACAATCAACATGTGACCTCGAATGCCCCCCATCCAGGAGTCTATGTCTCAGTCCTCCATCTTCCTAAAGCTCCCCTGTGCAAACGGGTAATACCCATGCCTCCCCTGCATTGCTTCGTTTTGGGTCTGAGATGTTCCAGAACTCATTGGAGGGGCTTGGTCATCCTGGCTCGGATATGGAATCCCAGAGCCCCGGGGAAGGGCAGGAGGGCCATGCACTCACCTCGGGGGCTATAGCCATGGGTGTCCATGAAGGACAGGCCCAGCCGCTCATCTTCCTGCAGGGTGCTCTGGTCCGTGAAGCTCCGGTCCACCGCACTCATCATGTGGGTCTTCTCCTGGCGGTAGTTGACAGTGGCCTTGGTCATGTTCACCGGCTTCCTGCAGAGAGGAGTTGACAAGACACATGGGTGCTGAGCTGGGCAGGACAACACCCAGAGGTGGATGAGGAGGTCAAACAGTGAGGGGGCTTTGGCCCCAGGAGACTATCTAGAAGCATCTCCAGATACCAAGAGGGCTCTGTGTCTATCCTTTGCTCGCCAAACCCAGAGTTGCTGCCTCCCCCGCAAGGGACTGGGCAACGTCCCTCTCCTGGGGACCTTTGCTGAGGACAAGGAATGAAGCCCAGTGGCCTTGGGCTGGAACGTGGCCCCTGTCACTGGCCTGGAGGGCTCAGGAAATGGGTAGGATAGTCACTCTGGAACTACTCTGGTACCACGGCAGTCACCCCATCCAAACTAGGAAGATGACCACCCCAGCTCCAACCCCAACACGCCCCCATAGCCATCTTTCTTTCCCCTGTCCTCACAGAACATGCACCCTGAGAACCCCTCTTCCCCACAATGGGGGTGCACTACAGTCCTCCTTCATGGCAGAGAGTCTGGCTGCTGCTTGGCCAGTGCTCGGGAGTTTTCCTCTGGGCAGGGGATGAACTCCAACTGGCTTCTTCCTATCCCCAGAGCCCCCAGGACAGTCCCACCATGGGCCACACTGGACATCCATATTCCTGCCACTGCCCACCAGTCCATCCAGCCACCGGAAGCAGCAGAGGGAGGAAGCAAGAGGCCCTGTCCCTCCTGAGAGTCTTGTGAAGAGGCCCCCAGACAAGGGCCCTGCACAGCCCAGGTCTGCAGTCCAGCTTTGCAGATGAGAATGTCAGTGTGTGACCCCAGAGGACTCAGAGGGAAGTGGGAGGAAGAGCAGGGGGCATAATCCATGGCCAATGTGCTGAGCAAAAGGGAAAGAGGGAATGACTTGGGACCTGTCTTGAAACTGCAGTGGAGCCAATCACAGGGAAGGCTCAGGATGAGACAGCCATTCACCCTGCTGGGCCCCACAGCATGCAGGATGTGGAATAGACCTGAGGGAGGACTTCCAGGTAAAGAGGGCTCAGGAACCTTGACCATCAGCGGAGATGAAGAGGCTATGGAAGAGATCTTCCCAGAGGCAAATTCTAATCAGTCTGCAGTTGAGAGCTGTCCAAGGCAGGGAAAGACTGGATGACCCCAACCACCAAGCTCTGGGCATCACCCTCACCATGGCCCAGGGCACAGATGAAGAGAAGCCTCTGTGGCTGTGACCTTGACCACTGACATAGGAGAGAGGGTAGAAGGGGAAAGAGGGAAGAAGAGGGAGGTGAGGAAGGGGCAAGGGTATCAGGAAGATAAGAGAAGGAGGAGGGGGAGGGGGAGAGACTAAAGGGACCATGACAAGGAGAGAGATGGGGAAGGGGGCAGAGAGAGGGAGGGACAGATGCCAGCAAACCACAGGGAGGACAGACAGAGGGCCGTGGACAGAGGACAGCAGTCAAGCTGTGCCTAGAAGGCAGTCTCCAGGGATGTGCCCCAGGGCTCTGCTCCCTGCCCAGGCCTCTCGGTTCACTTGAGAGAAGAACTACAAACACCAAGCACCCAGCTCCACAGAAGACAGAAGCCAAGGGACACGGGACATGGCCAGCCGCCAGGGGATCTCAGGGTGAGAGTCAGCAAATCTGGGCAATCTGGACTCTTGGAAAAGTTCTGCACTTAGGGTCAAACAAAAGCTGCAAGGGGGTGTGGTTGCTGGAAAAGCTGGTGTGACCCTGGGTGGTATGGATGCGAGGAGGGGGTACAGGAGGAAGAGGGGAGAGACCTCAGTCCTCTGGGCTGTCCTGGGGCCACCTGAGCCTGCTCTGCAAGGAGGGAGGACAGGCACGGGTGCAGGGAATGTTCTGGAAGGCTTGCAGAATCAGAGAAGACAGAGGCAGAACACAGAGTACCATCAGGAGACCAGGCAGTTGGAGGGGACCCGGGTGGTAACCCCAGCTCTGGCACTTCCTGTGACCCAACAAGCCTCTTCACCTGTCTGAGCCTCAGTCTCCTCATCAATAACACGGGAGGGATCACAGCGCATGCTTCTCGGGGTCCAAGCCCAAAGGAAGCACCCAGAAGTGGTCGGTCTGAAGAGCCTGGGGCCACTCGGCTGGAGAAGGGGCTCGTGCTGACCTGAGAGCCGTGTGCACCATGGGGACAGCCGTGTGCCAGGAAGGGGGCAGGCTTGCCCCAGACACGTGCACACATGTGCCTGGCTGTGGACCCCAGAGAGGGACTGGTTCGAGGCCCTGCACATGAGGAGGATGACCTAGGGCCCGAGGGAGCGGGGAGGGGCTACTTACGGGTAGTAGGAGTAGGCATAGTGGTCCCTCCTGGCAGCGTGCAAAGAGAACAGCACAGTTGGGCCCATGGTCCTGCCACACGGTGGGCCAAGAGCAGTGCCCAGCCCTCGGGGAGGGGTCTGCTGTTTTCTGTGCTGGGGAGGGCGCTGGCCAGGGACTAGATGGGTCAGGAGGACCTTCCCTGTCCCAAGGGCTGGCTGGGCTCAGTCGCTGAAAACCAAGACCCGAAGGTCCTTCCAGAACCTTCCCCTAGCCCGCTGCTGGAGGGAGGAGGAGGTGAGGAAAGGGTCTGGGGAAGCAGAGCTTTCACACAGTCACACACACATACACAGAGAGAAATACACACACTTGCACACTCACATATAAACGGACACACTCACATGCCTACGCAATCACACACAGACACCCTCCCTCCCAGGTGCCCCCACTCTCCCCTGCAGCCCCACCCCTCAGGCCCAGCACTCCTCACACCTGCAGGCCCCTCTGCCTTTGCGGGCTCAGCCCTCTGCACACACCTGTGCCTGGGAGGGAGCCCTGGCTAGGGGGAGCAGACGTTAGCTGGGGGCAGACGTGGGGAGAAGGCTCCTACTGGACTCCGGGGCAAAGGTGAGGCCCACCCTCCCCGACCCAGACTGCCCCTGCGAGTGGGGTCCATCGAAGGAGCGGTGCTGCCCCCTCTGGGCACCCAAAGCATGGCATGGCTCTGATCCCACTTCACAGGTCAGGAAGCTGAGTCCCAGAGAGTCGTGGTCCTCCTAGGCCTCTCTGGGGGGTCAAGGGCAGAGTTTAGAGACCTGTCCTAAGACCCGGACCCCCAGAGCCAGCTCCCTCCGGAGACCCCCTCCAGGCACATCCAGGGGTCCTCCACTCACCTGCCCCCACACCTCCCCACCAGCAGGGACCCCCAGGAATGGCCTTTCACAGGGACTCCTGCAGACTGGGTGAAGGGAAGGACACAAGAGTGGAAGGCTGAGGACCAGCGAGGGCAGGAGAGTGGCTGGAGGCCACACAGCACATCTCCTCTCCTCCATCCCAGGAGAGAGTGGAGGGTGCAGGCCTGTGGCTGGTCACGGAGACTCCAAAGAAGAGGGGGAAGGTGGAAGGAATGGCGTCCTGGTCTCAGCTGTAACGTCATGACTTTTCAAGAGCTTTCCACAAAGACTCCCCAATAATTACCAACTCTATTGTGCCACCTTTACCCTCTCTGTTACCCTCTCTTTTCACAATCTGTAATTATCTATTTGTGCTGTTTCTAGTTTAATGTCAGGCTCCACACTAGCTCCAAAGGACAGCATCTTCTCTTCTGCCCACTGCGGGCTCCCAGAGCCCTGGACAGCACCCAGGACATGACAATCCCCCAATAAATATTTCATGGAATTGAGTAATCAATAAAGAGGGAAAATAAATAAAAGAACTCCACCTCTGTGAGCGTCCCTATCCTCCTCCAAAAGAGGAAGATTAACAATGACCCCGCCCAAGGGCCCACTGTCAGCCCAGCTCCTCCCTGCCTCTTTCCACCTGCTGAGCTGGGAGTTGGGGGGGGGGGGTCAGGAGGACTCCGCTCCACTGGGCCAGGCCATGGGGATCCACGGCCAACAGGACAGAAATTTCTCTGCCCTCATGGAGCTCTCAGTCCAGCAGGGAAGAAAAACAACTGAGCCAAGCACTCTAAGTAAAAAGAAAAGTGCAGGGAGAAGAAAGCAAAGGAGAAGGGTGGGATTCTGAAAGCAGAACAAGGGCTACACCAGCCTGGGGAGTTCCCCAAGCACAGATGCCTCCAGGCTCATTGCCCACCCCAGCAGGGCAGAATGGGGAGCCTGACCACCCTCCCCCCAGGGCCCCCACCCAGCGTCCCCCACAACCGCTCCCACCCCAGGCCATCTCCTTCTTCCAACAAGGATGCACAAGGGGGAACTGGGTATCAGCCTTCCCTCAGCAGCCTCCTGACCTGCCTGCGACATTTAATGTGGGCACCTCCATGGCTGGCAGGCCTGCTCTGTCCCCCGACAGTGCAATGCAGACTGGGGGAGCCCTGAGGGGCACGGTAGACCCTGAAGGCCACGACAGGATTTCGTGGGGGGGGGGGGTGCATGAGGTGCTAGAGAATGGGACTGAATGGCTTTTAGAGGAAGGAAGGAAGGAAGTCTGGGGGGCGGGGGGATCCTCGACGCTCCAGGGGTAGCCTGAAAGGGTTTCCAGGGTAGCACACGTGCAGACTCACGGCTTCCTAATGAGGCTCCAGCAGCATCACTGACCCATCCTGTCCTGGGCCCAAGGATCTCTGCAGAGGTGGGTGACACCCTCCACTGGGCCCATGCTCTCTCCTTGAGGATCAACTTCTAAGGCCTCAAATACTACCTACAACGCCCTGGGATCTGACCTCTCCCCTACAGCCCTCACCATCTGCCCCCTCCCCACCCCACTGCACCCCAGTCCCCCGCAGAGAAGGAGTGCAAACACTTGCTAATTCTGGGCACCTACTGCACTCTGGCCACAGTGAGGCCCTTCACATCCCGGCCCGAAGGAGCCCGGGTTTTGTCGTCAGGACTGGCTTCAAACCAGGCCCTGTCACTTACCAGCCAAGTGACATGGTCAAGTCGCTCAGTTAGTTTCCTCATCTGTGAGAAGGGGCTCAGACCTGCTTCATGGGTCGGGATCCAAGAAGGAAGTGTTCTCTGATGTATCCTGATGCTAGAACAGTGCCCGGCCCACGGCAGGGGTTCAGTAACTAATGATCTAACAGATGGGCGTGTGTAAAGCCCTGGGCGCACGGAAATCCGCATTAAATGACAGAGTTTAAAGAGTTTATCTCAAGAAGCTTTGCAGGCACTAGGGAAGGGAAAAAATCAGCTTCACACCTTGGACGGACCAACCCCACCTGGCCGGCAGACCCTACCACCGAACTCCCTGGGAGAGTGTCTCTCTGCCAGTGCCGGGCCTCGGGAATGGCAGCTCTGGCCAGTTCTCTGCTAAGTAAGCCAGATCCTACTTATCAGCTCCTGGCAGCCCCGAGATCCTGCAGCAGCCCCAAAACAGCTGTGCAGAGCCCAGGTCCGGAGAGGGCTCCCCGGGTGACCTCGGGCAGGGTCATGCCCCCTGGGACCTCGACACCTCCATCCTCCCATTAGTGTGCTTGGACCAGTGTCCTGCGGCTGCCTAGCAGGGAATGACATGGAGGGGACGGGAACCAGAGTGGTCTCAGAAGCTTCCCTCACTGCTCCACCCAGAGGCTCTGCCTTCATCTGTTCCTTGTACTGGGCCTCCTATGGGAGGCTGAGCTGGTGTTTTGAAAACAGGTTCTATTGCTTTAAGACAATCTGAAAACCACTAGACTAGATGTCCTTGAACTACCAGGCAGCTCTCACCTTCTGGGCTCTGAGTCTCCACAGTTCTAAATTCTGAGATCCTTAGAATCCCAAATCCTGGATTTCCTGAACTGAAATTCTAAGTTGTGGATTCTAAGAGGTGCTGGGATTCATGCTGCCCACTGTAAGATGCCTTGGGAAAGGCAGAGCCAGACCTTGGAGGCCGGGGGTTGGGAGGGGCAGGAGCGAGGTCTCCTCTGAGTCGTGGGCCCAGGGGGATGCCACAGGGATCAAGAGTACAAGGGTCCAGGGCAAGCTGAGCCCCAAGGAAGATGGGGCCAAGAAAGAACCGTGGTTCAGGTTCCTTGGCTTCAAGGGGAGTGAGCAGCACCCCCACTGCTCAGGGTCAGCACCACGACCCCGTGGTCAGGGCAGACAAGTCGGCAGAAGGTCTGCAGGGGGCTGGAGATTCAAAGTCAAGTCACCTCCACACCGTCCCCCACTGGAACAGCCCAGCAGGCACAGGAGGGCAGTGCCCACTTCTAGCACAGCTCCTTGGCAGCAGGCATGGAACGCCCTTCCCTGGATAGTGGTACCTGGCACCAGCCAGACCTGAGCTCCAGCCAAGCCTCTCTAGCACAGTTTCATTTGCAAAGGCTCTGGCTTCCCGTTGCCTGGCTTGGGCCCGTCCTTAGGCCTGATGCCCAGACTGGCAGCCCTCCACACTCACCAGGCAGCTGCCCTCCCAGGCCCCAGCCTCTGCTCCTCTATGCCCACCAGGCTTCTGAGAGAGCCTTGAGGGAGTCACAGCACCAGCCTCACTTACCCCTTACGGATGATGACAATGATGGCCCCCAGGAGGAGGATGAGGACAGCAAGTCCCCCTGCACAGATGCCCAGGATGAGCCCCATCTCCTCCGATCTCTGGGACACCTCCAGGGGTCGCTTGCTTTCCTTGCAGGCAGCTAGGGAGAATAAAGCATGACAGCGGGTCAGAGGGGAAATAGGGACCACCTACCTATAGGGTTTGAGTCCCAAAGAAGACACTAACACATGTGCACAAAGAAAACTGCTCCCTATCCTCGGCCTGTAGGCGGCCTTTCAGTCGGGTCTGCCCCCCCACCATCCATTTAACTTCTGCGCCCCCATGGACCCCATCAGGAAGAGCTCCCTATCCTTTCTACTTTCTCAAATCCTCCCATCCTTCAGTGGACAGGGGATGGAGGCTGCCTGGGGCCCTCAGACTCACTCTCTTGCTCTCCTGAGAGGCAATGGTGGGGAAAGAATTATGTACCTAGGGCCTGCTGAGAGCATCTCAGGAAGGGGGACTAGCCACTCCCTGTCTACACCGCAGGGTCCACCTCTCCCCCACCACAACAAAGGGGGCAGATACAGAACCCGGAACTGGTGCCCAGTGCCATCACCCCCACAGCCCAACCATAACAGTTCCCCCTCCATAGACCTGTTCCAGGCCCCTGCCAAAGCCACTTCTGTGACCATGAGAGGAGAGAGGGAGATTAGCCCTACTGCCCAGGCTAGGAGAAGGAGTCTTTCAGGTGGGACAAACAGGGACCTGACCCAGGTCTGCCGGACCACTCTCCTCTGCTCCCACAGCTCTGGGAGCTCAGGACCCACCCCCCAAGAGCCCAGAGGGGAGAAACCCTCTGCTAAAGGCCAGGAAGGAACCTGGGGGGCTTACCTTTCCTGGCGATGCGGATGCAATTCAGCCGGGTCTCCTGGAGGCAAAGAGGGGGGTCTCAGCAAGACAGAAGCCCCAACCTAACCCTCCCCAGGGGGATCCTTGGGGAGCTTGTCTTGGGCCTGGTCAGGGCTTGTCCAGTGCTCATTGTAACCAGAGACACCCCACCCCTCCTGGAAGGAAAGAAGGCCTGAGGGGGAAGCAGGGAGGGGAGGGAGGGCCCTGCAAAGAGGGCAATGACTTAGGGAAGGGGAATGAGTTCAGAGGGAGCAGGGAAAGAAATAGTGTGGGAAGGGGGTGGCCATGGGGCTGGTTAAGAGAGGCGCCTGGGGAGGAGAGAGCCCGGGAGGAAGGAGCCTGGAGAAGGGCAGGGCTTCCAGGAGGAGGTGGGTGGTGGGCCTCAAGGTCTGGGGAAAGCAGGACCCAGAAATGGACCCCTGGGAGAGAGAGGAGCCTAAGACAGACACTAGCACCTCAGGGAGGGGGCAGAGATAGACTGGGGGCTTAGACATGAGAGTCTGGGGTAAAGGCTCAGGAAGGGGAGATGCTTTAAGAGAAGCCTAAGGTCAGGAGGCTCAGGGAAGGAGGCGGAGGGTTCTGGAGAGGGGGGCGGGGCCGGGGGAGAGGATCTGGCCTCCTGGGGGGCTGCTCAGATGGCTCTGAGACCTTGTCCCCAGCCTATCCCCATCACAACCCCTGCCAGTCCCTCACCCCCTTCAGGTGGCTTGTTGCCTGGAAGTAGATGAGGTAGGCCTTCCTGGGCTCAAGCGGTGGGTTCCAGAAGCCGCGATAGGTCTGGTTGTCACCCACGGTGAAGGGCATGGCTTCTGGCAGACTGCTGGCCGCCAGTTCTGCCCCAAAGTAGTGCACCAGGCCACAGGCCAGCGCCGCATCAAAGGTCAAGGGCACTGGGAAGCAGTCCTGGCTGCCTGGCTCCCGACGCAGCCTCCGCGGCCGCTCCTCCTCCACGATCACCTGGTACACACTGGACAAGGAGGGGACAAGGCAGTGACCCCAGGGCCAGGGGATAGGGAGAGCCATCTGGTGGCAAATGGCATGGGCTCTGGGGTCAGGCCCAGCCTGGGACTAATCTTGGCTCTGCCTCTTACTCGCTGGGCAACTCTCTTAACCTCCCTGGGCCTCAGTTTCCTCCTCTGTAAAGCGAGCATGATCACAGGACTGTTCCATGAACTAAATGTAAGGAAGGAGGCCAGTTTCAGAAGAGCCAGTGCCTGTCAGCTGTTAGGCCCTGTGACTAAGGCGGAAAGAATACGGGCCCTGCTCAGTGGCACCAAGCCCTAGAGCCCCACCTCGCTCTCTTCAACCCGTGCTCCTATGCCTGCCACAGGACCTGGGGACCCAAAGCCTCAGGCTCCACCCCAGTACCTACGGCTCCCTTTGGGCCTCTGGGAAGGACAGTCCGACACAAAGTGTTCATTCATTCAGAAAGTGCGTGAGCTCAGACGCTGGGCCTGTGCTAGGTGGGCACTTGGGGACCTAGGCTTTCTGGAACTGACCTCCAGTTAGAGAGACAGACACGGAGCAAGCAAGCAAGGCCACACGAATCCTGCATCTGGTACCCTCCCAACCTGGGGGCACCTCGAGTCTGCAACTCGGAGCCTGTCATCTCTGGGTCCTGACCGCTGATTTGTTTTCCTTTGTCCACATTCCCTCTTGATGTGTCTCTCCTGGTCCCAACTTGTGTGTTTCTATTTATTTTTATCAGTTTACTGAATGCCCTTTTGCTGTGAGCTCCTCCAAATCCTCGGTGGAACAAAGCCAAGAGTAAATAAGTGAGTGCTGACAAATTCAAATATTTCTAGTCACAGGCTCCGTCACGTCTTGGCGTGTGACGCCCATTCTGACAGCTGCACTCTGGGAAGTAGCAATGCCTTTCCTTGGTTCTCCAGCTGCTTCTTCCAAGCTTCGGAGCTGTGGGGGAATCACCCCAGTGCCCTGAATTGGGGCACACAGCTTCATCCCTCGTCACTAGCGCACCACAAACACCAGCCCAGGGCCCCCTCAGCTTCCATTTCCCAGGTCAAGGTCAGGCCTCCCCTGGCCCCACACCCCACCAGGAGGTGATAACAGTCAACACTGAACAAAGCATCTTGACTAGGATGGTCCCCAGTATGCAGACAAGGAAAAGGAGAGGTAAAGGGACATGCCCAAGGTCACACAGCTACTATGCCTGCTCCCAGACTCAGCTGCACAAGGCCCTGAGGCTCCTGGAAATGCAAAATGCCCCTCAAACACCCTGATGTTGTCCAGAGAGTCTGGGAAGCAGCCCGGGACAGGTTCTGCAGTAGCAAATACAGGGGAAGAAAAGCAGGAGAAGGGGGGTGAGGACATGAGGGGGTGTCAAGGGCATGTGGCCAACCCACTACCTTCTCAGAGACTTAGCAGGATCTTCCCACACCCAAATACAGGCCATCGCCTCTCTGGGTGCACACATCTTTGTGGGAGGACGGGGTGGACCAGAGGGACAGGGAGGCTCTGTGACTTCAAGAAAAGGTACAGGCTGTGCAGACAGACCTGGGTTCCAAACTCCAGCTCTACCCCCTGCAGCTGTGTGACCTGGGTGGGCAAGGCTGCTGAGCCTGTTTCCCAACATGTGAAATAAGGAGACAGCTCCCCCTGCCACAGGCCACCATGAGGATAAAACAACTTGCGCAGGTGAAGCCACAAACACAGTGTCTGACCGACAGCAGGCATGCAGACCATCCCTCAAGTACCCTCACGCTCTCACACACGCGCGCTCACACCTCCATACCACACATTGCACGTACACAGTATGTGTCTTTATCACACACACACACACACACACACACACACACACCATCTTGTCTCCAGCACCTTCTCTCCAGCAGAGGCAGCCCCAGTTTTCCCTAGGGAGAAGAAAGTGGAGAAGCCAAGTTCTAGGCCACTCCAGAGAGAGAGCCCTGTCTTGCCGGCTGCCCCAGCCTTCTAGAAAGGTTGAGTCTCCCTGGTCAGGACCTTCTGGGGAAAAAGCTGAGAAGAAATAAGGCCCCCAGAGTTTCATTTCTCCAAGATGTCTGAGGGAAGACCCTCGGGAGAGGACTGGACAGTCACACCTCCCCAGGCTGATCACTGTCCAATGGTCTCACCATCAGACACCCATGGCTTCAGGGGGGAGTGGCTGCAGGCTTTCCACCTGCCCAGGACCACAGAACATGCTTCTCCAGACACTCTGAGCCCTGAGTAGGAAACTGAGGGAGGATGAGGATGTGCTGGCCCACGTGGCAGGGGGCTCTGGGTCAGACGAGGGGCTTCCTCCCTATGGTCCTAATCTCCCACCTCTCCACTTGAGCTTTCCCACCTGATGGGCGCACCACGGCCCTGTGCTGGCCTCAGCAGAACAGTGATGGTGTTCTCAGACTCGCCCAGGGGTGACGGCATGTCAGCATAATCAAAGCTGGGAGCTGGGAAAGGGGACAGGAACATAATCACAGACCCTGGCCACTAGACCAGGAAGGTCGGGTCTCTAGCCTCCTTGCTTCCTGTCCTCGGATCTCTTCCCCTTCAACCTTGTTCCCTCTGACCTGAGCTTCCCTGACTTTGGACCCCTAAACTCAGCCCTCAGATTCCACAGTCTCCTGACCCCTTGGACTTAATCCTCCCTGACCCCTGAACTTAACCCTAAATGGTGCATTCTTCTCAGTGGGGGTCCTCTAGAGATATCCCCGGGACACCCCACCCCACCCCCGCAATGTGCCCTCCGCCTACAGAACCCTGGGATTGGGAGCTACCTCTCAGGGGGTCAGGCCAGGGTGGCGCAGGGTTACCTGAGATGTTCGTGGTGATCTCGGTGAGTGCCGCCTGGCCAAAGCCTTTGCCCGTCCGGGCGCGCACAGAGAACAGGTAGGTGGTGCCTGGGTGCAGGTTGGAGAAGACGTGGTAGGTCTCGTTGCGGAGCTTGGAGATGGTACGTCGTGGGCCTGGCACGTTCACCGCCGGGTCTGATGACTCAATGCTCTGGTAGCTGATCTAGGGGTGGGACAGGCACAAGGATGGGGAAGGTCATCACTGGCCCCATAGCCTCCCACCCATCGTAGTTCAGGAGAGCTGGGGAGAAGGCTAGGAAAATGGGAGAGGTTCAAGGGGACTATGGATGCCCATAGTCCAGACCTCTGGGCATCTTCACCTCTCTTCTTTCAGGGCCCCTGTCCCCATAACCCACAAGGCACAGACCCTGACCAGGAGAAGGAACCTCAGTGATCACTTCTGCCCCGCCATGCATCTCCCTCTCCAAGCTGTGAGCCCACCTTCCACCAGGGATCCCCCAATGTAATGAGGTCCAAACCCACCTCATACTGAGTGATGAGGCCGTTGGGTTCCTGGGGCTCCTCCCACTTGAGGAAGATCATGTCCTCCAGGGGAGTGAAGGTCAGGGACTCGGCTGCAATCCCACCAGGCACTGCAAGGGAAAGGTGGCCCAGGGCAAGGGAAAGCCGGCTTTGGAGCAGACACCTGAATTCAAATTCCAGCCTTGCTGTTTCCTAGCTGGCCTGCTGTGACAACTCACCCTCCCTCAGCCTTGGCTTCCTCGTCTGTGACTTGGGGATGAAAAAAACTCCACCCTCACCAAAATTAAATGATGTGATGCACACAAAGCGCCAAGGTAAATATCAGGAACTTCATTTGATTCCACCTGTTCCTAAGAACTCAAAGGAGGTAGCTGCATTTTCATTACTGAGCAGACTGCATTCAGCAGAGAATGTCTGAATGTTCCTATTTTGTTCCAGTTGAGTGGTTTTCAGAAAATACAGACCTTTGTCAGAGAAATGGAAACAATTGCATTAGAGTGGCGGGATTCTGGGTAGGAAATGTTTTCTCGTCTAAAAACTTCTGATTACACAAAAACTACGTTCAGTGCAGAAAATCAAAATGAGCATCAAGAAAATCAATGGCACCTAGAATTCCATCACCAGGAGACACCATTAGCATTTGGTTTTGCTCTAAAGCACCATCTTAACAGCAGTCACAGGGTATTTCTTCTGGGAAGAGAATAGTCTTTGGAAAAACACCTTGATAAACCATTGTGGGGAAGCCAAAATCCTAAGGCAGGGAAAAGCAGAGCCCAAGGTAACCATCTTAAAATGAACAGTCCACAAGGCAACCCCACCCCCCAACCGCCAATTTGATAAAATGAAAACGACAATTCCAAGTGTTCGTGAGGATACAGAGCAACTGAAATCTTCACACGCTGCTAGTGGGCGTGTAAACTGTCACCAGCACTTGGGGAAAACTGTCTGGATAGATCTACTTATTGTGAACATACATCCCATAACCTAACCATTCCATTCCCAGGCATTAACCGATTGGAAATGTGTATATCTACACCTCCCTCCCAAAAAAAAAGAATCTACAAGGATTTTTCTTATAGAAAATTTAAAGTAGGAATTTTGATATTATTTGATTATAATATAATGTAATATAAATTAAAATATAATATTATTAAAATAAACGTGGTAGATTCACGTAATGGACTGCTGAGTAATAAGAATGAATTCCCTAGAACTGGACACACTACACGGCTGGCTCCCTCAAGTGCAGTCAAGAGAAAGAAGCCAGTCATAAAAAGAAGACACAGTGTATGACTCCACAGATAGAAGGTTCAAGACCAAGCAGAAATTAATCTATTGCATTATAGCTTGGGATAATGGTTACTCTCGAGAGGTTGTGAGTGGGAAAGTACATAAAGGAGGTTTCTGGGGAGCTGCTAATGCTATTTCTTGACCTGTGTAGGGGTTATCCTGGTGTGTCCAGTCTTTGAGAATTCACTGAGCTGTCCACTTTGGGTTAAGTATACTTCCTAGAAGTACTTATACTCATACTTCCATGAAAAGTAAAAAAATATTAAGTAAAGAACAGTTACTGGAAGGAAGGAGGAGAGGGACAGAGAAAGAAGGCCAAGCAGCCCAAGTGAGGCCCGGTCAGAGCCAGGTAAAGCAGCCATAACATACCTGGGGGATAGAGGAGACAGAGGTCAACCGACTTTAACAAGGGAGGGGTCTGATGTTGAACCTGAGACTGATTATGAAGGGTAGTAGAATAGGCCATCCCCAAATATACCACTTTGGCCTAAGGATTACTTTGAGCTGAATCAAGAAGCAGCAGATACAAGAAAAATTCTCTGCCCTCCGCATTTGCCTAAAAGCAGGACATAAATCTGTAAAAGTGACCCCCTCCCCTCACCACCAGGAAGGAAAGAAGTTAAGCACCAAGTCAACGCTAGACTCTTAGCAGCCCAGAAGAATCTGCATAAACTTTATGAACTAGGCCTTCCCTACCACTAGTTTCCCCATATATTTGCCTCCACATAATCCGCTGTCCCTAGAATCTCAAAGTCCTTTTCCCATCACATTGCTTCCCTAGAAATTCATTGTTCTTGTGTTAAGACACCAGGTAAGCCCAAGCTCCAGCCACTCCTTTGAGTTATGCCTCACTGAGTAACTCAGTGTGTGTGTGTGTGTGTGTGTGTGTGTGTGTGTCACACACATGGTAATAAATTCCTATCTGTTTTTCTCTTGTTAATGTTTATTCTCAGGCTAATTTATAGGGCCCCAACCAATGAACTTAAGACAAGTAGAAGGAAAAAAGTTAAGTTTTCCCTTCTCTGCATCTGCAATGCACTTCAGGGTAAATCCCCACAGTCCTCACTCTCACCCCCAGCAAAATATCAGCACATCAGCACGGGGCCTAGGGCAGACACATTGCCATGGGTAAGGGGGCTTTGTGGAAATCAAGGAAGGAGCTGAATTTTGTGTCTGGGCCACTGCTGTTCAGAAGAGAAAAGTCCACATGTAGAGAGTCGAGAAAAATTGTCAACCAAGGAGCTCTGAGAACCTATAAATCTACAGGAATCTAGGGGAAGGCTTGGGATCTATGCTGGTGTTACAGTACTGTCATTAAGAATGAAAACTCTGGGGGCGCCTGGGTGGCTCAGTGGGCTAAAGCCTCTGCCTTCAACTCAGGCCATGATCTCAGGGTCCTGGGATCAAGCCCCGCATGGGGCTCTCTGCTCAGCAAGGAGTCTGCTTCCCCCGCTCTCTGCCTGCCTCTCTGCCTACTTATGACCTCTCTCTCTGTCAAATAAATAAATAAAATCTTTTTTTTTTTTTAAAGAAAGTGGGGCACCTGGGTGGCTCAGTGGGTTAAGCCTCTGCCTTCAGCTCAGGTCATGATCTCAGGGTCCTGGGATCGAGTCCTGCATCGGGCTCTCTGCTCAGCGGGGAGCCTGCTTCCCCCTCTTTCTCTGCCTGCCTCTCTGCCTACTTATGATCACTCTCTCTCTGCCAAATAAATAAATAAAATCTTTAAAAAAAATTTTTTTAATTTAAAAGAAGAAAGAAAGAAATACTACACTCAGGGAAAAAAAAAAAAAAAGAATGAAAACTCTGAAGCAGACAGCCAGGTCTGAAATCCAGTTTGGCTAGCTATCTCCTAGCTATGTGACCTTACCTGTAGAATGGGGATAGTATATAGTTGCCTACCACCTAGGCTTGTCATGGGGCTTATATGAAAAGCATTCACAATAGTGCTTGACATGTAATGAGTGCATTATCAGTATTGGTTTGACAAAAGTGGAACACTGCACCCAGTAAGAACAGAACACACAATTTTTTCAGTTACACATGGAACATGTCCCAAAATTTAACCATACATTGGGCCATAAAGCAAGGATACAATTTCAAAAGACCAAAATTATTTAGAGTATGTACTCTGACCACAGAGGAATTAAGCTAGAAACCAATCACAGATAATTACGGAAGTCTTAAAAATCAGGCAATGTAATTCTAACTCTTGAGTCAAAGAAGACATCACAGCAGAAGTTAGAATTTTGAACTGAATAATAACAAAGAACACATCAAAACTCATGGGATGCAGCTAAAGCGGGGCTTCAAGGGAAATTTATAGCTTTAAATACATCTGTAAGAAAAAAAGAAAGGCTCAAAATCAATGATCTAATAAGCTTCCATCTCAAAAAGCTAAAAGAACAGCTAATAAAATCTAAAGAAAGTATAAAAAAGGAAATACAGAATAGAAAATAAATAGACAGTAAAGCAAATCAACTAACCCAAAAGTTGGCTCTTTGGGAAGATTAAAAATGTATACACCCCTAGCAAGAAAATGGTGAGAAGACACAAATTACCAAAATCAGGAAAGAAAAGGGGGACACACGCTATTGATCCTACGGAAATTAAATGAATATAATCAGAGATTATAACCAACTTTTATGTCAAGAAATGTGACAATTTAAGTAAAATCAACAAATTCCTTAAAGCCCAGTACACCAAATAGATACTAGAATGGAAAATCTTAATATTCAAAAACCTATTTTAAAAAATAAAACTGTGATTAAAAAACATTGCCACAAGGAAAACTCAAGGCCCAAACAGCTTCATTGATGAATTCTTTCAACCATATAAGGAAGAAGTATACTCATCTAACCCAAAATCTTCCAGAGAATAAATACTAGCCTTTGCTGCTTCCTTGGTCATTCCTTCCTTGTTTTAATTGTTTGAATCATAAGCAAAAAATTTCCGAGAAAAATTTCAACCTGGGGGCGCCTGGGTGGCTCGGTCCTTTGGATCCCCGACTCTTGACTTTGGGTCAGGTGGTGATTTCGGGGTTGTGAGATCAAGCCCCACATCGGGCTCTGCACTGAATAGGGAGTCTGCTTGAGATTCTCTCTCTCCCTCTCCCTCTGACCTCCCCCACCCTGTGCTCTCTGCCCCCCACCCCACTCACTCTCTCAAAAAAAATAAATATAGTATTTTTTTTTTAAAACATTGCAGCCTCACATAGGGTGTCTGTGGAAGGCATTGAGTACGCCAGGAACCAGGGCTGAGACTCTTACCATCCTCATCCGTCTGGAAAGTGACCTCCTTGCCCTCCTTGCGCCCCTCGGGGTTAGTGAGGATGAGCCGCACGTGAACATTCCGGTAGGGCAGCAGGTTCTTGATGGTGTAGCGGCTGGTGCCCCGCTCCATCTTCACACACTCCCGGACGGTCTGGTTGTGGCTGCTGCCCAGCGTGTAATGATAGCACAGGGACACCGCGTACGTGTGGCAACGTGTCACGTTGTAGCCCAGAGGTTCCCACTGCAGGGTCAGCTGGCGAGCCTGGATCTCAGCGAAAGCCAGGCCTTTGGGGGCCCTCATGGGTTCTGGGGAACCCAGGAAGCAGAGAGCAGAAGGTAGGGGAAACAGGAAGAGAAGAAGTAGGACAGGAGAGAAAACATCAGCCGCTGAGATCATCCCTCCTTTGTCCTCCAGAGCTCAAGAGACCACCTAGGACACTGAACAGGGAGTAGAAGTGTGTGCGCTGGAGTCAGGCGGGGCCGCATCTGAATGCGACCTCTGCCCCTTGCTTCCAGCAACCACCAGCTGAGTCCCTCTGCCCCTCAAGCCTTAGTGTCCTCCCCCACAAAATGGGATAATATGCCCTACCTCACAGGACGGTTGTGAAGTTAAAGGTAATGTGTGCAAAGCACGTATGACAATGGCTGACACACAACAGGCCTTCAAAAGTGTTAGCTACACTTTTTTAAAAGATTTTATTTATTTATTTGACAGACAGAGATCACAAGCAGGCATTGAGGCAGGCGGGGTGGGGGGGTGGAAACAGGCTCCCTGCTGAGCAGAGAGCACAATGTGGGGCTCAATCCCAGGACCCTGAGATCATGACCTGAGCTGTAGGCAGAGGCTTAACCCTCTGAGCCACCCAGGCACCCCTACACTTTTTCTTTTTTAATCACAAAGCTCACCTTCTATTTTAAGATCATCCTGGAGGGCACTGGACAGTCTGAAACAACCAAATGCTCTATTTTTCTTAATTTACTAATTCCAAACATTCTGAAACAGCTTATAGTAATACATACAATACGATAAAATACAGACATCAGGATGATGGGGGAAATGAGAGCCAAATAATTAAATAGCGCCAGAGAATGTTAGGGAAACAGAACTGTGTGCCATTAGGTCCCACGCAGGTCTAAAGAGAAGGTTCAGATTGGGTGGTGAGTTTTTGCCAAAGCAAAAAGGGAAACACAATATGTTCTAGAAGGGCAGTCACAACAATGGCAGGGGGCGCCTGGGTGGCTCAGCCAGTTAAGGGTCTGACTCCTGATTTCAGCTTGTGATTTCAAGTTGTGATCTCAGGGTTGTGAGATCGAGCCCTTCTTGAGATTCTCTCTCTCCCTCTCCCTCTGCCCCTTCCCCCAGCATGTACTCAGTCTCTCACTCTCACTCTCTCTCAAATAAATAAATAACAACAATAACAACGGCAGTTAACAAGTACTGGGGGCTTTGCCTGAGCCAGGCCTTGCTCTAGAGGCTTGACAATGCTTTATCACAATGAATCTACCCTGTAATCCAACAGACAGGGGCCATTATTAGCCCCGTCACACAGATGTAGAAATGGAGACACAGAGAGATTAAGTAAGCTGCCCAGAGTCAGTGGCCCGGATAGTCACATGGAGAAGTTGAGAGGCAAACCTGGACAGGCCAGCTCCAAAATTCAGACTCTTAACCACAACCTGCCTCGCCCTGAGGAAGTCAGTGTCCAGGAGCAACCAGCACAAAATCACTCAGATGCCTCAGGAGGGACAGACAGCCCCCACCCCCGCGCACGGGAGGAGCATAGTGCTGCGATTCACAGCCTCTGGGTGCATCTGTGAAGCCACTTATAAAATGGTAAAGGACCCCGAGGCTTCCGAAGCAAAGGCAGGATGGAGCCCAGGTGCCCAGCCTCTAGTCCTCCATCTGCCTTGACCAGCTGTGTGATCTCCAGGCTCTGGGCCTCAATTTCCTCATCAAGAAAATGATGGAAGAAGCCAAGATTACTGGGAATGACTGGCACCCAAACTCTGTGAGATGCAGATTATATATATATGCATATATATGTATACACACATACACACACACACACACACATAATATATATTACCCTCAAGTCCCATGAGCACCTGCAAAGCGTCCCCAGTTAGAGACTCTCGAACACGCCTTAGCGAACAGATGAGAAAGCTTGGCTGCTTGGCCTCTTGAGATGATTAAGTACGACCCTATTACCGTTTCTACAGGATTCATTTGCTCAGGATGCTCTTTACAAAGAAGACACAGAGGGAAACACCAGCCCAGGCTGCTCTAGACTCAGGACAATGCCAGCCCAAGTACAGCCCAAGACAAAGTTCATTTCCACCAGAGCTTTCCTTCCTTCCCCGGGGCCACGGGCAAGTGGAGGCCTCCAGTCATTTATCAGGCCACCAAAGAGGTATGTCAGCACCTGCTAGGAGCAAGGCCCACCTCTTGACTTCTTGCAAAGTCGGGCTCCCTTCTCCCTACAAGCAAGGCACACCCAATCCCTACCCGACATAAACGTTGGGGGTCTGGTCCCACTGCTCACTGCGATCCAAGGGCTGCTGGCCAAAGCCCACTGACCACGTTTCCTCTCCTGTTCCTGGCCCCCAGATATTTTCCTCAGGTTTTTCTATGTGGTTTTGTTTTAACCCACACTCTTAGGTGCTTGGAGTGGATGGGGGTGGATTCTGTGTGCGCTCCCTCTGCCATCTTGTTCAGAGATCCTGGCTTATTCCCTGACTTCCAGGATCTGGTCCTGGCTGCCCCGTGCGTACAGCCTGGGGGGAGCCGAAGTACCACTGATTTATTTGCTCCCAGCAACTCTGCTCACATCCCCGCCCCTGGGGACACTGGCTCCTTTCCATCCTTGCAGGACTGGCCAACATACATGGCTGCCTTTGCCCTCCTGCAGCATTTAAACAAAGGCACAAGAAGTTACATGTGAACTGGTGACACAGGCTGGGCTGGGACTATGACAAACAGGACAGTAAGTGTCCCATCCAAAAGGGACAGCTGCTACTCAGCTCCAGGCAATATTCCCATAAAGGACTATAGACTCCGATCTTCCCTTTAAAAAAAAAAAAAAAAAGATTCTAGTTTTAAGTAATCTCTACACCCAACGTGGGGCTCAAACCCACAACTTGGAGATCAAGAGTCGCGCGCTCCACTGACTAAGCCAGCCGGGTGCCCTGAGATCCTCCCATTTTTTAAGAGAAGTCAGAAATTCAGATTTTTATGTGAAACCTCCAGATTTTTAAATACTGGCAACCTACTTAGGTTTTGGTAAAAACCACGTCGTATGGCACTAAATAACAAGTGTCTAACCTAAAGGCTAAAATTCCACCTTTGTGCTTGGTGCCTCACTCTCCAAAAGCCATGTTAGCCCCCACCAACCTCACTGGACTGAGGGATCTTTGAAAAGAAAGCTCACTCTCCTCTTCTCTCTCCCCCCACCACCCTGATTGAATCTGGGCAGATCCAGGGGCTTGAATAGTTTGTTGACTACAGACTGATATGTTGATTGAAGGGTGTGAATTCATGAGTCTCTCTGTTTCCAAAAACCATCTGGCACCCAGACGTACTCGCTTCAGCTGCCAGGACACACTGGCAAAACAGAACTTGGGGCTCTCGAAGCCCCTTCCCTCTCCAAACTCCACAGGGCTGCAGGCCACTCGGAGATCAAAGGTCAGATGCGTGGCGGGGGAGGGGGTCTGGGGCGGGAAATGAACCAGGAGGCTCACAGCCAACACCTGTTACATCATACCAAAATGCGTTGATTTGAATAATTCTAATAGGATGCATTAACCCTAAACCACTCAACTGTTTCTCTCCTGGAAGGGGCTTCAGAGCGGGGCCGGGTGCCCCCAAGTTCAAATCCGATGGGCTCTCCAAAGTGCAAATTCTATATAACCATTTGTTAAAGCAATAGATGTCAAAGCCCCTTCTTGAGCCACTCCTGATTATCCTCAAGAAATTATTCAGAGGGGGAAAAAACACTACAAGCCCTAAGATTTGCAATGTAGTCTTACTTATAATAATAAGGATCTAGAAATGTAATCGTTCAGCAGTATGGAGACACTGCCTGGACTTCTATAAGCCAGTAAACATAATTATAAACAACACCACACATGGGACACCATGAAGCAGAGGAAGCAGACTACAGAACGCTTTCTACATCCCAATGACAAGGGTGTAAAACTGTGTACCGAAGGCATATGGGCAGAGATTCGAAGAAGACTGAAAAACTGGGCAAGGATGGCAAGGTTTAGAGTGATTTTTTTAAATGCCTCTTCCTGACATTATATTACTGTTTTTACAGTAAATCGTATTGCAGGAAGGGAGTTGTAGGGCGATGGGGGAGAGGACAGCACAGCTGGCCAACAGCAAAACTGCTGACCAAGGCGCCTAAGCAGGGTGCTGGGGAAGGGGGCAGGGTACGTCAATGAACCAAGGGGAGCACGTCATTAAGATGCGGAGGCGGAGTCATTTGGGTTTTGTCTCTCTGGTCCTGGGCCCCAGCATCCATCCTTGCCAGCCTGTGGGACGTGTTCAGCAGCCCTTAGCACAACACAGTCTCGTCAGCCCATGATGGCACCTGCTGTCCCCATGGCTGCTGTGGTTTGCAGACACTTCCCTGGAAATCGGGATAGTCAAACTTCAGTTCTGACTGCTCTGGACTCACTGGGTGGATCTGGAAAAGTGACTAACTCTCTAAGTCTCAGTATATCCATCTGTAGAATGGGAGTTAACTACCACTGTCGCCATGCAGCCTGCGGTCTAGGCCCACTGGACCATCCCCAGGCAAGTGTTTTCCCCTCTCTGTGTTTCATTCCCCCATCTGTACACTCAGGAGAGGAGAAGAGAGACTGTCTGTGGACCCCTTTGCTCCGATTTCTTTTATTCTGAATACCAGAGCAGAATGGGCAACTGTCCATGACAACTGTCATTTGCTGGGTGCTTACTGGATGTCAGGCCTCATCTTCACTTGGATTCAGCACATTTATGGCCATTATTTGCACTTAACAGAAGCACTGGGAGGCAGGAGGGTGCGGGCCTCCCCCCCTCCTCTCTTTCCCATGTTCACTTATTCCCTAAAATCTCGGGACTGAATCCGGGGTTCTGAACCCTGGCACTACTGATATTTTGGACTAGATAATTCTCTGTTGTGGGGGCAGTTCGGGCACTGTAGGATGTTCGACTGTTTCCCTGGCTTCCGCTACCCTTCAGATGCCATTATCACTCCACCCCCAGTTGTAATAACCCATGTCTCCAGACACTGCAAATGTCTCCCGGGAGACAAAAATCACCCCCAGTTGAGAACCAGCAGGGTAAAAGATCTCATCCAGTCTCGTGGCTTTAAATACCATCTATGTCTATAGTGATGACTTTCAAATTTATATCTGCAGCCTGAACCTCTTCCCTGAGCTCCACTCGTAAATCCATCTGCCTGATGGATATCTCCACTTGAACATCTAATAGGCATCTCAAAGTCAACTTTTCCAGTACAGAACTCCTGATCTACGGCACCCCATCACACCTGTCCCTCTGCAGCCTGCTTCTTTCCAGTAAATGACAACTCCATCCTTCCAGCGGCTCAAGCACAACACCTTGGAGCCATCCATGCCTTCTCTCTACTTCCCCTCTTGCGTATTGCACAGCGGGTCCATCAGCAAATGCAGTCAGCTCGACCTTCACAATAAACCCAGAGGCTAACCACTTTTCACCACCTCCTCCACTTCCTCTAGCTGCCAGCCTCCATATCTCGCAGCCGCCCTGTTACAGCAGCCTCCTCACTGGTCTGCCCTTCTTGGCCCCTCGCCCTCCTAGAATCTATTCTTTGCAAAAGGGCCAGAGTCATCCTTTTAAACAAAGTAGGTGATGTCACCCTGCTTCCCACCATCCCCCCACCCCACGCAATTTCTCCAGCTTCCTGCGCGTGGCTCAGTCCTTCTCAGTCCTCAGTCCTCAACTCCTTCAGGGCTTGCTCAAAAGTCACCTTCTCAATCAAATGGTCCTTGAGGCTTTTTAAAACAACAATCCTCCTATCCCCACACACAATCTGCACCCCCCACCCAGCCCACCCTGCTTTACTCTTCACAGCACTTATCATCATCTTACAAACTATATATCTCACTTGTTTTACTGTCTGCTCCCGCCACCATGTGAGTTCCATGCAGAGTTCCTACAGGGCAGGAGGAACTCACATGGCCTTGGTCTGCCACGGTCACAGTCCTATATCCCTATATTAGTGCCTGACATACAACAGGCACTCGATAAACATTTGTTGAATGAACCTTAACACCAGCCCTGCGTGATGAAGATTTGTATTCTTCTCATCCTGTAAAACAAGGGGACAAAAGCTCCAGGAGGTTAAGTAACCTGACCCAGATCCCTTATCTAGAAAGTAATTCCGACTGAACACTCCAACCCACCACCCAGGGTCTCTTCAAATGTGACATTCAACTGGATTTTAGATGGCTCCCCCAATCAGCTTTTTAAAACACTTAAGAATATAGACTGGCAAAAAATAAAAATAAAAACCTTGCATCTTAACCAAAAATTAACTCAAAATGGATCACTGGACTCAATGTAAAATGTAAAACTATAACACTTTTAGAAAAAAAGGGAAAAAAAACAGGAGAAAATCTTTGAGATCTAAGGCTAAGCAAGGAGGTCTTAAACTTGACATCAAAAGCACAACTCATAAAAGGAAATGTCGACAAACTGGCTGTCATCAAAATTAAAAATGGTTGCTCTATAAAAGCCCAGGTGATGAGTATGAAAAGATGAGCTAAAGCAAGAAGAAAATATTTATACACTGCATACCCAACAAAGGACTAGTACCTAGAATGTGTAAAGAACTCAAAACTCAGAAGGAAATAATGAATAATCCAATTAGAAAATGGGCAAAGACATGAACAGTTCACCGAAGAGGATGACAGATGGCAAATGGCACATGGACAGATGTTCAACATTAGGCATTAAGGAAATGCAAATTAAGACCAAGATGGGATATCATGACACACCTCTCAGAATGGTGAAAAAAAAATAAAGACAATTCTAAATGTGAACAAGGATGCAGAAAACTGGATCATTCATACATTGCTGGTGAGAGCGTAAAACAATACAACCATTCTGGCAGTTTCTGATAGAACTAAATATACAATTACCGTGCGACTCATCGGTTGCACCCTTGGGCATTTATCCTAGAAAAATGAAAACTCATATTTGTGCAAAACTTTGAAAGCAAATGTTCACAACAGCTTTACCTGTAATAGCCCAAAACAGGAGCCAGTCCAGATGCCCCTCAACAGATGAATAACCATTCATCTGTTAAACTAACTGCAGTATTTCCACACCATGGAATACTACTCACCAATAAAAAGGAACGAATGACTAATGTACATAACAACTTGAATGAGTTCCCAGGGAATGATGCTGACCAAAATAGCCAATCTTAGTGCCAAGACAATTCAATGCGAGAATACTATCTCCAACAAATGGTGCTGGGACAAATGGACATCCACAGGCAAAAAGAATGAAGTTGGTCCCCTAACTCACACCATATGCAAAAACTAACTCAAAACGGATCAAGGGCCTAAATGTAAAATTTAAAACTATAAAAGTCTTTAAAAAAAGGGTAAATCTTTGTGACTTTGGATTGGGCCATGGTTTCTTAAAATGACATCAAAATCACAAACAGCAAAAGAAAAACAGACAAATTGGACTTCCTCAAAATGAAAAACTGTTGTGCTACAAGGGACACTGTTTAGAAAATTAAAAGACAACCCACAGAATCAAAGAAAATGCTTGTAAATATATTTGATAAGGGTCTAGTATCCAGAATATATAAAGAACTCTTAAAATTCAATAATACAAAGACAAATATCCCAACTTAAAAATGGGTAAAAAAAATCTGAGCAGACATTTCTACACAGAAGACATCCAAATGGTCAATGAGCACATGAAAAATTGCTCAATATCATTAAGCATCAGTGAAATGCAAGTCAAAACCCCACTGAGATACCATTTCACACCCACTCCGAGGATTATAATCAAAAGACAGATAATAACCACTGTTGGTGAGAATGTAGAGAAATCAGAACCTTCAAACCCTGCTGAGGGGAATGTAAAAAAAATGGTACAGCTGAAAACAATATGCTATTGTCCTGCAGTAAAAAAGGATAAAGGAAAAAACATGCCACAACATGGATGAACCTTGAAAATATGAGTGATGTGAAAGAAGTTGGTCATAAAGACTATGTCTCGTATGACTCCATTTATATAAAATGTTTAGAAAAAGGCAATTCTACAGAAATGGAAAATAGATTAATGGTTGCCTAGGGCTGGAGGTGGTAGGAAGAAATGTGGAGTGCTAAAGAGTACAAGCTTTCCTTCTGGGGTGATGAAAATGTTCTAAAATGGATTGTGGTGATGGATACACAACTCTGAATATACCGTAAATCACTGAATTACACACCCTAAGGAGTGAATTGATGAGATGTGAATTATATCTCAATAAACCTGTTACCAAAATTTTAAAAACCAATTTCAAAAGCATATATACTCTATGATGTCATATTTATATAACATTTTTGAAATGGCAAATATTAGAAATGACGGGAAGATTAGTGGTTACCAGGAGCTGAGGTGGGAAGAAGGGAGGAAGGTGAAAATAGATATAAGAAGCCACACAAAGGAGTCTTAAATTGACTGAATGGTATCTTGACTATGGCAATAAACACACAAACCTATACATGTGATAAACTGTATAGCACTAAATACACACACGCACACATACCAATGGGGACAAGTGAAATCAGAGAACTCTGAAGAAGATCTGCGGATTATATAAATGTCAATACCTTGGCTGGGATATTACACTACAGGTTTGCAAAATGTTACCATTGTGGGAAACAGGGTAAAGTGTATAGGGAATCTCTATATCTTCTCCTTTTTTTTTTTTTTTAAGCACTCTCTATACCCAACTTGCAGCTCGAATTCACCGCCCGGAGATCACAAGTCACATGCTCTACCAACTGAGCCAGCCCGGCCCCCTGCAGTTTTTCTCACAATTGCATGTGAATTTATAGTTATCTCAATAAAGATTCCAATTAAGGAACTGCATTGAGATCTGTTCTGTTAGAGTCTCAATTTCTCTTCAAATTAAACAAGAGCGTCCTTTGATATGGAAGTGCCATAGCTCCTAACAGCTGCTTGTACCCTTTTGGACAAAGAAGAGCAGACCTGAGGCTCAAAAGACCCCACAAGAGAATCCAACTGAAATTTAATAACACACTTTTATTTTATGGTATATAGTCATTTATTAGGTGTTATAATGCAGAATTAAGAACACAAATTCTGGGGCACCTGGGTGGCTCAGTGGTTTAAGCCTCTGCCTTCGGCTCAGGTCCTGATCTCAGGGTCCTGGGATCAAGTCCCACATCGGGCTCTCTGCTCAGCAGGGAGCCTGCTTCCTCCTCTCTCTCTCTCTGCCTGCCTCTCTACCTACTTGTGATCTCTGTCAAATAAATAAAATCTTTTAAAAAAAAAATTCTGGACCCAGCCAAGGATTCTAACGCCAACTCTGTCACTGACTAGTTATCTCACCTTGTGCCAGTCACTTAACGTCTCTGTACCTCAGGCATCTCATCCGTAGAATGGGTATGACAAGAGTAGGTAGATCATAGCATTGTGAGTTTTCAATGTCTGTGTGCGTGCCTATGTGTTTACACATATATGTGTGAGTGTCCGGCACAAAGTATTAGCTATCGTTATTACCTTTACCACAACAAGGACTGGGGGGAAATGATGACATTTTATAACGTTTCAGAGGCTCAAGTGAGGGCCATATTACCTCTCCTATTGGGCTCCCTTGGCCCATCCCGTTAGCCCTGAGCCCTTACCCAGGTGTCCCAACGACAGTGTAGGGCCAGGAGGCACCCACCTGCACACTTGGTGCGGCTGATGAGGGGCGGGCCAGGGCGGCCAGTACCACCGTCACCCGGGCGCGTGAGCAGCACGCTGATCTCGTACTCGGTGTCCGGGTCAAGGTGCCACAGCTTGTAGGTCTGCAAGCTGACAGCGTGCACCTCGGCCCACGGACCGCGCGACATGCGGTACTCAATCTCCTTGCGCACAATCGGCCCGTCGCCAATGATGGAGTTGGTGTTGAGCTGGATGATGAGGTAAGTGGGCCCCGCGCGCAGCAGCTGGGGGGGCGCGATGGGGGTTGGGGGCTCTGCAAGGGCGTGAGGGAGAGGCGGAACCACAAAGATGAGCTGTGAGACCCTGCCCCCAACTCCGCCTGGCAGCACATCCAAATCTCCAGTAGCCCTCCCTGTCCTCCCAGGACCCTGATGAAGCCCCCAGACCCTCAACTAGACCTTCTTGCCTACCCCCACTAAATCCCCAGGCATTAAGGGGCACCCGCTCCAAAGGTTGATCCCACATTCACCCCTAAGCCCTGTCCCTCATTCCCCTCTGAATCCCCAAGTTCTAGCGTTCAGGGGCTGACCGCAGGCGGGTCGGGTCAACCCCAGGTCCCCACGGCCAGACCCCACCTAGCGGGGCTCACAGCTTAACAGGATCTCCCCGCCCGCCTGCCAGCCTCTCAGTCACACCCCGCCCCTCGATCAGACCTCCTTCCAGCAGAGAAACTGTCCCTTCCGCAGGCCCCGCCCCCGGTCACACCCTGCCGGTCACACCTTCCTGCAGGCCACACCCCCCTCGCCCCACCCCTCGGAGGGGGCATCCCCAGCACCCACCCCCCGCTACGCGAGCCTGAGCCTAAGCCGGCTGACCCTTGACGATGAGCTCCGCGAAGTTGGAGACGCCCGCACCTCGCGGGGCCTGGGACACGCAACGATACAGGTCCTGCTCCGAGCGGCTCACGGAGGCCAACAGGAAGGTAGCCAGGAAGCGCCGGTGGCTGATGTGCCGCACGCCGGCGGCGGGCACCAGCACCCCGCTCTGCCGCTGCACAAGGGTAAGGTGGACAGGGTCAGGAGCGCGGGAGAGGGAGGGTCGTGATCTTGCTCTGACCCGGACGAGGGGGGCAGTCCCTAGTACTCAGGGGATGCACAGGGTTCCTGGAACTAGCTCCGCACCTGGAAGGTGCGGGATAAGAAGCTGATTAAGGGAATGCGGTCTCTGCCTCTGATGGAGAGAGGTCTGGGGATCCTGGAGCCACTCTCTGTCCTGGGGGTATAAGAGCCCCCAAGAGGGCAGAGCAGAGCCTAGGTGAGGGCAGGGAGACATAAGTACAGGTGCTGGAAAATGCAGGAACGACTCAGCACCCCCACACACAAGGAACCCAAGTCGCAGAAGTCTCCCACACCCCGATAAGGTCCCTGCGCCCCTCACCTGCAGGAGAAAGTGCTCGGATTCTGCGGCTCGGCCTGCTGCCATGCACTGGAAGGAGGCGTTCTGGCCAGCGTTGACCTCCACATCGCCCAGGCGGGAGAAGTGCGGGGCCTTCGCTGCGGGAATAGAGCCTCCACGTGAGCCGGACCTGTGCCCCCCACAGGCAGGAGCCATGGCCACCACACCCCTCACCCTGCACCCCCGTGGGCTGGGACTCACCGCAGGGGTAGCTGAGAAGCAGGACGTCATCTAGGCCCATGTAGCCCCTGCGGTCTGGGGAGATGAGGGCCTCAAACAGCACCTGGGGGAGGCGGGAGGGTCCCTGTCATATCCCTCCAGCCCTACCTGGGGAGGTACCCACAAGGGGCCCCTTTAGCTCTGCTCCAGTCCAGGCTCCTCAACCAGCAGAGGTCAGCCCAACTCACAATGACCTTCCCTACCAAGTCTGCTAGTTGTGGGAGGGGAGAGTCAGCAGCCAGAGCTAACAAGGTCAAGGCCAGAGGTTCCATCCCAGTTCTGGTCGGTTACCTTCAAGCAGGAAAACTTTTCCCAGCCAGGCAGGGTTTCCAGGTCAGCACTGTTCCAAACTCACCCTTGACTCCAGCCACTGACTATGTCCTTTGACAATGATCTCTGATGCTACATCTGGACCGCAGCAGCAAAGAATAACCCAATGCTGACCACGACTGACCCCTGACCTTGACCACATATTGACTCCTGATGCTGAACACAGACTAATGTCAACCTTGGTCACTAGCTTACTCTGACCCCGGGCTGACACCGCTCTAAGCACAGGCTGACCACAGACCAAACCCGGCCTACCTGATACTCATTGGGCCAGAAGGTGCTGACAGCCAGCTCCGCCTGGTGCCACTGACGGCCATGCGATCCTGTCATGTTCCAGACAGCACTGCCCAGGGGGCCCCCATTGACACGCACATAGATGCCCAAGGTGCCTGGGCTGTGCCCATCCCGGCTGTACAGGAAGTAGCTGAACTGTATGCAGTGGGTGTCATTCTCACTCAGGCTCTGGAAGATGACATGGGCCCTCTGGCCTGGAGCATGCTGGGAAGCATTGACCATCAAGTAGGAACCTAGAAAAAGAAGAGGAAGAGGCAGGAGCTAAGGAGGCTTGGGGAGGACCAAGGTCAGGTGAGTAGAGGAGGGTGTCAGAAACAAAGGACTCCAGACATTTGGACTCACTGGGAGTCAAGGGTTCTGAGTTCTGGTCCCAGCTCTGACTCACTAGGTTGCGTCTCTTCACCTCCCTGCATCTGTTCCCGGAAGAGAGAATTGGAGAAGCAAAAAACACACAAAAGTGACTCTCTCAAAACCCTTTATGGCCCCTTACCACCTACAATTACAGTCCAAGCTCATGCTGACCCATGACTTTCCCCATGTGCTGAGCTGCCCTTGGAGGCAGAAACTAACTAGGTCGTTTGTCCTGGAGTCAAAAGGCTGGCACAAGACAGGCCCTCGAAAGCTCCCTTTTCTGAAGCCCTATCCCTCTACAGGCTTCTCTCCTGGCCCTTGGATCATTAATAAAGTGTAGGTCTGTCTCCCCGGCAGCCTGTGATGCTTCCAGGTATCCACTGGGTCCCCAGCACAGGTCTGAACCCAAACTGAATGAGTGTGTAGAGTGTTTAGAGACTGAATGAAAGGACTCTAACTTCCCTTCCAGCCCCCACCCTGGGTCTAAATGCCTGGGATAAAATTCTTTTGATTTGCAACATGGAGAAAGGCAGAACTCTCCTTCCCCAGACCCAGATCTGGGCTGTGCATGGGCAGAGGAGTGGAGGGGGGCTGGCAGGATGAGAGTGGGCTGGACTCTTCGGGACCTGGCTGGAGGATTATGGCTTCCCTTTTGTGGGGAGAAGGCCCCAGCAGCTGCCAAGAGGATGCCCACAGCCACCCAGCGCTGCCTCCTCCCGGGCTTGGCTACCAGCCAACACAAGCTCATTCAGATCCCAAACCACGAGGCTCCCTGCTCTGGGAGGGCTCCCCAGGGACTCCACTGGAGGGGATCTCATTCATTTCTGTGAGCCAGAGGCCTGTGAAGGCAGGTCCTGGATCAGTCCTGGTGGAGTAGTAAACAGAACCCCCAAGTCCCCATCCCCACCCAGAAAGCGGTACGTCCTGGCCCCCAACAGTGCCTCATCCCACTCCTCCATCCTTCTCTCTCCTCTCCCTGTGAGCAGCTGCATGTGTCTCTCCCCCTTTCAGTCTGACACTTTGTTCTTGCCTCTTCCTCTGGCTTCCTCTGCCCCTCTCTCTCCTCTCTCTTCCTCATTTCACTCTGCATCCCTCTCCTTCTCTTTCATTTCCTCCCTTCATTCAGGTGGCTCTTCCTTCTCCCTCCATCCCCAACTCCCTTCCCTAGAATATAAGTACCAAGAGAGCAGAGACTGTGGCCCTCTTGCCAACCACTGCAGCCCCACGATCCAGCACAAGGCCCACGCTAAATACGAAATTTCTCTCTCCCCTAGCTCTGCAGGTGTAAGAGAGAGAGAGAGGCAGAGCCTGCACAGGTCCCTGCCATGGTGGGCACCTTACAGATCAGTCACACAGGTCAGACTCGGATACCCGCTAGCACAGAGGTCAAACAAGGAGCTGAGGGCTGTTTGTGCAAAGGCAGAGAGAAGTGCCCCAGGGAGGGCACAAAGGCAAGAAGGGGAGACAGGGAGGCCTCCAGGAGGCAAGGTGAGCGGTAGGAGATGACCCTAAGGGCTGCCCGTGTCAGGCTGTGCAGGGCCCCTCTGGTGGCTTCAAGTCTTGGCCTCACCACTGAGAACTTTTGCTGACTCTTCCCAAACTCCTGACAGCAGGTGCAAGTGCAACCATGCTGTGAGCTGAGTAGCAAAGGGCCTGGCCCACTACTATGACAGGGCAAAGGGGAGGACCTCCTGAAGTTTCTGCTTCTGGGGTTCCCTCAGCAAGCTCATTTGTTCTCATACTATGCTATGTCTTCCAACCTAAGGGAATAAAGTTGATAACTTAGCCTCCATCTGTCTTATCCTTTTCTGGATGCCCCGTTGATTCTGCACCCAGTGAAGGGGTGCTGGTAACTGGGCCCCCTCAAATACCTCCAATAATAGCAAGTAAACATTAATTGAATGCCTACATGCCACTCCCGTGTTATGCACCTTGTAGACATTATCTAATAACCCTATGGAATGGATTACTGGGTTCTCCCCTTTACAGTTAAGATAATGGAAGCTCAGAGAGGTTAAGTGATTTGCCCAAAGTCACACAGCTGATAAGGCCAGGATTTGAAGGCCAGTCTTCATGACTCTGGAACCAGTATACTAGGGG
Source organism: Mellivora capensis (assembly GCA_004024625.1). Lineage (NCBI taxonomy): Eukaryota > Metazoa > Chordata > Mammalia > Carnivora > Mustelidae > Mellivora > Mellivora capensis. The sequence continues at coordinate 142,314 of PISX010001509.1, forward strand.
CCATCATCAGAGTAGGACTACAGTCCACATAATTAGACTCCTGACTCCCATCGCAGTGCTCATTGTGCTGGAAGTGCCTCATCCTGAAACAGGGCAGAGCAAGGTAGAAATTGGGAAGGATCCGAGACTTCCAAGAACAAGGGGACAGAGGAACGAAGGTTTTTGCACACACCCAGCCCCCCGGGGTTACAGCTCAATCAGCATCTTCAAGTCCTGGGAGTCAAGGATGCAGAGGCTCTCAGGGAGAAGAGAGCCTCCCTGAAGGTGGAGGGCTTAGGAAGACCTGATGGGAGTAAGATGGACCCCGAGCTCACCTGTAGCGGGAATAATGGGAAGTGGGTTTTAACTATCCTGGCTATAAGTGCCTTTGATTACTTGAACCCGCACCCATTTTACAGGCAAAACTACCTGATACACACAATTGGACAGTGTCCACAGAGCCCCACGTTCATAGTATCATGTTTGTCATTACAGATGCAAAAGCAGATGAGACCCGGAGAGGTTAAGGAACATGTCCAAGGGCACATAGCAGGGAGCTAGAACTGGAAGGAGAGAAAGAGGAATGGTGGTGGAGAGGAGGCTCACCATGGGGCAGATCCACCGGAGACCGGGTGCCAGGGTGGACGTGCACTTGCTCCCACTGGAAGTCATCATACTGGGCCTGGCTGTACTCACAGGGCACTGCTGGGTCACTCACTTCCTCGAAGGTGCAGCCGGCTGTGGAGGCAGGGCCTGGTTAGCCCTGGCTAGGGAAGGACCCCTGGCCAGGAAGGCTCCTGGGGCTCCCCTCTAGGTGCCCCCACTGTACCCTCCCACCCAGGCCCACCCCTCTTCCCTCCCTCTCCTGGGCCTCTCTCCACTGCTCCCTCCCTCCAACAAAACTCTCCCTCCTCCAACCCTTTCCCTCTTCTTATTGTATTCACCAATATCAAGACCTCCCCACACCGCCCACCCCCCAGGACTCGCCAGGACCCCAGCTTGCTCAACCACCCACCAAAGACCCTCCCCCAGGAAAACTAGTTAACGTTATCACTACATCATTAGAGTTTCACAACTCAGGAGATCAGGTCTGCAATTATCCCCATTTTCAGGAAACTAAGGCCTTAAGGGCACACAGCTCAGGACTGGCAGGCTGTGAGCCCACAAAGCCAGCCCTGACGATCTCTCCTTCACAGTAACAATGGCCACCGATCATTCTAAGCCCTCCACAGCACTAGCTACGAGCTCTCGGCATGGCATCTCATTCAGGCCTCAGGTCCTGAGGCAGGGACCCCTATGATTCCTGCCCCACAGGTGAGCTTCGGGGAGTCACTTGTCACCCAATCACCCAAGTCAGGTCTCTGCCTGCGGGCCTGGGACAGGAAAAGTCCGCACGTATGACTAGAGAAGCAGAGTGTCCCGTGATTTGGATCCAGTATTTATAGTGGAAAGGAGAAGAGGAAGGAGGGAAGAAGGCGAGGTAGAATCAGATGTGAGTCCTCTGCCTGGTAATGAGGTCCATGTTTCTCAGCTCATCAGAGCCCTGAGTCAGGCACCTAGTAAATGTCAGAACGCCGCGGGGGGTGGGAAGAAACTGCAAACGGGTTCCCATGCCCACCCCGCCAAACCGCGGTGCTAGCAGGCCCGTTGTGGGCTGTCCAAGGCCTCAGGGACCTGGGGAAAGGCCTGGCCAAGTGGTGAAGAAGCAGGGACACGTCAGGCCAGGCCCCGTGCAAGGTACCTGCCAGCCCCCCCCATCTGACACTCGCCGTGACGGAGGGCCCAGGGGATGAAGGGCTCTGTGCGCAGTATCCCGGGGCAGGTACTTGAGTGGGCTGTGGCATCAGACAGACTTGGGATTGAATCTTGACTCTGCAATTTGCCAACCCTTGCAACTGTAGGCAAGTTGCCTCCTGTTCCAAGCCTCAGTTTCCATCTTTGCAAAAGGGGTTGTCGGGGATGCTCCTATCACCAGGCCTAGCGCATGCAAGCTCTCAGGAAATGGCCCTTCACGGGTGCCCCTGGAGCCCACCTGGAGCCACAGAATGGGACTTGAACCCGCATCAACCAGATAGTAGAGCCCGTGTTTCCTTCAATAGGAGAAGGAGCGCATCCAAGCTGCTTCCCCGGCTCAAGAAGAGGATGGAAGAGAAATAAAGAAGGAAGAGAAACTGGGGGCTGAGGGCCACATGCCAAGCAGGCCCCTGCCCCGCAGTAGGGACTCCCCTTTAGGGGGCTTTGCTGTGTCACCTGCTACAGGGACCTCTCTCGGTTGTCACGCAGATCACCTGAAGTAGCAGAGGGGGAAACACTCAGCGGAGCCGGGCACGCAGGGGCTCACCACAGTCGGGGGGGGGGGGGTCTCCCGTTCCTCTTCCTGCATCCCCTCAGAGTGTAAAACATGAGGCTAGCACCGAGTGGATGTGATGAAATAACAGAAGCCTCTCTCCAGAGCTGGAGCAGGACCTTGACTGTGCTCTTTGCCTCTTTGTTGGAAAAGCCCAAGTCAACAGCATGCCCTGTGTCCTGTGGGAGGGAAGTTTTAACCCAACCTGTGCCAGGAAGGCCTCAACTCTCCCTCCAGAAAATGACCCACAGCGCAGCACAGAGGGAGGCCAAGGCCCACAGGGATGGTCAGGGAGGGCTTCCCGAAGGAGGGAACCGCTGACTTCCTTCAGCCTGAGCCGAGTCTGCAGTCTGCTCCAGAGATTCTTGGCCAAGGCCTCCCTAAGGCAGAGGGATTGCCAGAAAGGGAAGCCCAGGATCTAGATAGAGCCTGGGTAGGCCTCAGGCCTTTCCTATTCCTTTAAAAGGCAGGTTCAAGTACAAGGTAGCTGCCCAAGGATGTCTCATCCATGGCCATGGGGCAAACCCAGGAGTGCCAGCTCTTTGGCTTCCCCTTGTCCAACCTCAGCCAGGACACATGAGCTATCAGGACTCCCAGACCACCCCAGGTCAGCGGCCCCCAGACAGGCTGACCTCAGCCAGAGTGGCCCCCAGCTGACTATCCCTGGCCATGCGGCCCCAACAACATCCAGACCACCTGACTTCAACCAGAATGACCACCCAATTGCCTGACCAGCCCCAGGCCAGCTGACCCTGGCCACAGTGTTCCCTGACCCCTGCCAAATAATGACTCTTACAACTGATCTCAGCCGGATTAACCTTCCTGGCTGACCTTCTCCCTCCACAGTGTCCCCTTAAGCAGAATGACTCCCCCTCCCTGGTCCATGTCTATCCTCAGCCTTGTGCCCCTGGGCCAGGCTCAATTCCAACCATAGCCCTTAGGGGATAATACCTCTGGGTTCAGGCTCATCGTGAGAGCCCCATCCCCACATTCTCCCCAGCTCACTCTGGGGTGGGAACCATCAGGCCTCCTAGGTCCTGAGGAAAACCCTATCCCCTCCAGTCTGGATGGCTCATGATCCACAGCCCCAAAACCAAGCCCCAGCTCCTGCTAGAGACCCAGCTCTTGCTGGAGACCACCAACTTGGGGGGAATGAGATCAGACTTTGGATTCAGAGCAAGAATAGTAGCAGGAAAACCCTCTGGCCTCCATCAACAGACACAGGCTCCAGACACACGCGCGCGCACACACACACACACACGCATCAACACCACCATAGACGGCTGCCACTACCACCTATGCCCAGGAAACTCCATAGTAATTCGTAAGGTCAATACTAGTAGTATTCCTGTTTTACAGACGGAAAATGAGACATGGAGAGATGAGCCGGCTTTCCCAAGGCCACGCTCTAAGTTCCAGAAGCTGGGATTTAAGTCACCTATCTTTATTCAAGGAGATTAGGTCCAGACAGAATAAGGCCCCGGTACTCTGCTGGCCACATGTGTTAATTCAGTTCCATTCACAGGAAATTTGTCCTCTAGAAAGTACAAAGCAGGTCCCAGGCTGACACTATTAGAGGCACAAGGATGTTTAAGATTCTGCCCTGCCCTCAGGGACCTCCCAGTCTGAGTGGGGGTGACGGAATAAGACAAAGCAGAGAAGGGTCAAGGCCACAAGGGGGGTTCAGGAGAAATACTTTCTGGAGGTGGGTGCATCTGAGTAGGGCCTGGAAGGATGGTTATCATTCTGGCCAGAAGAGATGGGCCGAAGGGTATCTGAGCAGAAGTAAAGGAGGGCAAGGAATAAACACACAGTTAGTCCAGAGCCTAGGGAAGAGCTCAGACTGACCCAAGCAATGGGAGAGAAGGCTGGAGAAAGGAAGGTCAAGGCCAGACCATGGAGGGAGTGTCTTCTGTGTCCAGATGAGAAGTTTGGCCTCATTCAGAATTGGGAACCCTGAGCAGGTATTTGAGCAGGCTTCGGGTGAGACAGTGAGACAACCTCTATGCCAGGAAGAGGGCAGGTGTGTTCTCCAGAGGCCACAGGATCTGGAGGGAGCTCGATGGGACAAGCCCCCATGCGGTCCACAGTCAGATGTCCGGGACTGCTGAGGAAAGAAGCCTCAGGTCCCCATCCAAGATGCCAACGGCACACACTCTAGTCGCACCCAGAAGAAGCAACACACACACACACACACACATACACACACACACACACACACACACACACACACACACACGCCTGCAGCCCCACGCTCCCTTTCCCCAGCCTGGTCCAAGCCTCAGGGACATGGTCTCAGCCAGGCTAGGGCCAGGGAGAAAACCAGACTCCGCCACGTGTACCCCATCTCTGTCCCGGCCTCCCACAGAGGGTGGGCTGAATCAAGTCGGGACCCCCACCGGTTCCCCCCAGCCCCAGCTCAAACTGGCCCAGCTACATTCCTCAGCTAATCTCCCCAATCTGGCAGGCGGTTGCTGAGGCAACCGTCAGCCACAATTCGGGAAGGCAGGAGGATGGCTTATCCACATCCGGCTGGGCTCTGATGGGGCGATGGAAGGGGCAAAGCAACCTCAGCGGGAAGAGTCAGAGTGTGGGAAAGAGGTCTCCCCAGCAGGAGTGTCTCCACAGCTCCACGTGCGCATGTTTCCATATGTCAACATGTGTGTGTGCACGCGCGCGTGCATGGCCGTGAGAGTGACAGGCTGGTACAGAATCATGAGCACCCAGCTGGGAGGAAGAAGACCTGGATCTATTCCCCTATGAGCCTCTAACTCCCTGTGTGACCAGCAGTAGGTGACCTGCCCTCTCTGAATCGCTGCTTCCTCACCTATGAAATGAGAATGGGGACCCAGGCGACCTCTAGGGCTACTTCCACGTCTAGGATTCTGGTTCCTTTCATGCAAGTATGTACGTGAGCAAGAATAATGTGAGGGCTGGGCGCCTGGGTGGCTCAGATGGTTAAGCATCTGTCTTTGGCTCAGGTCATGATCCCGGGGTCCTGGGATCAAGTCCTGACATCAGGCTCCCTGCTCAGCTGGAGCCTGCTTCTCACTTGCCTTCTGCTCCCTCTGCTTGTGCTCTCTCACTCTCTCTGTCAAATAAATAAGTAAAATAAAATATTAAAAGAAGAAGAAGAAGAATGTGAGAGCAGAGAGAGACTATGGGGCAGAGCTTTGTGAGGGTGACCATGGGTCTCTGAGTGTGGGTCCCCCAGGCACTGTGCTGTGAAGTTAGGGGTGTGCAGGCATAGATCCCCATGCAGAGTATTTGGGCACACTCAGTGCTAAGCATGTGCCTACAGGGGAGGAAGGTATATGCGGTGGGGGAGCCGGGAGTTGTGCATGTGTGTGCATGTGTGTGTGTGTGTGCACCCCTGTGTGAGCACCAGACTCCTCCCCACCAGACACAGAACAGTGCTCTGTGCCAACTGTGGCTGCCAGCCACCGCCAGTATTTTCTGAAGGACCCTAGGTAAACAGAGTTTGTTTGCAATGAGATCTTTGTTCTCTTTGGTTTGTCAGTAGACCATCTAGTTCCCAAGGATGGCCCCAGGAGAAACATAACTTCTACTGCCAGACTGCAAGTTTAGGGGCTGGGATCATACCCAATCAGAGGCACAGCCCCAACTCTGGCCCAGGGAAACCAAACACAACGCCAGTGACAGCCCTGGTCTATTTCATCATCTGAAGCTACATCCCTACGCGAGGTAACCCAGCCCAACCCTGGAACCAACACTGGCCTCACCACTGGACATTCTTGCCCAATCCAGCCCTATCCTATGTTCTCCACCCCAACTACAGCTCCGATGTCAGATCCATCTAACCCCACCTTCTCCTTTCCTAAGGTCAGAGACTAGCCTCCAAACCCCATCCCCAAGCCCTGTGTATAGCAGATGGCCAGCAGTGGCTAGACTCACCGACCCCATGATCCCAACTAGTCTGAAGCCAACCAACCCCACCTAGTCTCAGGCACCATGACTTGAACCCAGAGACCCGGCCCAGTGCATTTTGCTGCTTTTCTTGCCCAGATCGATACATCCAGACATCAGCCCAGATTCCCCAGGCCCGGAATAACCATGAATAATTAATTAAGGGCAGAGGTGACCACCTTCTAATCACCCAGGATTCAGCATGGCCGCAGCCAGGGGAAGATCACCCAGGCAGGACCACAGAGAGAAAAATCTGAGCTAGGACCCCTTCCAGGAGCCAACACGGGGCACGGTGATGCCAACATCCTTCCACCTCAGCTGAGGATAGAAGGAAGCCAACTACAGTGGGGGGACCTTAGTCCAGACACACTCCCCATCTCCCTGATCACCATGCACCACAAATCCCAAGGTTCGTGGTAGGGCCACCATGGTGGTGGTAGAAGGGGAAGGGGCGGGGTAGGGCCTGACACCCCACAGAGGCAAAGGGCTGAATAGGGAGCTGTGCCGTGCAGAGGTACATGGGGCAAAGAGGTCACAGACCCCTGCAGTGCAGACACTCTGTGTCATAACAAAACACAATGCAGCCGACCAGAGAGGCAGAGGGCCAGGCACGAACCCATGCGGTGGGAAAATCTGCCCTTTATTGCGGTCCATGGAGACAGATGTGTGGTGCCACAGCGTGGTGTGCCAGGGGTACAGGGCAGCAGCTCTGCCTGGTACAGAGGTGGAACACGGTCATACACCACAGGGGAGCACAGCCCACAGCATGCACGCACCCCAGCACCGACCCCCAGTGCAGCAAGGCGGAACCAGTGCAGAGGGGCCGCCTCCAAAGTGGGCCTGACCCAGGGCTGCACAGAGGCACCGCGCACCAGGACAGCACATCCAGTGACACACTGGGCCGGCACCCGGTGCTGTGTGATAGCTGCATGGAGGAATGCCAGGGCACAAAGTTCGAGCCCTATCGGCTCTTCTCCCTCTCCGGATACTCACACAGGGCCAGGGACCTCACTGGTGCTCCGTGACCTCTCACTGCAGGCAGGTGTCTGGTGCAGGCGTGCACAACAGTACGGAGACGCAGGGGGGCACAGCAGCCTCGTCCAGAATACAAACTCAATACAGTCCCCAGGAATGGAGTACGTGTAGACTCAAGGGCAGGGGAGGAAAGTGGCACAGAAATGCCGTGCGGAACGGTGAACTTGAGTCAAGGGCTCTGGAGTCCTAAAATCCAGTGTTGTGCACAACCCAGCCGTGAGCACATGCAGTACATGTCAGGGCTCAGGGCGGTAACCCCATGCCGTGCACAGATGAGCAGATGTAACACTAAGGACGGTGCAAAGGTGCTACCTGCAAAGCCCGCCAGTCCTAGAGCCCAAGAAAGCGGCTCCAAGCCACAGCATGAGCACAGACTGAGCAGTGTGCCATGCAGGGCAGAGGGGCGTGCAGGGCGGGCGCTTGCGGCAAAGAGATTGCTCAACTGCGGCTGCCAACGGGAACCTGGGGGAAAGGGCACAAGCAGACTCCCCAGCGGGAATCCCAGGAAAGGCTGAGGCTCCGTAAGAGGCAGCGTGGTGGTGGCCACGGTGCGGTGTTGTGCGAGGGGCTTGGCCGGAGGGCCCCTATCCAGCGCAGTGCAGGAAAGCAGTGGGACTGAAGCGTTACATGCAACAAAGGCATGCGGTGCTGGTAGGGTGCAAAGGTGGGACGCAGGGACGCCTGGGTGGCTCAGTTGGTTAAGCAGCTGCCTTCGGCTCAGGTCATGATCCCAGTGTCCTGGGATCGAGTCCCACATCAGGCTCCTTGCTCGGCAGGGAGCCTGCTTCTCCCTCTGACTCTGCCTGCCACTCTGTCTGCTTGTGCTCACTCGCTCTCTCTCCCTCTCTCTCTGACAAATAAATAAATTTTTAAAAAAAAATTAAAAAAAAAAAAAAAAGGTGGGACGCAGAGCACCTGTGCCCAGAGACTCAGGAAAGGCCGCATAGCCAACACAGTGCAGATCCCCACTGCAATCGTGCAGTGCAGAGAGGCACGTGACGCAGAGAGGCAGTGTGGCCGGAGCCTGCCATCTGTTGGCACTGCACAGTGGCAGAATGCTAGGAGCTAGCCCCAGATCCCTGGAGAGTCCACACGTACGGGATGGCGGTGTGGGACAGGAAGACGCGGCAGAGGTGCAGGTGGAGGGCACGGACCCACAGGAGTGTCCAATAGCCAACACAACACAGGATCCCAGCACAGTCACGCGGGGCAGGACTGAGATGCAGCATAGTGCCAGGACACCATGGGCCCGGGAACTCCGGAGAGCATCCGCCCACAGTGGGCCAGCGCTGTGATGCAGTGCAGTTAGGCAGAAACACGGCACACCGCCAATGTCACGTGGGGAGGTTGCGCGTGCTGTGACGCACTGGACAGCAGGGACACCCAGGCTCCTGGAAAGCCCTGTGTCTCCAGCGATGCCAGTCTGAGTTGGCTAATCCATGGCTTGGCTGCTGAGGCCTCATCTGCCCTGGGGACTTCCTTCCACCCCGTCCCCTGACCCCAACATCTTCCACCCCAGTGACTCTCCAAGGGCACGGGATGAAGCCATTGCTGGACAGGCGGCCAGAACTGAGCACATGGTCCAGGTATTTCTATCCGAGCAGGGCCCCAGAGTGCTGGCAGGCAGACAATGAATTCTGATTCTGCTGAAAAGCTTTTGGGCAATCAAAGCACGTCCCCTGGCCCCCAGCCCAGGGCAGGGCGGTACAGGGCAGGACAGGGCAGAGACAGAGAAGGGGACCTTTTGGACTATGGGCCCTGGTAGAGGGTGAGCAGGAAGTGGGATGAAGAACAGCGGGGAGGAAGTGAGAGGCGAGCCAGATGCAACCAACCTGGCTGGTCGCTGCTGCCCTCCCTACCTCTACCTCCTCCAGGGCCTAGACTTCATCAGAAGCCAAAAACAAACTTTTCCGAGCACGCAAGATGCCCGCGCACATACACGCACGGGCTTAATAATTGTTGGTACTTACCGCAATGCTGACTAAGTAGCAGGCCCCATTCTAACTACATACCTATGTGTATAAAATACATCCTCATGGCAACTCCGTGCAGTGTGTTAAATAATTACCCGATGTCACAGATGAGAACACTAAAGACCCAGGAAGGTCAAGTAACCTGCCCAGGTGTTACACAGCTAGTAGTGGTGGGGCTGGGCTTAGGACCCAAAGCCCATGCCCTTAATCACGCTGGAGGTAAAGCACATGTTTACACACACGCACAAGCACAACCACAAGGGTGCACACGTCCACACATGCAGACACACATATACACATATTCCGAGCAGCGTATCCCCACTCTTTCAGCTGAGACCCATCCCTCCTTGTGGTCCACATAACTCTCCGACACCTCCCAGTTGTCACCTCTTTTTTTTTTTCCGAAGAGAGAGAAAGAATGTACATGCGTGTGGCGGGGGCGGGGGAGAGGCGCAGGGGGAGCAGAGGGAGAGTGAGAGAGAGACTTTTTTTTTTTTAATATTTTGTTTATTTGGCAGACAGAAATCACAAGCAGGCAGAGAGGCAGGCAGAGAGGGGGAAGCAGGCTGAGCAGAGAGCCCGATTTGGGGCTCGATCCCAGGACCCTGAGATCATGACCTGAGCCGAAGGCTGAGGCTTTAACCCACTGAGCCACCCAGGCACCCCAAGAGAGAGAGACTCTTAGGCAGGCTCCATACCCAGTGTGGAGACCCACGCAGGGCTTGATCTCACTACCCTGAGATCCTGATCTGAGCCAAAATCAAGAGTTGGATGCTTAACCAACTGAGCCACCCAGATGCCCCCAGTTGTCACACCTTATCCCCCAACTGCCCCATGCCCCTCTGTTCTCTCCATCCTCCATCTGTCCCCTGACCCTCGGCTGTTCCCCTAACACCACCTGTCTGTCCCCTCGGCCCCAGCTGTCCCCAGTCTCCAGATATATCTTCATTGCTCATTACCTTCTATCCCCAGTTGTCCCCCATGCCCCAGCTGTTACTCTGCCCCCAACTGTGATCTTAGTCATCAAATATCCCCAATCATACCCCTTCCCAATTTCCCCATCTCAATCCTTCCACCCAGCTTCTACACTCTACTCCAAAACCTCAGGGACCCTTCCGAGTCCCTGCTTTCCACATCCTTCTGATCCTCCACTAGGTCCTGGGATCTGCGTCCTGGAAATCTGCCCAAGATATCCTGAGCCAGCCAGCAACAGCCTCTTCTGCACTGTCCGAGTCAGAAGTCCTCCCCTAGCCATTCTTCAGGCAACGGCCATCCTGCCCGGACCAAGTCCAGGGAGCATACTGGCCCCCATCTGTGATTGCCCTCTGGAGCCCAGCTCCACCCTTCACCGGCTCCAAGCCTTCCCTGTGTACCCCAGGGTTCACATCAATGCAAACACTGAGAGGGCACCAACCATATACAAAGTTCTGGAAGTGCTGGAAAGTTGACAGCAGAATGCGGACCAAGGAGGACTACTGCAATAGTCCAGGCAAGAAATGATGGGCTAGGAGGAAGGGAACATGGATTCAACAAAACCTTCTTCAATGGCTACTGAGTGATGGTTCTATCAGACCACGTCCACCCCCAGAGGTGTCCAGGCCTCACACCTCCAGGACAGCCCCATCCATAGGACTTTCTACCCTGATACAAACGTCCGCTCCTGCACCGACCAATGCAATAGCCACTAGCAACACGAGATTCTTGAGGACTTGAGATGTGGCAAGTGTGACTGAGGCACTGGTTTGTATTTTCATGGATTCTAACCAATTTACATTTAATAACCACATGTGAGTAAGTGGCCACCATACTGGAAAGGGCAGGTAGAAAACATTTCCATCACTGTGAGAAGTTCTATTTGCAGGAAATTCTACTGAGCGTCAGCTCTAGACTGACTACGGAGAAGCAGAAGCATTGGGGGGCCTTCACAGAAGCTCCTGTACTTGGGGTCTGAAAAGAGATCAGGGCGGCAAACCCCAAGGAAGGGGGTATCAGAAGCTGAGTGGCAGAGGCCCTGCTACAAAGCTATACACAGTCACCAGGACACTCCCTACCCAACACGTGCACACCCCATTCCTGGAGACAGAAACTCTGACCACAGGGCACCCCACACCCAGACTCACACACACCTGGATACTCTAATGCATGGGCTCCCTGTTGGGGAACACAGATACCCCCACAGTCCAATATCCAGACACTTGGGAACCCCACATCCAGACATCCAAGTACTCAGACAGCCCCACATGTGGACACAACACAGAGACACTCCCATACTTGAGCACCCATGAACCTGAGGACTGACGGACACCCGGGTACGCCCATCTCCAGATCCAGAGACACTGGGCCATCCTCCCACAGCTTGGTCCTCATAACTCTCCGACACACACTGGGTCCTATCCCCACATCTGGATACTGAGATGCCACCCACCCAAAGAGGTCTGCACCCAAACTCTGGGAATTTGACACCTAGATAGCAAGACATCCTAGCAGTAGGCTCCCCAGGGATCCAAACAGCTGGTCACCTACCTATGCCAAACTCAGATCCCGCCACAGGGTAACCAAATGGCCAGACACCTTAATGAGCCATACATATGTCCTGTGTGCCAGGCTGCAATCATACAATCACACACACATACACACCCCTCATCTCATTCTGACTGCCCTGGATCACACCTGCACACCCCTCAGCCAGACTCCCATAACCCCACCTCCAGGGGTCACTACAGGGAGCAGTCCTCCTCCCCTCCCTGGAGCTCACAAGCTGCTGGCACAAAGGCTGCGACCCCACCTGCTTACTCCAGGATCTGGGACAGAGAACTGAGGGAGTCTCCCCCTCCTGATGCAGGGCCTGCCCTCCCTCCTCCCAGGACGCTCAGTTCCAACTGACGGTTGGGATTCCATGCCTCACACCACCTGCCGAGGCCTCCAGCACAAAGGCTGTGCCTGGGGCCAGGACGGCCTGCCAGCTGCTGGTGGGCGGGGTTGGAGGCAGAACTGGAAGCTGGAGAGTGGGGGGAATGACAGGCAGGAGACCGATCTCTTCAGTCTCTTCCAGGGACTCAACCTCCCCAACTCACAGCTCCCAGATGACTCTGTATGTGGCCTTTCCACACACAACACCATCCCCGGGCAGAATTTTCTAGATTCCTGGAGGGAAAACCGAATTCTTTAATCTCTACTTTCAGTGGAGTCAGTGCGCCCCCATCTGGCTTCTCCAGCTCAGAACTTGACCCGCTGGACCTCATTCATTCTTTCTTGCCACATTTATTCAGTGCTGGTGGGCCAGGATTTGAACCAGACATTAAGGACTCAGAAGTGACCTAAATACCCAGTCTCTGTCCTCACAGAGTTCATGGTCTGTAAGGGAGAAAGGACCAATAAACTGTAATTACAATAATTACAATGCTGTGAAAAAATCTAATCAACCCCCACTCTCCCTTCCTGAGCTAGAACAGGGAGTAACCAAGGAAGGCTTCAGGGAGGAAGTGATGCCTGAGCTGAGACCTGAAGGAAGAACAGAAGCTCACCAGGAGAAGAGGTGGAATTAGAAAGCTCTAGGGGAAAGCACAGCTTGGAGCACAGAAGGGAGCTGCAGGAGGAAGGAGGGGCACAAGGCACCCCTAGCAACTCTAGCTAACCCAGCCCTGCATGAAAAAACCACCCCACAAGTCTAGCTTAGCAGAAGACGGCCTGGAAGGATGGCAGCATGCCTCAAAGCAAGCAGTTGTCCACCCTGAATTTTCTCTGAGACTTGAGCTGGGCAAGGGGCCGCCAAGGAGCTCAGCACCCACCACTCTGGCCACTCTCACCACTCCTGCTGAGTCTCCTCCCCCCCCCCCCATCCGTTACCTTCCATCCAGCTGCTCAGACAAGCCTTTATTGCCCAACCTGAAACCACTAGGCAGCCTCTCCCTCATTCCTGTTGTCCACAACCCCAGGAGCCAAAAGGACAAAATGAGCTAGAACACAGAGGAATAAATTATCGCCAGATTTGCATGCCTATGAGACATCCCACACCTACGTTTGGTGGGGCAGGGGATACAGGAGGCATTCAGGGAGCTAGGCTGATCTTACACAGGTTGGGGGCAAAGATAGATTGTACCCCTTCTACAAAGTGTTTATTTATAAACGAAGCCCCAAAGGTAATAGCTACAAGGGTGCCAGGAACTTTAAAGTAAAGCGATTTGCCCAAGGTCACAAGGACAGCAAGTGGCAGAGGTAGAATTGAACCCAGGCCCCCCTGGCTTCAATTCACAGTTTCTGGGGCTCTGTAACAGTCCTCAAAACCATCTTTTGCTCCCTGTCACTCACAGAGCCTTACTTTACAATCTACCAAGTACTATGCACCATTATTATGATACTCATAGGCATATGAAGAAATCAAGACCCCAGAAATGGAAGTAACTTGCTCAGGGTCTCACTCCCATCCGAAACCTCAGTTCTTGACAGTCTCCCCCCTGCTGGCAAAAGGTGGAGCACAGGAAGGTTCTTGGAAGGGGGGAGGAGTGGAGGGGGGGGCATAGTAATCTTCCGGTTTGATCTCAGGGTGGGGGAGGAGCAAAGTTGCTGGGGAGGGGTTGGAGGGGGAGAGGAAGCCAGGCCCCAGCTCCCAGCCAACGGCAAAAGCGACTGCGGGAGCAAGAGGAGGTCGGCCCGAGAGGCCCGAAGGGGCGGCGAACTCGACTCCGGGGAGGCCAGTTCTCCGAGGCCGGCGGCCAGGAGGAGTCTTCTCCGGGGCCAAGGTGGCCCAGCACGTGCTTTGGCTCTGATCTCTGCTTGGGGCGTCTCCCCTTTACTCCGCGCCCTGGGTACCAAGCTGGAGACACCCAAACGGTGGAGATTGAGAGGATGAGGCCGCGGGAGGGGACCGGGTCACCCCTGCCCCAGGGGATCTGTCGGGTACAACTCCGCTGGAGGGGGCCACAGTCCGGGATCCCAGGCCCCAGGGAAGGAAGGGCGGAGGGGGGGGGGCGGAGTCAGACACACGCACACAGCCGACACACGGTCCACAACACACGGACACAAGCTCCGGATACGCACATTCAGATCCGCGAACACACACACACACACACACACACACCGCGCGATCGCACAGCATACAGAAACACGGAGACACACGTACACACTAACACACATCGCGGTCCGGGCCGGCCGGGAGGCCGCACAAAGTTGCGGAGTCGGCCAAGGGAGTGTCCCGGGAGACCCCGGTGTCCGTGGCGCCTCCTGCCCGCCACGGGAGGGGGCGCCGGCTCGCGCCCCAGGGCCAGGCCCTGCCCGGGACGGGACGTCGAAGCCCCGCCCGGCCACAGCGCCCGCCGCGCCCCCCCCCCTCCCCGCATCCACCGCCCGCCCGGTGCAGCCACGACCGAGCCCCGCAGCAGCGCCCGCCCGCCGGCCCCCGGCGCCCGCCTCCCGCGCCCGGCCTTCCCCGCCACCGGCCCGGGCGCCCCGCGGCCCCAGCGCAGCCTCGGAGCTGCCGGCCGCCAGCGCCGCGCAGAACTTGCAAAACAACAAACAGCCCGACATGTCGGAGTCGGCGGCTCCGGGGCCCCCTTCCTCCCTCCCGAGCCTCAGGCCCGGCCCGACCCGGGAGGGGAGGGGGCGCCGCCGCGACAACTTGTTCCGGGCCCGCGCGCCACATACGCACACGCGCGGGGCGCGCACACACACACACACACACACATCCAGACACCGCCCCCTCGGGCGGCCCCGGGCCCCGGGCACACACTCGGCCACCGCCCAGACGCGCACCACACTCGCAACATTCCTGGACACGCAGCCAGCACGCACGGACACACTCACACACTCACATCCGCTCCAGACGCTCCTACACACGCATTCCCGGCACACTTGGCATTCACTCGGACCCACGCAACCCCCGGCGGCGCACACCACCAACCCCAGACACTCCTACACGTACACATCGCGCACACAGTGCACGGACACACACGTTCCGGACCCGTTCCCACGCCTTCACACACGTACATGGACCTCACAAGCACACATACCACACACGGTTCCCCGATCCACACGCGGGCACAATCCACAGAGCACTCCCGGTCACACGCATAACACAAACACACAGCACGTTCGCGGACACATAACAGGCAGCACTACCTGCCACGACATACAAAATGCAAACAAATGCAACACATTCGCAGACACAACTCCGGCCACAGAACCAAACTCAGATGCACACACACAATCTACTGGCCGCACAAACACTACTCACTGGCAGGCGCACAAGACAGCGCACACCCAATGCCTCGACGCACACAACATTCACCCCAACACACTCGTAGACGCACAACACACACAGCACCTTTTCGTGCGCATATAACTCACGGACACACAACATTCGCAGACATACAACACCCTGAGCCCCCGGTCGCACATCCAACACTCACACACACACAGGGAGCAGGCTCGGAACGCCCGGTCACCTAACACACTTTCTTGAGAGCTACGCCATGGGCCCCGGGGGCTCCGCGGGGCAAGCTCGGTCGGACCGACGCGCGCTTACCTGCGGGAGTCTCGGTCTCAGGCGCGCAGAGCTGTAAGGTGAGCGCCAGGACCAGAGCCTGGGCGCGGACCATGGTGCGCCGCCGCCTGCCCCGGGGCCGGGCGCAGGGGGTGCTGCCGCCAGAGCCCCAGCCGAGCCCAGCGGGAGGCGAGCCGGAGCCGGAGCGAAGCGGCGCGGCGCGGAGCGGGACTGGCGCCGAGTCCAGAGCGGGAGCCCAAGCAAGCGGGGCGCTGACGTCAGGCCCGGCCCCGGGTTCCGCGGTCTCGCGGCGCCCCCTGCTGGCAGCCGCCCGCTCTGCAGCCGGTCGGGTCTCCGACTACCCGGGCGCGCCCCTCCCCCATTCCTGCAACCCACCCCCCCCAACCCCACGCCGCCCGCCGGGGGGTCCCGGCCGGCCCATGAGGCCCACTGCCTCTACACTCACCCAGCACCGACTTTCTCAAGCCAGCATGCTCGCTGCCCACACTTAGCTCTGGCATAGCGCTCTCCGGGACAGAAGACCCAAAGACACCCTGCTTCTCTGTCCCTTTTGATGTTTGCATTCCCTCTTACCGAGACCCCTCCAAATGCACATTCATGCATACCTCCAAGGACAGAGTCCTCATCACCTACTGAAACCAGATGGTTGGGTCTTTGGAAACGCTGGCTTTTAAAGTTGTCCATAATATTCTTTTATTATCCTTTTAATATACATGGGATCTGTAGTGATGTCCCCTCTTTCATTTCTGCTATTAGTAAATTATGTCCTTTGTTCTTTTCTTAGCCTGATGAGAGGCTTATTGATTTATTGATCTTTTCAAAGAACCAGCTTTTGGTGGAGCTTATTTTTCTCTTCCTATTTCCTGTTTTCAATTCCACTGATTTCTGCTCTAATTTTTTTTTCTTCTGCTTCCTTTGTATTTAATTTGCTCTCCTTTTTCTAGTTTCCTAAGGTGGAAGCTTAGCTTATTGATTTTAGATCTTTCTTCCTTTCTAATGTTTGCATTCAGTGCTATAAATTTCCCTCTAAGCACTGCTTTTGCTGCATCCCAGAAATTTTTATAAGTTGCGTTTTCATTCTCATTGAGTTTAAATTCTTTCTTTATTTCTCAACATTTCTTCTTTGATCTATTTGTTATTTTTTAAGGATTTATTTATTTATTTATCTATTTGAGAGAGAGAGGGTGCACTTGCAGGGGGTAGGGGCAGAGGTAGAGGAAGGGAGAGAATCTCAAGCAGACTCTGCACTGAGTGCAGAGCCTAATAAGGAGCTTGACCTCACAACCCTAAAATCATGACCTGAGCCAAAACCAAGAGTCAGACACTCAACAGAGTCATCCAGGTGCCCCTGATCCATGTGTTACTTAATCTCCAACTCATTTAGAGTGTTCCAGCTACCTTTCTGTTATTGATTTCTAGTTTAATTCCATTGTGGTCTGATGGCAAACATTGTACGAGTCTGGTCTTTTAAAGTTAAGGTGTGTTTTAGAGCCAGAATGTGGTCTATCTTCGTGAATATCCCACATGAGCTTGAGAGGAATGTGTATCCTGCTGTTATTGGATGGCATAGTCTATGGAAGTCTATGACTGATGGTGGTGTTGAGTTCAACTACGTCCCTACTGATTTTCTGTCCACTGATTCTGTCCATTTCTGGCAGAGGAGTGTTGAAATCTCTAACTATGATAGTGAATTCATCTATTTCTCCTTACAATGCTGGCTTTTAGAAAATTATTCCTTTTCATGACATAAAGTCTGCCTCTGTCACTAATTCTCCTTGGTCCTTGTCTACCTCTGGCTACACAGGTTAAGTATATTTGGGGCTCTACCCAGTACAATGTTGCCAAACTTGTTGCCCATTACTATGTCCAGACACCTTCTATGTACTTTACCCACATAGACTCATTTAATCCTCACCACTATTACTTTTTACTCCCATTACACAGTTGAGGAAATTGAGGTACAGAGAGGCGACTTTTTCAAGGTTGTGCATCAGTATGTAGTGGACACCAGGATTTGAATCAAGGCCATCTGGCTTAACTTGAGTGGAGGCTGAGAACTGCCTCCCATCTGGAGCAAATTAACAAATACCAGATAGTGATTCATTTATTCAACAATTCCTATAAGCCAAGGTGGAGTTATAAAACAGACCAAAATTCCTACCCTCATGGAGTTTACATTCCAGTGGGAAAACAAGAACAATAAACAGCCATGCAAGCAAATTCTCTAGTACATGAGATAGTGATAAACCACAGCTTCTGGTATTTGGGACAGAGATATACCAGAGAAATGGAGGGAGAAACAGTGAGGGGGAAAGAGATTATTGCAGTTTTATTTATTTTTGTTTTGTTTTTTTAAAGATTTTATTTACTTTTGCAAGAGAGAGAACGAGCATGAACAGAGGGAGAAGCAGATTCCCCACTGAGCAGGGAGCCCGATGTGGGGGTTGATCCCAGGACCCTGGGATCATGACCTGAGCCGAAGGCAGCCACCTAACAACTGAGCCACCCAGGCACCTCCCTAAGGGCAAGAATTTTGTCTTGTATCCCAGAGCTTGGTGTCTAACATGTAGTTGATGCTCAAAAAAATACCGAATAGGTAAATAAATGAATGCAGACAGACATGGTCTTTGCCCTTATGAGGCTTACACTCTCAGGGAAAAGACCAACAGCAAACATGCAAAAATATGTCATTACAATTCGAGATGTGCAGTCTAAAGAAAATGGGCAGAATGTTGTGATAAATAATTGGGGAGGATATTCTACTTGAGTTAAGGGGATCTGAGAGAGATTTCCTGAGTAAGTGAAGTGGTAATATTTGAGCTGGGACCTGAAGTAAGGGAAGGAGCCAGCAATCAGTGGGAAGGGACACAGCAGCCAGAGAGGACAGCCTGTGCAAAAGCAGGAGCTGGTGTATTTGAGAAACAGGCCAGGGTGGCTGGAATGGAGTGGGGAGGAAAAAGGAGCCAGATAGAGCTGGAGAGGCCGGCAGGATTGGGAGGGCATACAAGACACTATGGCACTTTGGGTAAAACCCTAAGAACAGTAAGAAGCTATTGGAGCCTTAAACAGAATAAAATTAATTTTTTTTAAGTCTTCAGATGAGCCAAATGGATAACGGACTGTAGAACTAGAGACCCACGGATAGGTGGTTCTAACTAGTGGGCAGTGACACCAGAGAGAGCCTAGGATTTCAAGGTCTATCTAAGACCTCCCTGTGCCCTGCCTCCACTGCAAGCTGGCTACTCACTGAGGGGGGCACAAGTGAGATTGGCCTCTACCTGGAAGAGGCAGAGCAGAAGGCTTCTGGGCTCTTGGTGCTCTCTCTTGTGAGCCCTGATGAGCCAGAGAAGGGGCCAAAGAGACAGAGAATTTGAGCGAGAATCACAGGGAGAAAGTCAGAAGCAAGAAAAGGTTGACGGGGAAGAAACAGATAGATACAGGAAGAGACAGGAAGGACTATCCAGAACAGGAAACTCAAGGAGAGAAATCCAGTAAATAGAAGAAACAACCAAAGGTGATGCTGTTTGCAGAGGACTCCTGTGAGGGCTTTGTGACAAGAGTTTACCACTGATTCCATGTTTCTGTATGTGGACACTGAGGCTCAGAAATTACGTGGCCCTTGTCCACTTTCCCACAAAACTAGTAAATGATGGGCCCAGGGTTCAAATCTAGACCTGACCAACTCCACACCCCCTTCTTGTTCTTTTTGCTGGAGAAGACTACAGGGCAGACAGCGTCATGGAGGGAGAAGGAGAACACGAGCAACAGGTGGACAAATGAACATAGAATATTCTGCTTCACTTGGAAAAGATCAAAGACTTCCAGAAGCCTTGAGTGGCCTGGAGTGACCTGCCTAAATCTAGGGGAAAAGGAGACAGCACCGCAGACAGGGCCAGGCCGTGAGGAAATTCAATTACTTTCAACTCATGGAATATTTATGACACCTACCCTGGGCTAGGCCCATATTGGGTGCTGGTGTCATGGAGATGCGCCATACATGACCCACTCTTGCCCAGAGGGGGAAGTGGACACGTAAACAAATAAGGGACTGTGCCTAAAGGCCATAACATCAATTCAGAGAAAACACAAAGTCAGCAAAGGTTGACTCAGCCTAGGGAGCTAGAAAACACCAAAGAAATGATATCTGAACCTGGAATTTCCCAAGAAGGCAAGGCCAGAAGAGCATTTCAGGCAGAAGAAGAAATGTGAATAAAGATACAAGACATGGAATTGCTCAGAAAGGTGGGTATCAGGTGCTGTTGGATCATGGGCTACACACATTCTTATAGCAGGAGATAAAAACAGTGTGGAACTCAGAGTGCAGAAGCTATTGAATACAAGGCGTGAAAAGTAGACTTGAATCCCTCAATCAGTAGTTCTCCAACCATGCCTTTGGGGAAACCAAGGGACTCCTCAAGTTAAGCTGAGGGGTTCTGCCACGGAATTAAAACTATAGCCATCTTGATGAACCATGAGAGACTATGGACTCTGAAAAATAACCTGAGGGTTTTGAAGGGGCAGGGGGTGGGAGGTTAGGGGAGCCTGGTGGTGGGTATTATGGAGGGCACGCATTGCATGGAGCACTGGGTGTGGTGTAAAACTATGAATTCTGTTACACTGAAAAGAAATTTAAAAAATTTAAAAAAATAATTAGTAGATTCATAAAAAAAAACTATAGCCATCTCTTTTTAACTTGCAAGAAGGTAACTTAGTTACTTTGAAGAGAATTTTCTTTGTTTTAAGGTGCTTTTCCTCCATATACTTTTCTAAAGATTTTAGCATATGGCAGTTGTGCTAGAGATTGACAGAGTCGGTATAGAATCACTGTTTCATTTTGTTTTGTTTTGTTTTTTTACAGTTTTAACTTTAGCATGTCAATAGTTCATTGTATTCTAAAAAGAACTGTGGCTTCTGGATCTAAGTATTGGGGAGTCACAAAAGGACTTTCAGCAAGGAAAAGAAAATCTGATCTTTCTGTTTAAAAAAAAAATCATTCTGGAGGTTTCTGGCTGGCTTAGTCGGTAGAACATGAGATTCTTGACCTCAAGGATATAAGTTCCAGCCCCATGTTGGGTGTAGAGCTTACTTAAAAATAAAATATTTTTAAAAAATCATTCTGGAGGCCTGAGGAAGAAGAAAAGGAGAGGGAAAGGGGGGAAAGGATTTCAGTTAGGAAGAAGGCTGCTGACATAGTTGATGTCCTGTACTGAAAAGGGGGGTTATTGGGATGAATGGGGGAACTAAGTCCAGTCTCCAGGAGGCAGACCTACTAGATGATTCTCCAGGATTTCCAGCCAGGTTGTCCAGGGAATTCAGAGGAACCAATTTGGTGGAGAAGCTAATGTCAACAGCTCAAAGTCACCTAGAGAGTCTTCAACAGAAGTAGATCTATGTGTCACAGTGAAAACAGAAGTTAAGCAAAACTGGGTATTTTGTGCATGTGCGTGTGTGTGCCCAAGTCTTTGCCCCATCATGGGACATCTACTTTCTCTAATAATAAAAACAGGTATAAACATTTTTTAAGCACACAGTATGAGCCAGACCCTAGTCTGGGTGTTTTACATATGATATTTCCCATCTAATCTTCACAATAACCTAATAACATTTATCAAATGCTTTCATGTGCCAAGCATTGTGCTAAATGCTTCAAGTGAACAATAGCTCACTTGATTTTCACAACAGCCTCAAAACAAATACTATTATTTCCTTCATGTTGAGGATAAGAAAATGGAGACATAGAGAGGCCAAGTGACTTACCCAAAATCAAATGGCTGGAAAATGGCAGAGTCAAGACTTAATGTCAGTTCTGCCAGAATCCAACCACCTGCAGCTTTCATCAGAGCACTTTGCTTTCTTCTCTTCCTCAGAGAAAAGGCCTTGAGCTGGCAGGCTTTGGGTCAATAAAATCTAGAGAAAGGTACTCTTCTTTATCCTTCAAAGCTCTGGCTCAGTGTTTGTCTAAGCCAGTTTCCTAGGCCACCTGCATCAGGATATTCTTGAAAGCTTGTAGGAATTGTAGATTCCTGAACCTGTCCCCCAAATTCTAATTCAGTAGGCTCGAGATGGGACCTCAGGTAATTTTTATGCATAGTGAGGATTTTGAGTGGGGCAGCCTCCAACAGCACCTCCTGCAAGAACCCCCACTCCACCCTGGCTCCTTCCAGAGCACCTCTCTCCTCTAGACTCCAACAGTGTTCTCTGTCCTATTCTATCAACTAGGGATTTTTTTTTAAAGATTTTATTTATTTATTTGTCAGAGAGAGAGAGAGCGAGCACAGGCAGACAGAGTGGCAGGCAGAGGCAGAGGAGCAAGGAGCAAGGCAGAACCCCCCCTGCAAGAACCCCCACTCCACCCTGGCTCCTTCCAGAGCACCTCTCTCCTCTAGACTCCAACAGTGTTCTCTGTCCTAGTCTATCAACTAGGGATTTTTTTTTAAAGATTTTATTTATTTATTTGTCAGAGAGAGAGAGAGCGAGCACAGGCAGACAGAGTGGCAGGCAGAGGCAGAGGAGCAAGAGCCGAGCAAGGAGCCCGATGTGGGCTGGGATCATGACCTGAGCCAAAGGCAGCCGCTTAACCAACTGAGCCACCCAGGCGTCCCTCGACTAGGGTTTTAGCTATCTATGTTCATGTCTTACAGCCAATAAAAATGTGATTTAGTGTTTTTACTGGGTTACATCTGCTTACAAAGCACTTCCACTCTCCCACTAAATCCCTTCTACAATGTAAGCATTTTGAGAGGGGGCCCCCTCCTGGTGATACCTCCTTTATATCTGAACACACTTAGCATTTTACAATATGCTCTTCTACCCACAACGTTATTCTATTGTTTCATCCAATCCTCACCACAGTTTTGAAGGAGGTGTATTGTCCCCCAGTGTACCCATCAGAAAAGAGCCTGGGAGCTTCGGACACCTGCCCAAGGTGGCCAAGCTAGGAAGCAGAAGGAATAGGAGTTGAACCTAAATCTTCTAGCTCCAAGCCCAGTGCTCTTGCCTCCACATCAAGTTAAATCTACTCTATTCAGTGGTGGGGAAGTAAATTTTGCTTCCCTATGCTGTTACAGGATAGCAGGGAATAAATGAGGTGATGTCTTAAAAGTTCTGGCACAGTGAGCACTCCATAAACGATGGGGAGAAGAAAAAACTGAGGTCAAGGAAAGGTAAATGACTTCCCCCCAAATCAAACACCAAGTCGCAGACTGTAGGCACAGCTCCAGGCCGGTCTCGGACGCTCCTGCTTCGCAGAACAACTTGGCCAGCCCTGAGACTCCACGACTCCCTCCGGTACTTCCAACCCCCCATCTCACGCCCCAACCCGCGCAGTCTCCCCAAGCGCCACCGCGCGGGCAGGGGAGGTAGGGCACGAGCTTTTAAAAAGAGCAAGGGGCGTGGCCACACGGCGGGGCGGGGCGGAAGGCGGGGCGCAGGCGCGCGGGCGCGGGCCGATGACGTAGACGCGCTGTCGGGCTCTGAGCTGTCTGCGGGAAGCATGTGGGGCTGCGGCGCGCTGGTGGGGGCGCGAGCCGGGTCGCGGATGCCGCGCGAGCTGTTCCTCGCTTGGCACCGCGGCTGGTCTGCCGCAGCCCCCTACTCCGCATCTGCCGAGCCCTCCCGGGTCCGGTCGCTGGTCTATGGGCATCACGGGGACCCAGCCAAGGTCGTCGAGTAAGAGACGGCGCCGAAACGGGGCCAGGGGCCAGGGGTTACTGGAGGGGGTTAAGACGCGCTGTGAAGAAGAGGGTCTTGACCAAGGAGGGAGCGGGTGGAGCAAGAAGGCAGAGAATAACAGGACCCAAACTGAGCCTAGGGCGCTTTGGGTAGCTCAGAAAGTCGGTACTTCCAGGTGGTTGAAGGCCAGAGAGGCACAATTATGACGGTAATCGTGGCTAACTTTTTTTTTTTTTTTAAGTACAAGTGACATGCAATATTAGATTAGATTTAGGTGTACAACATGATGACTCGATATTTGTATGTATTGCGAGATGATTGCCACAGTAAGTGCAGTTAATATCTGTCACCATACACAGCTACAGAATCTTTTTTTCTCCTGATGAGAACTTTCAAGATCTACTCTCTTAGCAACTCTCAAACATGCAGTACAGTATTACTGTAATTGCCGAGCTGTACGTTAGGTCCCATGATTTTCTTATTTTATGACAGGAAGTTTACCTTTTTACTCCCTTCACCCATTTGGCTCCTATGCAACTCACACACACACCCCACCCCACCCCCACCCCCAGCACTAGTCTGTTCTTTGTATCTGTAAGGTTGATTTTTGTTTTAGATTACACATGGAAGTGAGATCATTCAGCATAGGTCTTTCTCTGACTTATTTAATGCAGCATAATGCCCTCAGCATCCATCCATGTTGTTTCAAGTGGCACGATTTCATTCGTTTTTATGGGTGAATAATACTCCATTATTTTATATATCTAATATGTAACATTGTTATGGACATTATTCCACTACTATACATATATATACACACAGATATATATACACACACACACACACACACATATATATATGCCATTATACCTGTTTATACCACATTTTCTTGATCCATCTATCCCTCAATGACTTTTGCTGACTGGGTATTATATATAAGGCACATAATGGATGTATCCAAATGGATGCTATCATTTAATCGTCACTTTTGGGGAAGGTACTTGATTTAGCCCCGTTTTGTCAGAAAACTGAGGTGTAAGGTAAAATCACTTGCCCAAGGTCACACAGCCAGTTAGTGGCAGAGTCGAAATTTAAACCCAGGTCTTACTGATTTGCTTGAGTTCCTAGGCAGTATTATTATTATTATTTTGGAGAATATTTTCTGATGCTTTTATGTCCACTTGAATCTTTGCTTCCCAGAAAGAAGGTAGGAGACCATTGTTTTCAGTTTGCAGAAGACAAGAAGGGACTTGTCCAAAGTGATATAGCTAATAAGTATCGAAATAGGGACAGGAACCCATAGCTTCTACTCCTATCTCGTGTGATTTCCTGTCTGTCACACTATATATGTGTCTTTAACCAAAGAGTTCCTCTTTTGGAGCCTTACAGACCTAAGGTCAAAGACAGACTCCACCTCTTCGTAGCTGTTTGATCTTACACAAGTCACTCAGCCCTCTGAGCCCTCATTAATTTTATGAATATGTTCTCCTAACATTCTATTGTATCTTCATCTGTGATTTTTGTGTGTAGTTGATAAGAATAGCATGTGAATTGTCAGCCATTATAAATCTGCACATAAGTGACTCTAACCATTCAGAAATGCTAGTGGGGTCACTGTAATGGAGCTAAGGCAGAAGCACTGGTCTGGGAATCAAACCTGGAGTCCAGTTCTTAAACTCCATCCTAGCTCTGTATGTTTGGCAAGTTACTGAAGTTCTCTGAGCCTGTTACCTCATCTTTAAGCATGGACACAATACAGGTACAGCTAATAGCTAACTAGCTGAGATCAAGCTAATGCTCTCCGCCAGAAAGTGCCGACATGCTCTCCTGTTTATGACTCTCTGATTCCCAGCACATGGTTTGATTGTTTTCCAAAGGACAGGCAAACATGGAGTTATTTTTGTGGCTGAAATACAGGCCAGAGGGTTCTCTTCAGCAACACATATGCTAAAAGTAGAACGATACAGAAATTAGCATGGTCCCTGTTCAGAGATGACATGCAAATTCATGAGGCATTCCATATTTTTTCTTTAAAAAAAAATCAAGCCAGGTGTTTTGACAGCTGGAGGAGATAAGCCTCAGTTAAATTCAGGGTCATGCACTCACCCCAGCCACATCCACCATGAGAGAATATTGAGAAGACACATCAGTCAGTAACCGTCAACCTGCATGTTAATCATAGGTAATGATCACTGTGTCGGGAAGACCTGTCCCTGAGGACTGTGCTGTAATGAGTTGGTAAAGCTCTGATGAACACCGTTTGCCAGGAGTGCACCCCAAAAGGGTATGATATGGTGCCTCTCTCACAGGCTTCTAGTTTCTGTGACTGGTACAAGAACCGCCACAAAACAAGTGCTCCCAAAAGGTTAATTGTGAATCTAATTTCTGTAAGAAGTGTATTTTTTTTTTTAATTGAGTTCTGTGGTGATGAGGGTGGGACCCTTTGGAAAGGCCTAGGAAGGTTAACCAGCTGAGTCCAGTTGCCTCCTGATTCATTCCCTCTTGGAGTTCTGGAACAGGCTGCTCTGGTAGCAAATGCTACTTAGGGAAAAAAGAGAGCTCTCTTGTCTCTTTGTGTGGAACCCTAGTAATTTCCCAGAAGTTCGAACATGATACTTTAATGCCCTGTTCCTCAACCTTGGCTTCACACCGCGGTTACCTGTGGCACTTTTACTCCTTATTCCCAGATGCCTCCCCCGAGGTTATTTAGTAGGTCTAGGATGGCCCTGAATATCTGTATTTTTTTTAAAACTCCCCAAGTGATTCTGATGCCCTGAACAGGGTTGAGAACCATTGCCCTTGTGGATACAGACCGTTAGGCAGGCAGTAATTCTCCCTCTGCCCCAGAAGAGTGACTTTCCCTTGTGACCCAGATTCACGCAACTCGACTTTTTCGTGTATGGCCTATAGCCAGAGGCTGGGATTCTTTTCTTTGTAGTCATGTCTTTGGAGGTTTAGGGTAACCACTCTGTCACAGAAAGAATCAGGTGTCCTTTAAATGCGCCGGTGACTGGGGCTGTGGGTCAGGTTACATCAGGCAGGGTCATGGAACCACTCAGGGTCTGAGCAGAGTGTTCCCCAAACTAGCATTGTTTGTGATGCTTGCACTGTGAACAGCAGGGAGGGAACGAGGAACGGTCTGCTTGGGGCTGAGGGATGGTCTGCTTGGGTCAGAACTCCTCAGAATGAGACTTTCAGGGATCTCTTAATGTCCTCTTCATTTCTGTTGGCCCTCAAACATTCCAGCTGGTCTCTCTACTAAGACTTGTTCCCCCATTCCCTAGAGCCTTTTTCTCTTCCCCCCAAAATGAACTCCCCAAATATGCACTTGGACCTTTTCATTTAAAAGATTGAACTACTGATCTAAATGAAGTAAGACTAAAGGAGAAAATGACAAACTTGGGAGAATCACAAACTAGAAATTTCAGAGGTCCCCATGCCCATACCTCTTGTGCAGAGTTCTGGATTCTCTATCAGATAGTTCCTGGAAACTCCAATGTCCTCTTTCCTTTTGTTCCTGAACATACCCTTTCAGAACTTTACCATTCTCTGGGTCTCATGGTAAACACTGGTTTTCATTTACTGTGCCTCTGTTATGTGGCAAGCATTGGGCTAAGTTCTCCACAAATATTATGGAATTTAAAAATCACAAGACTCCAGTTTGGTCATTATTATCCCTATTTTACTGATAAGGGAACTGAGGCTTAAGAAGCTTGAAAGTCACTTGCCCAAGATCATACAACTAGGATATACCTTCTTTAATAAAAGTCCTTGATAAAGACCTGAAGAAACCATGACAATCATCTGAAATGTTTTTTTGAGAATGAGATGGCAAGTAAAATGGGGAAGAAGATAGGTCAGAAGAGGAGGTGAAATTATAAGCCATTCAGGTGACCCAAAGTCTTTATCCTTCATAGGAAGGGCAGCCCCACCCTGGGGAAGATGGTAGGAATGTTATTCTCTGTCTGATCCCTTTTCAAGATCCTGAAACTTTCATAAAATAGCATCCTGGTCATCATGGCTTTCTCACCTACCTGCCTCAAGCACAAAATGAAATGAAGCTATGAAACCCTTGGATAAACCCATTCTGTCTTGGGGCACCTGGGTGGCTCAGTGGGTTAAGCCTCTGCCTTCAGCTCAGGTCATGATCTCAGGGTCCTGGGATCGAGCCCCGCATCGGGCTCTCTGCTCAGCAGGGAGCCTGCTTCTCCCTCTCTCTCTGCCTGCCTCTCTACCTACTTATGATCACTCTCTCTCTGTCAAATAAATAAATAAAATCCTAAAAAAAAAAAATTTCTGTCTTAGCCAGATGGAATTTGGGGGAGTAGGTAGTGAGGACCCAGGCTGTATGGGTTGTGAGTCCTCACTGTAGGACACTGTGTACTCTTAGGGAACTTCTTTTTACAATTGATATCAACCAAAACTCTATGCTGGTGACTAGGGTTTTGTGTTTGGTTTTTTTGTTTTTGTTTTAATTTTTGTTTTTAAGGAAATGATGGTTTGGGTTGTTTTTTTTTTAAGATTTTATTTATTTCACAGAGAGAGTGTGTATGAGCACACAGGCAGGGGGAGCGGTAGAGGTAAAGGAATAAATAGACTCCCTACTGAGCAGGGAGCCTGATGCAGGGCTTGATCCCAGGACTCTGGGATTGTGACCTGAGCCAAAGGCAGACAGTTAACCAACTGAGCCATCCAGGCACCCTGGTGACTTGGTTTTTAAACCAGAATTACAGTACTGGGGGAAAAAACCAAGATTTTGGTTTGGCATTCTGTAGAGAACTGGGATTTTGTTTGTCTCCTGGAGCCCTACATTGTTGTCATTAATTGAAGGAGGAGGGAACAGAACTCTGGTTTAGTAAGTTAGCCAGGAGTTATTCTTTGAGGGCCTACTATGTGCAAGGCAGGACTGGGGGTGCAGAGGTATTCACCATAAGATTCATCTGTGGTCTTTGCCCTTAAGGAACTCACACCCGAGTCCAGGAAATGGGTGACCACAGCCCAGTGGGACAAGTGCCATATCAGGATATGTTAGACTGCTTAGGACTCCCAGAAGAGGGGTATCTAAACCCATCAGAGTAGTCAGAATGCTTTCTCTGAAGGCATGAGGGTTAGGTTGAGTCCCCTAGAAGATCAGGTGGGCAGTATATGAGGAAAAGTATAGAAATGTTCCAAGCAGAGGCCCCGATATGTGTAAAAGCCCAGAGGGATGAGAAAACCGGTATGTCTGGTTAACAAATATTTAGTGAATGCCTACCATGCACTCAGTATGTGTTCCCTGAGGGAGGTGTCAGCTGCATCAGGCTCCAAGGGGGCCAGCTTGAGATCACAGGGCTCAGACTCAAGCTGGACTCCACATCCTATATACTTGTATATTACCTTCCCTCTGGACTTCACACTAGGCTGTGGACTTGAGGGCCAAAACTCTGAGGTATCATACAGCAGACAGGAGTTTCCCCTATGTCTGGAGTGTGGGAGGAGAGCCGCCTCCACTCCCTCCCCACCAATGCAACCCCAAGTTATTATGTTTGTCTGGGCCTCCTAGAAGCTACTGCCGTTCTCTGGTGTGGCTCCAGGCCCTTCCCACTCTGGAGGAGGTAAGGGAAAGCAAAGATGCCAAGAGATTAATCTGTGGGTCAGGATTTGTCACTGGGGACCCACCTGCAAGGGCACTGGCATGGGTCCACTCTGCCACTCATTGTCGGAGTGAGGAAATCACTCTAGTCTCCAGTCTCCAGTCTTTTCAGTTACTCTTTGAGAAAATGAAGGGGTTGACCGACGTCAGCAGTGGTAAAGATGGGCACACATGCTGTCTCTCTCCATCCCATCTTCTGTGCCAATGAAACTGTCAAGCTCCGTTTTCTGTATAACTCAAAACCTATATTCCTCTTTACCCCATTTTCCCCAAGCTACACTTTCTCCTGCCGAGACACGGTGAGGCCTTGACATCCTTCTCCACATAATCCTGCAGCCATGGGAATGGATATGAGACTGAATGCTCTTTGGTCCAGCTGTTGTCTGGCTCTGACAGCTGTGAAACTGAGTAGACGTTGGACTGCCTGCTCACCAGTGATGTTTCTAGCAAACTCCAAGGAGCAGTGCTGCAACTAGAAATCAGGTGTCCTGGGTACAAAATTTCACTAGGGGCCCCTTTTGCTCCTGGTTGGTATCGTAATTAGTAGCCCGCCAGGTGGGGATGCATGGTTGGTTGTCTTTGTACCCGTCAAAGAGACAAAAGCAGCTGCAGACAGGGACTCAGTCCCCCTGCTGTGGCCCAGTCTTGTTCTCTGGATCAACAAGGTTAGGTCTCAGCAAACGAAGCAGCAGACTCTGCAGCTCCCTTCAGGCAAGTTTCCTGCTGTCAGCAGCTTCAGAATATTATAGGGCTTACAAGCTTACTGGTAATCTTAATTGAGAGAAAGTAGAGGATTGAAAAGGTAGAGAGAGGGTTTCTTTGCCAACCCTGTGTAGAAACTTCCAGAAGTTCCTCTAAGTCTCTAATTCCATTCCGTTCAAAATGATTATATTGACGTGCCAGCAGTCCTGAATGAGGAGAGGGCAAGATCACTTTGAGGCAGGGAAGCCAGAAGAGGCACTGGGAAGCAAGTGGGTGTGCCTAGGACACCATGAGACATGGAGTGTTTGAGCTTGGCTTGGGGAACTTTCCCTGAGAGCCCAGGATTCCTTTAGAATCCCACCTACTGAGGCTGCCAACCACCCCTGCTGAGCTGTTACAAAGCTGCGAGCCAAAGAACTTCATTCTTCCACAATTCCCAGTGTGCCCTGCTTATTAGTTATTAATCATATCTCCGGACAATGTATCCAGCACAGCAAGCATTTCACCAAACCACAGAAGGCAGGTTGTTCATGACCATGGGGATTGCAGACAGACTGGAGAGAGCCACATAAGATGAAGGTTACCTTCACCCAGCGCCCTATGGTGGATGTACATTCTTGGCTCCCTGTAATGAACAGGGTGAGAAAGTCTCTGTGGCCCATGACAGTCTCTCCCTGCCTCTTCTTCCTGCTCAAAATGATATTGATCAGTTTTAGGTGATTGAGTGGAAGATGCAAGATAAGTACAAATGGTGGCTAATTAAATGCAGAAGGCGGGAAAGAGATCTTCACAGAGCTCGCCAGTGCCTGCCTTACACAGCAAATAGAATTGAGCCAGTCCCCAGAGTACTGGCCTCTTTTTCCCCCATCTCAAAAGGCTCTTTCTTCTGCCCCCTTTTGTCTCCCATGTAGTTCATATGGCATCACAGGTGTACAGCCTTGACCTCAAAGGAGCCATTGTGATCTTATCCAGTCTGGGATCTGTTGAGTGAAGACAGTGGCATCCCTCCGAGTTGCCTGGCGCCATTACACACACAGGGGAAGGCCGTGAACCGTCCCGGGGAAGTGACTTGAGATCTAGCCAGACTGTGTTTGGGTGCCTCATTTGCACTCCAGAACAGAGCCACCGGTTCCTTTGGTGAGTTTAAAAAAAAAAAAAAAAGCAAGGAAGAAATTGCTATCATTACACCAGAGGTCCAACTCCTGGAATTCAGACTTGGCCCCCGTTTTCCTTCCTGTCTCGGCAGAATGGTATCCTTGACGACGCCGTTAGAACTATGTGCGGGAACAGCCGTGTCTGTGGTGTTAATGGCATTCCACGGGGCAGGCTGGGGCTGGTCTCCCTGGTGAGATGCAGCTGGACCAACACACCTCCCGCCAGGCAAGCAGCATGTGTTAGGGCTGCCCCTGCCCTTGCCCACCTGTGTTTGCAGCTTCAGCTTTCTGTCTCCTAGACCCTCATCCCTGCACTTTTACCTTCCCTCCCACTGCTGTGAATTTCAGCCAACACAGAGCAGCGAGGCTACCCAAAGGACAAAGAGGAGAACTGGGAGCGGGTCATAGCCCAGTGTGGCACTTCTCAAACTGCTGTCTGGGGCAGGCGTGTGTTCACTGTGCCACGAATATAGTGTTCCCAGCTGAGTTAACTCTGGAAGCTCTGGATTACACAGAGTCACGTAGGCTTTTTCCCTGGGTGCCTTCTCCCAGCCTTTGTGACTCCAATGCACAGTCTGAATCTTAAAGAGGGCGATCAGTAGGCCGCATTTCTCAAACGTATTTTACCCCGGACAAATACCTAATGTTATCTCCCGGGATGGGAATGGCACAAATGGTGTAAAGGAGGCCAGCTTAGTGTCCGGCAGTCTGAGCTTCAGAGTCAAGCTTAAGATCAAGTTTTGCCACCTCACAGTCTTACGTTAGGCAAACTACTTCTCTGAGCTTCAGTTTCCTATCTGTAAATTGGGCTGATAACACCCTCCTGATAGGTATTTTGAGGACTAAAGAGCGTCATGCGTGTAAAACATTAAGCACGATATCTGGAGCTCAGTAACTATCAACATTCATTGTTGAATTGGTCGGCCAGATCATGCAAAGGAAGGTGATCTGCCAGCCCAGACTCCAGCTACACACAGCTGACTCACAGCTCTGTATGTCTAGCCTGGAGTGCCCTCTGCCCCATACCGTACTGCAGGGTGCCTGCTTCAAGCTCCAAATATAACGCCTTCCTCCCCACTCCAAACCATTGTTCCTTCCTCCCTGTGTCAACATCCAGTTGCCCACACCAGAAGCCTGGGGGCCATCAAAGATTTCGCCTCCCCCCACAGAGAGTTGGTCACTGAGTGACATCAATGGCATTTCTTGTTCAAGAGATTCCAGGTTATAAAAACCCCTTCCTTCCCGTGGCTCCTGTCCAGACTGTACCTACTGCCTGGCCAGTTACCAAGTCAGATTCTCATTCTCTCTAGCAAGAAAGCCTGCTTCCTCTCTCAGTCCACCCAATAAATTGCTTCTCCTTCCGGGCCCAACTAAGGTACCATTCTTCCAAAGCCCAGTTGCTAATTCTGCATTTTCTCCCTGAAGCCACTTAAACCCTGGACTTAAGAAAGCACCCACAGGCCTGCCTGTGAGGGTTCCTCTCACAGTGACCATGTCAAGCCGCTGGGCAGATTTTTTTGTTTTATCTTTAAACCCCTTGGCATAGTACCTGACATTGAGTAGGACTGGCAGTAAATATTCGTTGAGTTAAATTTACTTGAGTTTTACAAAAAGGTACTGTCTTCCTTTCAGTGATTCAGTGATTGTTTTTGTTTTTTGTTTTTTTAAGATTTTATTTATTTATTTGTCAGAGAGAGAGAGAGGGAGAGAGAGTGAGCGAGCACAGGCAGACAGAGTGGCAGGCAGAGGCAGAGGGAGAAGCAGGCTCCCTGCCGAGCAAGGAGCCCGATGTGGGACTCGATCCCAGGACTCTGGGATCATGACCTGAGCCGAAGGCAGCTGCTTAACCAACTGAGCCACCCAGGTGTCCCCAGTGATTGTCTTCAAAGGGATAGAAAGCTAATTGTTCCAAAGGATTCCTTGAGTATTTTGCCACCAATAACACCCACCATCTCTTTAGCATCTACTGTGTATCAGGTACTCTAGCAAATGCTGTATTTACATTAATTTAATTCTGTGAGCTGGGTTCTAGTGTTCTCCCCATTTCACAAATGAGTATTTTGAGGTTTATCTAAACAGGATTCAAACCCATGCTTCTCCCTTCATCTGTGAACTGAGATCCACCAATATTCCCATCTTGACCATGGTTGTCTAGATTTTTTTTTAAGATTTTATTTATTTATTTGACAGAGATTACAAGTAGGCAAGAGAGGCAGGCAGAGAGAGAGGAGGAAGCAGGCTCCCTGCCCAGCAGAGAGCCCAATGTGGGGCTCGATCCCAGGACCCTGGGATCATGACCTGAGCTGAAGGCAGAGGCTTTAACCCACTGAGCCACCCATGCGCCCCGGTTGTCTAGATTTTTAAAGTGTGATTTACTGCAAACCTGATCTGCACTTTCCTGTGAGAAAAAGAGCCATGGATTTTGCTTGGAACAAACTCTCTTTAAGACAATCTCCATTTTTATTTGTACCCACCCTTCAGAGTTCTTTTCCTAAACAGCCGAGAACCAGGAAGAGCCAAGAAGAAGCCTCAGTAGTTAAATCCCTGTGGCTCAAGCCTCTCCCCTGATTCCCTAAAAATGGCTGGCACTTTTATGCCACTTTTTCTCAGGGAGAAGAATTGGGTAATTTCATTAGGAAGCATTCTTGAGCACTTCTTTGTCCCAGACACTGTGCTAAATACTGAGTTAAGACTAAGAGTTCTCTGCCTTCAGGGAGCTCATAGCCAAGTGGGGAGACAATACACGTGCACATACGGACTATAAAACTAGGGGTTAAGTAAAAAGAGACCTGAACTGAGTCCGAAAGACCTGGATCCAGATCCAAATTGGAATCTGCAACTCCAAAATCTAGAAAGTTCTACAAATTGAGAGTTCTGCTTTGATTTCTTTTGTTTCACATCTCATTTGGAGGGAAAGCCTGATCTACAGTGAAGTTTTTGTATGGTCATTATTCATCCCACTTAGTGTGAATATTCATACATTGTGCTGCCGAAACAATGAGTCTGATCACAGTGTGCTGCCCCAACCCCCACAGGAGGTTGTAGATAATATGTGGTTCTGAACTCTGATGTACCTCTCACCTGCAGAATTTTGGAAAAGGAATGTGAACTAAGGCCCGTTGTGATCAACTGAAAGAAACATATGAAAAGACTCCATAAACTAAACAACTCAACATAAGTTGGTCTTAAATGGTATAGTCACTCCTTCTGAGTAACGAGAGCACTAAAGATGGAGCAAGTGATTTTTTTTAGGACCAAGAGGGTCAGAAGATGTCTTAAAGGGTGAATTGAATTTCTCACTTCGTGGAGAAGCTGTGGAAAAGAAATTCTGGGCTGAGGAAACAGCATTTAGAAAATGTGCAGAAAAAAAAAAGTCTTTAAGTAGCTTGAGCACATGGACTGTGTAGGCCTGTAGAAAAATTGATTCTTTGTCAAAATGTCAGAGAAAAGCAGTACAGATAATAGAAAGGGGCAGATAGTATACAATCCATCTGATCTAGGCAGGATTTTTCTTTAAAATGCAGACTTACACATGTGTTCACAGAGTGACCTCACTGTCGGGCTGATAGCTCCCTGCCCCACCTGTGGGGCGACTGGGGGGGCTGCTAACCCCTCGCCAGCTCCCAGGCTGGTCCAGTGAGGATCACACCCGCACACCACTCCAGGCTGGTGCTCAGCTTGCCACCCTCTGCTTGGTCCACTTAGCCCCTTGCCAGCTGGCTTCTCTGGCATCACACTGGCAGGTTCAAATCAGACCAGCCACTTACTACTTCTGGTGGCCTTCAACAAGTTATTTACCTCTTTTGTGCCTTTGTTGCTCAGCCATAAAATGAGAATAATGGCAGAAAGCTGGCATGGAAGGCACTTCCGCAGAATGCCTCAGTGGTAAGCACTCAAACAGTAGTTATTATGGTTATTGGTATTACAAGGAATCCCCTCCTCCAGCTGTGTGTAAATACATATATTCCTTAATAGCTACCTAAACAAGAAGGGCCCTTTCTTTATTCTGTCTGCCTTGGTCATATCTCCTTCCAAGTTAACTATTTTCTTTACAGAGTGTCTCTATTTCAGTTTTTCACAGCTGTTTCTCAGGTGTGGTGAGGCATGGCCTCCCTTACTTTGGTCATGATCCAGTACAGGGATTCCCAGACTGGGGCTCTGAGGGCCCCAGAGATTCTTGGAGGCAGTCAGGGGAATGCCCAGACTAACTTCAGGATGCTCATGCAGGGCACAGTAAATCAGAGTATCGACTGGGAAAGCAGGGAAGCCCTGCCACTGACCAGTTAGTTATCTTACCCTGTGCAAGTTTCATAATCTTGAGGAGCCTCTGTTTCCTACTTGACAGAATGGCAATATCAGTACTCTCCTCACAAGAGAGTTACAGCTTAGATCAGAGCATGTATTTAAAGCTCCTTAGCACAGGACCAGTACCCCATAAACACCTGCCACCATTGTTACCACTGTTAGTACAAGACATTTCTTGAAAATCACACTTTTACCCCAAATGGAGCCTCAGGTATAAGTAAAAGGTCAGATTTCTGCCGGAAGTGGGTAGAATTACATCTGCTGTAGTTCACTGACAGTGTGGCCTGATGCTAGAACCTCTGTGTGGCACTTAGGTGTGCCTTTGGTAACTAAAAATCAGGAGAGTTATTACTGAACAAGTACATTTGGGCACAGGGAAACACTGCAAGCATGAAGTCTTGATGTGGAGAAAGACAGAAAAGAGTCTCTGGTAATTAAAGTCACGAGGACTGCTGGTCTAGGATACCAATCAGTACTTTCTGTTTAGAAGGTCTCCTTTTATTAAAAAAACAACACATGGACCTTGTCACCAGGGCTCCCTCAAAAGCCCTTCAGTAGGTTTAACCCATTAACCAAAGTTCTAGTGCATGAAGACGTGGGTCCCATAGTGGCTAGGGCCCAGTATGAGCAGAGCCGTACCACTCAGAAATCCCATCTGAAATGGGAAAGGCTCTTGGCAGTGAGCAAGTCCAAAAGACCACCACCGCACACCATTTTACAAATGGAGAAAGAGGCCTGGAACTGGGAAGAAACTTGCCCAAGGCGACACAGCCGTCCTGTGGTAGGGCTTCACGCCTAAGACTCAGCAGTCCACCCAGGGGTCCACCCATCCCTTCTGACCAGCATTCTCACTCAGAAGGAACAGCAAATCAGAGTCACCCAAGGAGTTCTTTCTGAACTACGTAGGGCATCTCTATTTCCCTCACCCGCTCCGAAACTAACAGGTAAATAAAATTAAAAAGCGGAGAACAAATAAGCTAGCCCAGGGTGTCCCAGTTATGTCGCCATAACTGGGACATAAGAACTACTTGGGCTGCCCCGTATCTTGAGATTCTGGTTCAGTAGGTCAGAGCTGGGACCTGAGAATCTGCATTAGTCAACACACCAGGTGACTGTGATAAGCAAGTTTTGGAAAACAAGGCGAATCCAGGCCAGCAGAAGGTTTACTAGTTTCTGTCTTCGAGGGGGCAGGGGGATGGCAAGGGCGCTAGAGATTTTCCACACGCAGTTAATGAGAGAGTTAACCCATAGCCTGTGCTAGTGCCCTACAGTACCTTTCTGTCTTCTAACAACCCTGATTCCTGGGCACACGATAGCTCAAAAATGTTGCTGCCTGACCTACTTTGTGGAGATGATTTGAGCAAAAGATGCCCTGTCTAGGCTGGGTGACACTAACATCTCTCTTTGGCTTTGTGCTTAGGCTGAAGAACCTGGAGCTAGCTGCTGTGGGCGCATCAGACGTCCATGTGAAGATGCTGGCAGCCCCTATCAATCCATCTGACATAAATATGATCCAAGGTAACCTTGGTTTCTGTGGCTTATGTTAATTGGCTTTTTTGCTTAGCCGCCACCTCGTTTTCATCCTTCTTCAGGTGTGGGTGTGAAATCCCTGTGATTAGCAGCAGCTGCTCTCCAGATGAGCCATCTGCAGACTACCAGCCCTCTCTGGCCTCCCCTCTCTGGAATGTGAGGCTTTTCGAGAGTTAGAAAGATTTCAGTGGGGAGTAAACCAACCACTGTGAGTGCCTGCGATACGCTGGGCTCATTTCACACATTACCTAATCCCCATCATAGCCATGAACGCTAAAAAAATATTATCCCCTTTAGAGATGAAGAACCTAAGGCTCAGAGAATCTGGTTAGTTACACAGCAGGTCAAAGGCAGAGCCCAGATCAGGCTTAGATCCGACTCCAAAGTTCATGCTCTTTCACTGCCCAGACCTCACAGGGTGGCCCTCTGTGCTCTTCTCCCTTAGGAAATTATGGCCTCCTTCCCAAGCTCCCTGCCGTTGGAGGGAACGAAGGTGTTGGACAGGTGGTAGCAGTGGGCGGCAGTGTGACTGGGGTGAAGCCAGGAGACTGGGTGATTCCAGCCAATGCCGGTTTGGGTGAGTTTTTCCAGGTGTCTGCAGCCTCCCTTTGTTCCAGATTGTATTTCACCCACACTGGAAATGTTTGCTCATTGGCTCAGTGTGACTAAGCAATGCAGAGTTTATTATTGAGTTCATATACCCACCACTAGTTGCCGTGGGAGCAGAACAGGAGAGCGGAAATTGTGTTTCTTCCACTCTGGAGGTAGTGGACCTGCTCTCTCATCTCTTTGGGCCTATGTGGATGAGAGCTGTGATTCTCTGAATTCCTACATCCTTAAATCCCTACTGTAAGATACAGTGGGAAACCCAAATAAGACAGCCTCTGCCCTCCAGAAGGTTAAAATCTAATTGAAGAAATCTCCAAACTAGTAACCTCAATAAAGTGTGTATTACAAGTTCACGGGAAGCAGAGGGCACTTCTGGCTCCTCTGTGTGTGAATGCAGATGTGAGAGAGAGAGAGAGAGAGTCTTAAAGAAGGATGAGGGCTCTGTGGAGGAGGCTTCTTTGGGATGGACCTTTGATAGATGGATTGTTAGATGGAGAGGAGCCAGAAATCATTGCATTTGGAGGAAACGAAATGAGCAAAGACACAAAGGTGAGTGTGGGAAATGGTGAGAAATCCAGTGTAGCCTCAGCAGAGGATTTGCACATGAGAAGATGCTTAAATGATGAAGGTTACAAAGGTAGTGGGGCCACATGGGGGAGCCCTGCAGAAGCCAAGCAAAGGAGTTAGGGTTCTCTATGATATGTAGTAAGGAGTCATTGGTGAGTTTTGTTCTTTAGCGCTTCAGTTTTTGAGGCACAAACATTTTAGAGTCTCCTGACAGCAGCCACGAGAGGGAAGCAGGGAAGACGATATCCACCTTCTAGACATCTAAGGGACTGAAACTCAAACTGAAACAGCAAACCAAAAGAGAGGCCACCAAAAATCTTGTCACCACTGCTTTTCCTGCTACACTACAGTATTAGGATTCTTTGGGCTATCACTTAGAGAGTTGACATAAACTTGATTTCTATAGAAAGAAGAAGAAAAAGTTATTTGGTTCCTGGAACTGGGAAGAACAAGAGATGGAAGGCTTCAGGGACTGCTGGATCCAGGAACCCCAGTGATACAGAGCTCATTCTCTTGTTCTCACTAGTTCTCAGATGGAATCTCCCCCACACAGTGATGTAATAACATCAATGAATATTTATTGTCTACTCCCTTTGCACCAGGCAATGTTCTAAACACTTTGTATATATCACTCAACTATTCCCACAACAGAAGGTAGATATGAGACAAATGTAAGATAGTAAGCAACTTGCCCAAGGTCACCCAGCCATTAAGTGATGGAGCTGAGATTCAAACTGACCTTTCATAGGTGGCCACCAGCAAGCATCCAAGGTTTGCATCATCCTAAGAACAAACGAACACAGTCTGTCCAGCACAGCCATATCCATCTGCTAGCAGGACTCTGACCGACCCTGCCTGGTCCTTGCTCATCCCTGATCCCCGTCATATCTAGCACTGTCATGGCAAGCATCTTTACTGCAAGCATTTTCATGGCATAACAAATTGGCCATCAGGCAACTTTGCTATAAAAGATAAAATCATGAAAAATAAAAGGAGAACGTTCATTAAAAAGGACATCGTGAAACATGAAAAATGAGGAACAAAATTTTTAAAACTTTATTGCAAAGTATAAAATGTTAGAATACATTCAAAATGTTTAGTGTAGTTCTATAGCAATACTACACAAATACTGATTTTATTTCGTGATCTACAGAATGTTCCTAAGCGCTTATCTTCAAAGTCTTTTATTCCTAGTATACAATTTCTTGTGCTTGTTGATTGTCTCCTGATTTGGTATCGTGCTTTTAAAAATTTTTATTTATTAATTTTTTTTGCTAAAATTTTTTCCTTGATTAGGAGAAATGTCAGTTTCCAAATACTTAGGACGCACATTTGTAGCTGCCTTTGTATTGTGTTGTGAAAGCCTTTTGCCCTGTTGTCTGCTTTTGGCATATCGTCACATTTCCATTGATAGATGTTCCAAAGCTCTCTGGGAAATGTGGGCTCAAAACTCTGTGCTACTGTATAGACCATTATGAGGGCTAAGGTTTAAACAGTACAAAACAGAAGGACTGTGTCAATGGAGAGATGAAACCAGACTGTCAACTAGTAGGTAAAACCAACAAACTATCAAACCAAACAGCCAGTTATTTTGTTTAACTTTTTATGAGAAAATTGCCTTATGGCTAATGAATTATATGGCAGAAATGCTTGTGGTAAAGATGCTTTGGCCTAAAACCACCAGGGGTGTGGGTTGGGCCACTCCCAATTGCCCTAGCTGAGTCTCTTCCCCACCCTTGTGGTTCAGAGGATGGAGCCTCAGAGGTTAAGAAGGAACAGTTCTAGAAAGAAAAAGGCACCAGGCAGGAAAAAAAACAGTAAAAGCAGTCTACCAGAAGCTCTTTTCTTCTCTGAGATCAGAAAAGTTGCCAAGAAGGGCACCTGGGTGGCTCAGTCACTTAAGCATCCAACTCTTGATTTCAGCTCAGGTCATGATCTCAGGGTGGTGAGGTGGGGCCCTGTGTTGGGCTTCGTGCTGGGCGTGGAGCCTGCTTAGGATTCTCTCTCTCCCTTTCCCCCTCCCCCGCAGAAGAAAAGAAGAGCTGCCAAGAATGGCTCCACTCTCTCCTGCAGCCCCACCTGGCAGTGAAAGAACCTAGCCATCTGAGCAGAGAGCTGCAGGATTCTCTGTATCAAGAGGAAGTGGTGCTTTGTGCCAGCCCCTGTCAGACACAGTCTCTGCCCTCAAAGTGTTCTGGGCTGGTGCTGGGGAACCCAGGAACAGAAAAACAACCCTTAACACAATACAATGTAGTAAACACTGTAAAGAGAGAGTAGGCACAAAGGCAAGAGTCCCCCCATCTCAGGAAGCTTGAGGAGAAGCTGTGCAAAGAAGTGCTGTTGAACTCAGTCTGGGAAGACTGAGTAGAAGCACAGCCCATGGGCTAGGTGAGGAAGGGCTTCCAGGCAGGGAGGGCAGCATGTGCAAAGGTGCGGCGGTTGGTGGGAGAAGGCATGGCACTGTCAGAACTGCAGGGGTGTCGCTTGGTCCCTGCCCGCCGGAGGAAGACAACAGATGAGGCCGCAGAGTTAGGCTGGGCCCCAGTCATGGAGGCTCACGAGACCCCGAGGAAGAGTTCAGAAGCGTGAGTGACCAGACTTGGGCAGTGCAGAGAATGCTCTGAAAAGGCAGAGGGTGGAGGCAGGAAGCCAGTAAGGAGGTGGCTACACAGTTCAGGCTTCACCTGAGAAGGGTCTGAACAAAGCAGTACCATAGAGCCTGAGAAGACAGGTCACTAGATTTGGAGAGAAGAATGAGGGGCGTCTACCAGGGGTGCGGGTCATCACACAGGCGGCAGAGGCAGGAGTCAGCCAGAACAGGGAGTTCTTCCTGGACAAAAGGTCAGTCTTTCCCACCAGGTGTGGGTCAAAGAGCATGAGGATTTTATAATGGCCGGGACTATAATCAACTCCATTTAGTCGGCAAGCATTTCGTGAGCTTCTGCCGCTTGCGGGGCTCTGGCAGACGGCAGTGAACAGACGTGGTCTTCCTTCTGGTGAAGGCTGCAGTTTAGTAAGAGTGACAGTCATTAAATAGCGCAGTCCTCAACTGGCCAAACCTTGGCCATCCTTCCTGGTAGGTACTGAGCTGTGCCCATAGCCAGCATTTCCCCACACGCAGCCAGTCCCCAGGGAGACCAGGCCAGAGAACGCACAGACTGACGTCCTCTTTGGAAATGCTCAAAACCCTCCCAGGGCAGCGTGGGGCAGGAGCAAGAGCAGCGTCCCGGGAATCTTATTCCACCCCCGTGGGTGACCTTGTTGAAGCCACAGCTACTTTGAGCCTCAAGTATCCTCATCTCTACAATGCCCCTAACAGTCGTTGCCCGGCATCTCCCAACTCATTCGTGCAGCTCAACTGAGGGAAGACACACAACAATTTTGACAAATTTCTGTACGCATTAGACCGGGGTCAGCAAACTTTTTTTAAAGGGGCATTTGTACATATTTTAAGGTTTGCAGGCCACACCGTCTCTACTCAGCTTTACCTTCATAAACAGCCATAGATAGTGCCTAAGAAGTGAGCATGACTGTGTTCCGATAAAACTTGGTTTACCAAAACCGGTGGTGAACCAGGTTTGGCCCATGGTGGTTTGCCAACCCCTGCATTAGGTGGTAGAGATGGTTAAGGGCCAGTTGCACAGGAGTGAGGAACCGGGAGTCCTGAGAACTAGGACATGGGACTTAGGATCAGAAGGAAACCAAGGGACATTCCACATCTATGTACTAGGCACAGCAATCATCCGTACAAATGTCATTGCATTTAATCTTCACACTGTGACATGAGTGTCAAAAAAGGTGCAGTGATAATTCTAAGTCACACAAATCATGAATGGCAGAGCTAGAATTTTAAAACAGGTCCCCCACTCCAGGGTCTAAGGGTTTCGTGGCTCCGTCAGTGAAGTGTCTGCCTTCGCTCAGGTCATGATCCCACTGGGATCAGGCCCCGAGTCAGGCTCCTTGCTGTGGGGAGCCTGCTTCTGCCTTGGCCCCTTCCCACCATTCATGTGCTCTTATCAAATGAATAAAATCTTTTAAAAAATAAATAAACCCTAAAAGCCTGTGGGGCTGACCGTGGGCACTGCCCCCATCCCACCCAGGTTCTCTTGAGAAGAGGATTAAGGACGGCCAAGCCCCACAAATTCGTGTCAAAGGGTGGATTTCCATTGTGGG
Organism: Mellivora capensis; assembly: GCA_004024625.1. Lineage (NCBI taxonomy): Eukaryota > Metazoa > Chordata > Mammalia > Carnivora > Mustelidae > Mellivora > Mellivora capensis. The sequence continues at coordinate 184,417 of PISX010001509.1, forward strand.
GCCATCAAGAGGAATTAGAAAACATCCCTGATTTCATGCACAGAAGGCCCTACAGTAAGCATCTAGCGCAGAGTAGATACAGTACATGTTGGCTAAGACGAATGAGGGCCAAGGTTATGAAGATGGCAATGAAGATTTGAAAATCAGGCTGGGTGGAGCCCAGAGAATGCTCAGGTACCTCCTAGATTCCAAAGGAACCCTTCACTTTTCCAGTGTCTTGTCCTCTCAGCCACAGATGTACTGGAACTGACATGGCTCTTAACAAAGTGTGTTCCTGCCTCCTGTCTCCAAACTGGTCCCCGAAGCCCACATGGTCTCCCCCGCTCCTACAGCACACTAGTCACACTCGGCTGCCCGCCTTCTCCATACCTGACCATGTGGTGCCAGGGTACTATTCAAATCCCAGCAACTGGGTGGGTTCACACCCTCCAGAGCTTTGGAGGCGTAGGCCAAGGACCCCTGAGACCCACAAAGCCAGACACTGAGCCAACAAGGCTCCAAGGAGTTTCTCTTAGATGATTTAGTGAGTGTGTGGTGGAGCCAAGGCTTGAATCTGTGTCTGTCTGACTGCAAGTCTGTCCTCCTCACCTCTGCCTTATACGGGATCCCACCTGCGTGGGTAAGCACCTGTCAGACGGTAGGTTGTAACCCATTAGCAAAATCGATGTAGGGGGTTGCCAACAGCACTTTTTTTTTTTTTTTTAACTAAAATCAGTCAGAATAGTATCATATATCAAACATAGTAGGATAAATACCATTCTGTGAAACTTTGGTTTCTGTTATATGTATGTGTACCTGTTTATATATGCAAATGTACTGAGGGACACTGTAACTCATGGTTACTCCAGGTCAGGATCGTGAGTCTGGATGATCGTTCCTCTAGCCCAAGCCACTTCAGCCAAGGCCCAAGCCTGTCTTCCCATCACCCTCTGCCCTGCAGTGTGTAGACTCCCAGGTCTATCTTCTGTCTGTCCTGCCTCAGAGTCTCTGCATAAGCTTTTTTCTCTCCCTAGAATGTTCTGGATGTACTCTTTCAGTGGCTGGTATCTTCATCCTTTAACTGTTAGCCTGCGCCTCCTCAGAAAAGCTGTCCCTGATCCCCATCTCAAATAATTCTCCCTAGTGTCACTTTCTGCCTCTGTCATTTGTAGTTACTGTATCTGCTTGTCTGGTTTTGCGTGTTCTCCACTGCAGTAAAACTCCGTGAAAGGCCGGAGTATGTCTTTGCTGTTCAAGCACCTGGCTCACAGTAGGTCTACACGAAGTACCCACAGGTGGACGGAGCAGCCCAGATTGGCCAGGCGACTCTGGGCAAGTCATTTTCTCGGTTTCTCGCCCTGTTGAGTGAGGAAGTTAAACTTGATGCTCTCGGGCCTCCTCAACACCGATGTTTTATGATTCTTTTGTCTGCAACTGGAATGTGGGCTGGAGGTTAAAGATCATTTCTCTCGAGTTTACATTTGTCATTTCCTTTCAGTCATTTGATTTGTGCAGCAGCTCTTGGGGGAGGCCAGTCAGGCTTTTCTTGCCAGTGTCATTTACATATTAGGGTAAACAAAACCCGGGACATACGAATTTGCTCAACTAACAGACCAGCAAAACCAGGTCCCAAACCTAGGCCTTTGACTTCTACTTTCATTCTTTTTTCCGTAATACCACCCAAGTCAGCCTGCCCTCGATGAGGAAAAGGACTGAGTAGGAAAATGTGGGCTTCACAGCTTCCCTTGCACATGTCATGCTGTTTCTCAGAGTCCCGGAGTTTCAGACCCTTAGCCACTTGCTGGGTGACATGAGCTACGTCAAGGTAATTAATGTGAGAATAACAGAATCTACCTTATATAACTATCCCGAGGACTCACAGAGATTCAAAGGACTTCAAGATCTTTTTTTTTTTTTTGACACAGAGAGAGATCACAAGTAGGCAGAGAGGCAGGCAGAGAGAGAGGGGGAAGCAGGCTCCCTGCCAAGCAGAGAGCCCAATGTGGGGCTTGATCCCAAGACACTAGGATCATGACCTGAGCCGAAGACAGAGGCTTTAACCCACTGAGCCACCCGGGCACCCCAAGATCTTCTTTTTTCTCTAAGTGGTACTTAAACGCTGATGTCTTAGGTGCCCGTTTACTGAGGGGGGTGACTTGGGGCCTGGTGTGGAGAGGGGTCCTGTCTCACTAGCCCGGACTCATCCCCTGACTCAGGAACCTGGCGGACGGAGGCTGTGTTCAGTGAGGAAGCAGTGATCAGCATTCCAAGTGACCTCCCTCTTCAGAGTGCCGCCACCCTGAGTGTCAATCCCTGCACAGCCTACAGGATGTTGATGGACTTTGAGCAGCTGCAGCCAGGTAGGAACCCCCAGGAGCTGGGAGCAGGCCAGGATCCCAGCCTGGGATGGGACCCAAATCCTGACCCCACGAACATGGGAACTTACTAGTAAGGGGCTGAGAGGAAGACGGGCCCCTACCCTGGGTGAGTGCATGATTGTTGCTTTTGCTTTGTTAGCTTGGATCCTAGAAAACATGCTGAAACCTCATGAGGAAAACACTCCAGATAACCGCTGAAGGACCACATTCCCTAGCGCTTGGGATGGAATTCTGTCATTCAGCAAAAACGTGGAGCTGTGCTAAGCTCTGGGATACAAAGCCAGACAAGATAGACACAGTGCCTGTGTTTTCAGTAAAATGCTGAACCTAGTAATTCACTCAGCATTCATAGGACACTTTCCAGTTCACATAAGAGACCTTTGCATGCATTAAACCTTCAAAGCAGTGTGGTGAGGCTGGTGTCGTTGGTGGAAAGCCCAGGCCCCAGGCAGAAAACCTGGCTCTGAACCCGAGCTTCCCCTCTCACAGTGAACTGACCTCTCAGATAATCAGATGTGTCACCCATAACACAGAGGAAGGGTTTGTGAGGGTTAACGGAGACAATGCACACAGCGCAGTAACTCCTCTACTTGATTATTCTTCCTGTTCAGAAGTGAGGAAACTGAGGTCCAGAGAAGGAAACGGCTATGTGAGTTCACTCGGCAAGGAGATGACAAAGCCAGGTGTTCTATTCGGGGTTCCCTAAAAGCAGAGCCTGAGACAAGGATGGAGGGTGGACAGTTGGCAGGAAAGGTGATCCCAAGAAGCAGGAGTGAGGAGATGGGGCGAGCCAGACAGAAGGAGGAAAAGCCAGGGAAGGCTGGTTACTGCTGTGGGCAAGCAGAGCTCAGTCTTGCTGAGAGGGGACCTCCCAAGACCCTCATGGGACCCACCTCACAGTTAACCTCCCATTGACAGGGGGCTGGGCTCACCCCCATTGTTGGAGGGTCACCCTGCACACTCTGCATGTCCAGGGGCTAGAGAAATGGCCTCGTCTAGCTCTGTCATGCGCATGTCGAACCTGAAGCAGAGATGCTGGTGCATTATAGGCTTAGGTAGCCTCCGCTGCTTGAGGCTAAAAACCAGTCCCAGCTTCCCTCCAAGAGAAACGCAGGTCCTCACAGCTATGCCACAGCGGTCCTGGGAGCCTTTGGTGGAAAAAGCCAGCAGGTGACTAGGGACCTTTGCCCAAGTCCTGGTGCAAGAGATGTTTTGATCACCTGCATCTCATCCCCTCAGGCCACCTCTGATTTGGGCTGCAGCTGGACATCAGGGCCATCTGACCCCATCTCAGGTGCCCATGGTGCATCCCTCCACTTGCCTGCCTCTGGACAGGTGTGGCCTGGGCTAGATCAGTGTTAGTCTAAGTTGTCCTGCTGAGCCGTAGTGAGAATTACAGCTTACCTTGTAATCCAATACAAAGATACAGGTGAGTATGTACTTTGGTTCCCACATTTTCATGGAGCAGTATTTACCCTTCTGTGTGGTACGCTATACTCTCTTTAATTCTGTAATCTGGAATTTTAACCAAAAAAAAAAAAAAATGCTATTTGCAACCCACTAGGTTGATTTTATAACCCACTAATGGGTGACAATCCATATGCTGACTCCTGGCTACAGAGAATGGGCGTTCTTCTTCCAGGAACTCCCCTGTCTGTAGCCCTAGATCCCTGCGTTTCAGATAACATTTCCGGGATAACAGAGCACCTTCCTGGACACAATGGCATCTGACTAATAAGGAGCATCCTGATTGGTGTTCCCAGGACTCCTGTCTTATGGGGAGTAAACTGACGTCATGACCTGTCCCATGTTTCAGTCAGTTATAGTCAGTGAGGGGGGCTGGGAGTCACACCAGGTCCATGTCATGTTAGAACCCACGTTTTCACTGCCTCCCCCATTGGCAAATTCCAAAGCCAAGCCTGGCCTTTGACCACAGACGACCTGTAGGACCCTGTTTCCGGGGCTGCAGGTTTTTCCAGCATAGATCTAAACCCATTTCAAGGCGGTATGCCTGTACTTAGCAGCACAAAGGGGAAATAAAGTGTGGCTGTGCCCTCAGGAAGCTGCAGGCTCTTGCCAGAAACGGACCTATCCACAACCAAGTAGGAGATAGGGCACACCACCTGCGGAGCACTGAGGAAACACACACAGGGAAGATGGGAAGGAAGCCACGCCTGAGCTGTGCTTCAAAGGGTACGTGGGATTTCAAAATGAAGGAAGAGAGAAAGAGGGAAGCATTGCAAACCATAGAAATAGCCTAAGCAGAGATTTGAGGATATAAAAATCAGAAGGCTGATGAATGATATGAAGTCATTTACACAGTGGGGTCTAAATTATGTATAGTGTGGGCTCTGAGTTGCCAAGTCCTGGGAGGCACCATGGGTGTTGTGTAATTGGGGGGGGGGGGGGCATTGAGAGAAGAGTAAGCAACACTCCAAGGTCTGAGAAGGCTCGGCAGTCAGGTCCTGGGTCATTTTGAGCCTGAAGACTCCCCTCTCTTGCCCTACAATAGGATCCCAGGCAAGAAACCCTTGACCAGTTACAGGTCTCTGGGGCTTGACTTGGGTCTCTTCCTGGCCCCACAGGAGACTGTGTCATCCAGAATGCATCCAACAGTGGAGTGGGGCAAGCAGTCATCCAGATCGCCGCAGCCCTGGGCCTGAGGACCATCAATGTGGTCCGAGACAGGTGTGTGGGGAGACCTGATCCCAGGGCAAGCGATTTGGGCCTTCCTCCCAAACTTCCACCCCACCCTGCATCCCTGCAGGTGCCCCTCTCTCCACCAGAGGGCACCCGTGCACAGGCAGTCTTCCTCCACAGGGGACAAGGACTGCTGACAGGTCAGCCATGCGAAAGGAGGCCCAGGGGGCCTCTGGCTGTCGGAGGAGCCCCGTCCTAAACGTAAAGGGAGAGTGGGAAGGAAGTGGAGCCCACCCTTGCCGAAGACTTTTTGAGAGTTTTTGAGACTCTTGCGATAACCCATGATCTCAAACCCACAGTTCATATTCGGGAAGCCTTGAAACTGTGTGCTTGCTATTGTGAACTAACCCAGGGCCCTTTCTCCCCTTGCATCTGTGTGGCACTTTGAACTGCTCTAACCGGGGCTGCGAAGGAGATGGGACAGGATTGTTATCTCTGTTTTATGGTGAGAAACAAGTTTCAGAGAAAGGAAGACATAGCAAGTCAGTAACACTGTTAGCTTCCTGGCTCGTGCTCTTTCCACCATAGCATCCAGTTGTCTTAACCCTCGCTGTCTCCTGGAAGTCCAGTCTTAGGAGGAGAACTGATACTCACTTCCCCTCCCTGTCCCCTCACTTGTGTTAACAAAAACTACTGTTTGCCTTGGCCAAAGCAGCCCAGAGCCACTCCTGGGCTGGAGTGTGTTTGCACAACACACTGAAGAGCCCCCTTGAAAAGCGTGGGGGAAGGGAAATGAAGTGTGCTGTTTCGGTAGACAAAGTCAGGACGTGAAATGACTTCTCCCTGGGCCAGATGGTTTCTCACACCTTTGAGCTGACAAGGGCTGTAGGAATCATCCCGAAATACCAGTGAGGGAACCGAGGCACGGAGGTGTTGGGGTGTGATGAAATCAGGTTGCCAGTCCCTACAGAAGGCCTGGCTTATACTCAACCTCAGCTTCCCACAAAGAAACTTGTGTTCTCACAGCCATGGCAGAGGGGTCCTACGAGCCTAGGGTAAAGAAAGCCAGCAGGTGTAACCAAGGGCTATGGACTGTGTTTGGTTTCCAGACCTGACTTGCAAAAGCTGACTGACAGACTGAAGAGTCTGGGGGCCGAGCATGTTCTCACAGAAGAGGAGCTAAGGAAGCATGAGATGAAAAACTTCTTCAAGGTACCTAGGATGAGGGGCATTGTGCCTTCACTCCATGCTCATCTCCCTGGGGAAAACAGACCTGCTAGGAAGGCTGAGACTGGCCCCGTTGCCCCTCTCCAAATTCTCCCTTTGTCTCTTTGTGGAAGGGGAAAGCCCATTCCCTCAGCCAGGGACAGCACTCATTAAGGGTTGCGGGTGCTGTGAGGGAGGCAGGAGAGACCAAGTTCAAGAAATCCTGGATGGTGTGTAGGTCTGAATATTTGTAGCGCATCCCCTCAGCCCTCACAACCAGTGTGAATCTCCGAGCTGGGGGAGGACCTGGGGAACCTGAGGCACAGGGAAGGAAGAGAAAGGAAAGCATTTCTAGGTGAGAAAACCAAGACTCAAAAGAGATCAGTGGGCACCAAGGGCAGACAGTTACAGGTGGTGGGGTCAGGGCTCTCCGAACTCACAGCTTTTTAACCTTCCAGAACTTCCATCCCCCAGCACACCCAATAAGTGATGGGACTATATCTCAGCCTCCTCCCTCTGAACCCTGGAGTGACCAAACACACTCTCGAGAACACATGCCTCTTAACGTTTCTAAAGCCCGAGATCAACACCTCCAACATGAACTGAGTTGTAAGTGCACGCTTGGAGAAGAGGCACACTTGGGGGACCTGAAGTCTTTCAAAAAGAAATTTAGACACCCTCCATCTCTTCTTTCCCAGAGATGAGTTTTGGATGAAATTCCAAAACAGATAACAGGATTAAGTTGATAAAGGTCCTCCTTGGGCCCAGTTTGAAGGCACAGACATACCATTTTCCTCGCTCCCTCCCTCTGACATGTGGCCCCGGGAGGAGGGGGGACGCTGTTGATAGCCAGCTTCCAACCCCACTTGTACAGAGCTCCTCCCTCACTGCAGGTTCCTTATTTTCCAGGACATGCCCCCACCGCGGCTTGCTCTCAACTGTGTTGGCGGGAAAAGCTCCACAGAACTGCTGCGACACTTAGCGTAAGTCACTCGGCCCTGCAGGTCCAGTTGGCCAGTGCTCTCCATGCCTTAGCTGGGAGGACTGTCAAGTGACCAAGTCCCAGTAGCCAATGCCAGCCAAGGCCAAGTCAGCATAACCCTGACAGGAAACTGGGACCACAGTCCTGTCCTAGTCACCCAGGCACTTCCTTTCTCAGCCTCCAACGTTATAGATCATAGAGAGACCCGTCCACTTTGTTTCTCCAAAGGATCCAGAAGATGGCTGAGCTTTCTGTGAGAGGGGAATGGTTACGGATTCATAACCTAGGGGCCTCTTAAAAAGTCACTTAGTCCTAGCTTGTTAACTTTTAAGTTTTTTATTAGACTCTCATTTTAGAAGTAAAAGTATGCTCTTACAAAGGATTTTGAAAGCATGTAAAGGTACAAAGGATGGGGCACCTGGCTGGCTCAGTCAGTGGAGCATCCAACTCTTGATCTCAGGGTTGTAAGTTCAAGCCCCATGTGGAGATTACTTAAAAAATAAAATCTTAAAAAAAAAAAGTACAGGGCGCCTGGGTGGCTCAGTGGGTTAAGCCACTGCCTTCGGCTCAGGTCATGATCTCAGGGTCCTGGGATCGAGTCCCGCATCGGGCTCTCTGCTCAGCAGGGAGCCTGCTTCCCTCTCTCTCTCTCTCTCTGCCTGCCTCTCTGTCTACTGTGATTTCTCTCTGTCAAATTAAAAAAAAAAGAAAAGTACAAAGGAAAAATTAAGCACGAAAGTTACCTATCATCCCACAGCCAAGGGGGAATAAGCCTTGTTTACAATATTAACAGTGCACGTCCTTCCCTTGTTTTTTTTGTTAACATGAACTTCTTGAGCTGAGGGGTGCCTGAAAGGATGCTTTCCAACTAAAGCAGAAATCTCCTCAACAACATTAGTTGACACCTACTTGCTAGCAGTCACTAGCGAGGGGGTACAGAGATGGCTAAGACACTGAGGGAACTCTCTAGAATTCACAGGCTAGATGGGAAGATGCGTCATGTGGCCAGAGAGCTGTGAGAGCCATCACTGAGCATTTGCCTGTGCACCAGACTGTGCAGAGAGCTTGAGTTGCCCCCCAATGACCACCCAAGTGAGGGATACTATTCCCATCCCATTTACACAAGGGCCCAAAAGGGTAATTACCTCACCCCAAGGGCTGGGAAGTGGGAGGGCCAGACTTAACCCCAAGCTACTGTGACTCCTGAGCACACCCCTTCCTCCTGAGTTCAGGGCAGGGGCCAGGGGAGGGGGGGAATATAAACCCTTTCTGCCTCAGAAGGTTAGTCCAAGGACACCGAGGAGATGCACAAATCGCTCCACAGGTTGAGGGGCGGGGGGGGGGGGCCTTCAGTTTTCTCACTGTAAAGCCAGAGTGATAACAGTGCTCCCTGGGGTTATGGGGGTCTTCACAGATCCAGT